>OX328130.1:74378397-74953397 GCA_946811695.1 Gonocerus acuteangulatus | reverse complement strand
TCTCTTGTATTGGCAAATATTTTTGGTTGAAAATATGGTACATTTAATACAACAACTCATTCTACTTTTTTGGAGTGTAGAATGGTAAGGCGTTTTTGGGGGGTTTTAGGAGGGGATATTTTTGAGGAAGGGAGTGTTTCTTTGTGGGGGCAGGAACTTGGCATCTATTTCACATTTATGTTTTTTTGGGGATCTCACTACTTTTTCCTAAGTATTAAATAGAATTTAGTTGCCGCAAACCTACTGGCTTTTGTACTTCATATAAAACCAGGGTCTTTGGATTCTGCATAAGGTTCTCCTTACTGCTTGATATTTGATACCAATAATCAACCATCATACATCTAATCACTAGACTAGAAAAGTTAGAAGCTCTTCCAGATGACATTATTCTAGAGGACAAATTGATTGCTCTCTTAACTAAACTATTACACTGTAAAACACAGGAACCTTATCCCGAGGATAAAGATCACAATAGGGAAAGTGCAGAAGGCCTTCAAGAAAAATATAAGAACAAAGACGATACATTTTGGGTTTGTGATCCTAAACTTTGTAATTTAGATGGCTCGACTTTGAAAAACTTAGTATCTGCTTTGAAGTACGTATATTATGCAGTGAACCCCTACGACTTTATTTACTACATTTAAGAAAGATGTCACAACTGTTTTTGTTAAGATGCGTCGAAATGTTTTTTGAAACATGAAATATAGGTTCTCCTTACCAAGACGATTCATTTGATACCCCACATGATGGGTTTCAGAAGGATTGATGGCTTTCCGATGGAACAAAAAGTAGAAAACGTCATAGGTAATATGTCACTCCCGTATCAAGACCTACGTGCGTGCCAAGTTTGGTCAAAATAGGCCAAACGGTGTGAATTTGTATAAGGAATAAACATACAGACAGACAGCTGAAAGACCTTTTTTACCTAGCCTAGTGCATTCCCCGGACCAAGGCTTACCTGTGTGCCAAGTTTGGTCAAAATCGGTCAAATGTTGTGAATTTGTGTAAGGAACAAACATGCAGACAGACAGATGATAGACGATTTTGACTAGCCTATGACACGACCCGGATAAAGACCGACATATGTGTCAAATTTAGTCAAAATCGGTCAAACGGTGTGTATTTGTATAAGAAACAAACAGACAGACAGACAGCTGATAGACAATTTAACCTAGCCTATGATTCTACCCGTATCAAGACCCATCTGTGTCCCAAGTTTGGTCAAAATCGGTCAAACGGTACGGATTTGTAAGAGGAACAAACATACAGACAGACAGCTGGTATAAGATTTTTACCGAGCCTATATGCGTCTAATTGTTTCTTAAAACATCAGATATAGGTTCTTCATACCGAGACAATTCATTTGATACCCCACATCATGGGTTTCGGACGGAATGACGGGTTTCCGAGGGAAGTACAAAACTGGCACGCCCCCGCCCCGGAAGCGGAGTCAAACACAACTTTTCGCGATTTTTCGATTATTTCCATTAATAAAGTCTTCATATCTATCTTCATGCAAAATTTCAAGTCTCTAGCATCATGGGAAGTGCCTAATAATTTTGATGAGTCAGTGAGTGAGTGAGTGAGTCCTATAAATCCCGATTTTCGATCGCTTATATCTCAGAAACTATTCGATTTAGAATTATGAAAATTTCCAGTTTTACTCACATCTAGTAGTATAATACCTGTGTAAAATTTCATAACTTTATCTTTACCTGGTTGAAAGTTATGAGAGACTAAAAATCGGCTCTAAGACCGCCTGTAATATACACACAGTATGCTTAGGCCGGAACTTGGCCTGGCGCACTACCGTGCGCCTAGATTTTAATTAAAGTACTTTTATGTATTTCAAGTCCCTTTTTGCCTGCCTATTTTAACCAAAATTAAATGCCTAACTTCCGGGCTCTAATAATGAGTAAGATTCATCTTTGCCTTCACTCCTAATAAATGCCTATTTTAACTAAAGTACTGCCTATTTTCAGTATTTTAACTGCCTTTTTGCCTGCCTATTTTAACCAAAAATAAATGACTAACTTCCGGTCTCTATTGATCACATAGCAGAAGAGGCATATATTTGGATCTGTTTATAGCATTGCATTGAACAAGTATATGTGGATTCGTGGCATCTATCTAATGTAATAACAAAATACAACAAACCATGTAATTATATTTTATTTTATTAACTAAATTTCTCCAAAAACCTTCCGGCTAACAATGTTGAAGTATTCTTCTTGAATCTTATCTAGTTATCTTGTTTCTTATCTGTATTTCATCCCTTTCTCGGACAGCTGAAGAACTTTCCTACTTATTGTGAAGTGTTCCAATGTCAATATGAAGTATTTCTCGTCGGTCTGATCAATCAACGAGACCTTAAAATTCTTAATTCGAAATAACAAAAGTCTTGTATTTTGTTATATTAAGAGCAAATTGAAGATTAAGACCAATCTCAACTCAAGAATGTAAGATGTAATTGATTTAATATTATTGACATGCTAAAGATTGTGGTTCAGGAATTATTTGAAGAAGCGACCGGACCCATAGACATCGTAATCTACTTTGTAAACTGAGTTTGGAGCCTACACTATATCAAAATTTCCTGAAAATGAATGAAGAGGTGTTTGAGGAATAGTTGAGTATGGTTTCGCCTCTGATTGATGCTAAAAAATATTGACAGGTCTGCAAACACTTTCTAAACTTTTGAACGCCCCACAAAATATTGAATACCCCTTTTTTGCACAATATTTCTCCTTACACTCGGAATATTTTTGCACAAAACCGACATTCTCAAATTTTTTAGCAACACTTTTTTTCAGTGCGAGGGCCCCTTAACTATGTTGTCATAGAATGTTCTTAATTTCCTTGCAGGAAAGATTTAGAAGTGTAAACAATGGAATCTAGAGGTATAATCTGCTGGCGAGCATACCTAGAATGCCAGTGTTAAACCTATTTATAGGTAGAGAAGAAGAAGAAATTGATTCAAATCTGGCGGGCTGTCACGTGGCTTGCCTTCTGCGCAGACTCCGGCTCCCCCCTCCTAGGTTACTTTACCCTCATTCTACACGACGCCTTGACGCCATTCGTTGAGCGCCAGTATACCGTACCTCTATCTAGTTTCGCACTCGATCCGGACTGTTATATATTTTGACTTGTGCTGTTTTTTTTTATAAATCCTACAAGACATGTCTTTTAACGGGGACGTCGCTAAAAGACAGCGCACCGAACTGGAGAATACCCAGCAAAGAGTGAGTAATTTTATTTTATTTTCTTACTGTTCACTATAACCTGCTTTGTAGACAATTCATAATATTGTTATTTAAAACAGTGTTTAATAAAATGATTTTAACCGCATGGTTATATATTATTTCTTCTTTTTTTTAATAAACCAGTTGCAAAGTCGTGTTATATAGATTCAAATGTAGTTATTACAGAATTAATAAATAAAGCGGGATATCGTCACTAGTTGAGTTTTTGCCCATGTGATCAGTTTGTCGGTTATGTTTTATTTCAAATCATATTGATAGGGCTTTTTACACACAGCATTATCCTAGCCTTGTTATTTCAAAATTAAACTATTAGAAAATGATTAGCACTGAAGAAATTTCTCGCCGGTGGAATTTGTGGGTAAATAATTAATAATAAATATGGAAACACTATTAAAAACAAGCTGAAAATGTCATAAATTTGTTGGCCTAGCATTTTCTTATTTTTTTTTTTTTTAAAAAACCTTTTAATATTTATGTTAACATATTTACTGGTACTTTTTTACCGTAGCTATTTTTCCCTGATAGTTTTTTAGATTTTGAATTTTTTGTCGTCATTTAGCATAATTTTATTTACATTCAACTGTTTATAAGGCTTTAGACATTTAATAATACAGATCCTGTCTGTTTATTAGAATTATTTTGTTATGACTTCAGTTTTCGTTATATTTAATTACTTAAAACAGATAGCGTTTGTGCGTAGAAATATAATTTAGCGTTTTTATCGTCCTCGTTTTTACTTTCTTTTCTTTATTTTGCAGGATCATACCGATGGTTACAAGAATTTCGAGCCTAGACGTAAAAGGTAAGACTCTTTTTTTATTAACCTTATTCCATATAGATATACTGATAATACTTTATTTGCCTGAATTAGAAAATATTTTGAATCATTTGGATTTTAAATAATTGTAAGTGTGTGGCTTACTTGATTCCGTCAAAATATGTTGTCATTACGACAACATTCCCTCATTTTATCTTAACATTCTATGAAGGAATACATTTTTATTGTATTACGGCTTGAAAATTATTTGATAATATTTAGGATTCATTATAAATCATTGTTTACATGCATGAATATATCTTTTGCAGTATGTTTCGGAAATTAACTGTCAAATTTAGTGCAAATTTAATAAGTTAGTACAGTATCGATAAATAAAGTAATTTTGTTTATTACAAAGAAAAATCATGGAACAGTGTTTACAATTATTTTGTCTTGCTCCATTTGTTAATTCAGTGAACTATTTTTGTTACTCTTTCTGTAAATCTCACTGTAAAATAATGCATTAAAGAAATAAATCTTATCTCGCCGATAGTGAAGTTGTAAATTAATTTTAAAGTTCCCCTTGATAAGTTTTGCCTCCATGTTTATTTGTTTTGAAAGTATTGTCATGACCATGTGTTCAAAGCCACATGTTTGACAGTATCTCTTGTATTGGTTATGATACCGGTATTTGGCGGTTACGGTTTTCATTTTATCACCAAGCCTCGAAAATTGTGGTGGTGGGACACTTTAATATATATTATTAAAAAAAATTGAATTTTATTTGCTGATAAGTATTATTTTTTAAGTAAATAATCCTTTTAAATTGTTGTTGTAGGCCTGAAGCTGAACCAAACAATGTGTTATTGTTTACAATAATAAATCCTGTGTATCCTATCACAGTGGTGAGTACCATTTTTTTTTTTTTTTAAATAGAGTTTCAAATTGTTAACATTGTAGAACGATTTCTTGATTCCCATGATTTAATTTCCTTTACATGCCAGAATATCAATATTATTAACGAAAAATAATTGATTTATTAGGAATAATACATATTCAGCTAATATATCGTTGCTTGAATTAGTCAGGAACTGACATTATAGAACAATAACAAAACAATTATCTTTATTTTACTTTTTTTTTGTTTTAATAATTGGGAGTCAATCTAAATCAATTTAAATTCTTAACTCACCCATAAACATATTGTGTTTAAATATAAACACTTTTAAAACATTAAAATATTGCAATATTTAATCATAATACGATAAAATCTAAAGGTATTTCTCCCCATAAATAAATGGTAAGAGAGACCATTCAATTTTTCTATTATTTGTTTTTTAAGTATTTGTGTGTTTTCATAAAGTAAAAAAAACAAAGAGTATATACAGCATGCAGGAAACATTGCATCACAAAGAAACAAAAGAAAACAAACATACAAATTGACAAGGGCATAATAATTGTGATGTTTATCGCCCATCAATCAGAAATCTAACAAAAAAATTGTAATACAGCTTCTCTTATGGATGTAGTTTTTTTCTTAAGCCAAATAGCTTTGCTTTTTTTTTTGGTCTTTTTTCTTTGTCTTTTTGAATGTGTTTTATATATATATATATATATATATATATATATATATATATATATATATATATATATATATATACCCATATATATTATTTAGTCTTATAGATGACCCAAAATATCAAAATTCTTTTTATCCTAGGAGGCATGGGGTCATTAAAGCAGTCTTCCTTTATTACACCACTTTATTTATTGGGCCCAACATGTTTCGAGCATCTTTTCTTCGCACCTCTTCAGGGGCACTTCTTGCAAGGAAGTCCTCCCGTTACCAAGTACTCCCCCTGAAGAGGTGCGAAGAAAATATGCACGAAACATGTCGGGCCCAATAAATAAAGTGGTGTAATAAAGGAAGACTGCTTTAATGACCCCATGCCTCCTAGGATAAAAATAATGAATATATATATATATATATATATATATATATACATACATACATACACACGCACGCACCAATTCCAACCCTTGAATGTTAAAACGAATCTAAAAAATATGAGTATGCACTCATGTTTCAAACTCAGTTTCTTCAGAAGAAATGTCAAATGTGATACAATTTGAGGTTTACTTGCCCCTATGCATATATATGTTTATTATTTTTGGATTTACTTTGAGGAGGGGGGGTATTGTTTATACAGCTTTCCCTGAAGGTGGATTTTTTAACGTTATATTTTGCATGATTCACTTCCCGCTTCATCTGCATGATTTTAAGAGCGTTTTTACAATTCTATAATACCCTGTTATTAATATATGACAACAGGATATTATAATATTTATACATTGACAACAGGCTATTAAAGAATGGTGAATTATAGAGAAGTTATGTTAAAATCATTGAACCAGTCTAATAAAGAAGGATGTGATGTTAGCTAAACATTAACAAACCAACCGCTGGAGAAAGCCGTAATAATAAAAAAACTGTATATGTATTTCCTGATTTGCAGTATTTCTGACCCAATTAAGTTTATCCACCTTTTTAATTGTGTTGCATACGTCATTACAAGAAACAGCACTTATTTTACTATTACTGATACTATTTTATTTTATAAAAACTTATAACACTACATGCGGATCTCCCTGTGGTCTAATTTCTAATACCTTAGTGTCATATGCGGGAGATGGTGGGTTCGAGTCCCACTGGCGACTGGTTTTTTCTCATTCCACGGCTCGGGAAAATTCCTCGCTGCACACTGGATGTCGGGACTATTGGCCTAGATGTCGATGCGCCGTAAAAAAAAACAAAACAAAAGAAAACACTGCATGCGTGGTCTGCTTGCTAACCACATTAAGACTTTTTACTGCTCTTTAAAGTAGTTATTGTAAGAATTGTTATTATTTTTTCAAAAGAGAACGTTGATCTCATAGATAAATGAATGTGGAGATATTGGGAGATTTGTCATATCATTTAATAAAAAATACATTTTTCTATAAAAATGAGTTAACTTTATAACATTATTTTCAATCCTTCATTCAAGCTGTAGAACAAAAATTAATCAACAAATCAAAAAATGCTTGAGATTCTGCTACGACCTCAGATTTTTCGAGAAATCTATTCCGTTTCGGCTACTCAATGAATGTCCGGGGTAGAAAAGACCAATGTTAGCTGTTAAGTGACCAGGGTCAAATGTCCTGAATATAGCTTTTTACCAAATTCTTATTTATGTTGTGATAATATTTGATATATTCACCATGTTCACTTAACTGCTGATAGCTTTGGTCTTCGTCTATCTTCTGGCGTTCATTGCTGACGAACGCTACCAAAAAGTAGCCGGAATATAGATTTTTCTAAAAATCCGACATTTGTTTATCTTAGCCGAATCCCATTCATCTCTTGACTTCTTATCATATCAGCGGCTAACTATCTTCATTTCATTTAAAATTAACTAAGTATTAATAATGATATAAAAATAAGTTATAATAGTGATAATCAATGAATAAAAATGATATATATGACAATAAGTAAATATATACAATATTATTTAATGTCCCTTCATGGGTGTTAAAATAGGAGGCCCGGTGGCCGTGAGTGCTAAAGTATGAGCCTAAAGCAGGGATAAAAACAGTTATTTTTTTTATCAAAAATGTTAAAATTTAACTGTTAAAAAAACAAAACTATTTTATAAGTTAAAAAACGTTTATTTAAAAGTTCTAAGAGTCAAATTTTATTAGGAACTTCTAAAATTAGGTACATGAAAATAAAAGTTAAGAAAGAATGTTCAATGTTCAATCAAGAATGTTTGTGTTGAATAAGATAAAAATAAGTGAAATGTTCTTTGTTTACAAATTTATTTTTGTTTATTTACTGAAATATATTTGTTGTTTTTAAAAAAGTTTAAACCCAAAAATTTATTTGATAACTTTTACTTTTTCAAAATGAAAATAAAAGCAAAAGTTTAATAAATACTTTTAGAATAAAAGTTAACAATTATTTTCGACCCCTGGCCTGTCATGGGCCCCATTCTCACTAAGGGTGTTGCCTTTTTTTTTTTGAAAAAATAAAAGGCATTAGCCCTTTTCTGGCTAGAAAAGGGTTGTAGCCTTTAGATTAACCATCCCAAAAATCTGTGTTATTTATTTGTAAGTGGATGTTAAAATATAAATAAATAAAATAAAGTTTTACACATTTACTTATAATTTATTCACTAATTAAATCGGTGAGAGCAAAAAATTCAAATATTTATTTTTCATTACATTTTAAATTTTCCTGAGACCGATTAAAATAGAAACTCTGTGTTTTTTTCACGACAGCTACATAAATGCATGTTATGACTTAGATTATTTGAAGATTTGAGGAGTTGTGATGTTTTCTCTCTTCAATTTGAAATTCTTGACTTACATGGTTTCTGCACTCACCGATTCAATCGTTACTCATAGATACCATTTTTATTAATTAGTTACTTTTAGGTATTTTTAAATTGTTATTATTTCCTACGCTATTCATTTAAGGTCTTTCCGAAGGAATGTAGCTATTACTTTTACAGCTCAGATGGAGGCTTGAAATTCAAGGAATAAAAACTCATTTTTATTTTAAAATCTAGTTTTTTATTAACTGTTATGACGGAACCCCTGGCTATCCTATTTTATTATTAAGATTATTAATTTTCATAGGTGTTGGAAGGTTTGCCATCGTATAGACAAATAAAAAGGCCAACATTCTTTGTATGAAATATTTTATTTTACACTATAAAGCCTTTTGGAGTCGAGGTCTTATCTTCATTGCCTATAGACACAACATAACAAATTGAAACAAATCTAAAATAAATATTCAACGTAAAGATAATAGATAAAAACTGAGTTTCGGCCAATAAATTGTTAAAAACAATGCATGATCTGTTTTTTAACCTTCCTGACTTTTACTGTTTTTAACATTTTTTGACCGAAACTCTGTTTTTATGTTTTATCCTTAGGTTGAATATTTATTTTAGATTAGTTTTTATTTGTTATGTTGTGTCTACAGGCACTAAAGACGAGACCTTGTCTTGAAAGCGCTTTCTTGCGTGAAATAAAATATTTGAAAAAGCGAATATTGGCCTTTTAATTTCTCTATATATGATATTTTATTGTCTAAAAAAGTGTACATTGTTTTTGCTCGGAAAATAGTAGAAATATGACTATTGGGCATAATCATAGTTACCATTATAATCACAGGCTTTTAATATGAGATTACGATTATAATCACAGACCCTGGAGATATGATTATGATTATTATCATAATGACAAGAGTGATTACAATTACACTTGTAATCACACCTATGATTATAATCACAATCGTAATCACTCAATTTTTTTACAGAAACAGCTGTGATTACATTCATAATTACTGACAAATGTTGTGATTACAAGTGTAATTATAATCAATGGTGTGATTAAAAGTGTAATTGTAATCACTCTTGTAATTACGATTGTAATCGTAATCTTATCTCCAGGATCTGTGATTTATAATCGTTGTCATAATCACATCTCGAAAGCCTGTGATTATAATTGTATTTATGATTACGATTATGCGAAACTCGGCTTAGGGCACTAATTATTTTTCTATTTCTATTTATCTAGCTAAATGTTTATATATGTAATACAATTTGACTCTGTATAGTACGCCATTTAAAGAAACAGAAAATTCACTCTCTTAACATTTAAAAAAAAATATTTTTGCTATTTTTCACATGTTTTAGGGTACAAATATATATATTGTCCTTCAGTTTCTTTTGTGGTGAATTTTTTTGTGTGTTTTGTTTAAATTTTAAAAAATGTAACTACAAATTATTAATTACTTATGAGCTACATGCTAAGTTTGCTACATAAAGGAAAATTGAATTCTCTTCCTCAAGAATTAATTTTTAAATTTTAATATATTATCACGAGGACACATTTTGAATGCTTTGCTTAAAAAAAAAAGGAAATGTTTATATAGTTTTTTTAACAAAAAACAAAAAAACAAAAACACTTGTCCGCTATTCTAAAGCCATATTAATGTTCTAAAGTAAAAAATAGTATTTTCATTGGCAAATTTGCGTCTTACCACTTCTTCCATTGGGAGGAAACCGCTGATGAATTCAACCTTATGAGGCATTCAGAAAGTATCTATGAGAAATATCCATGTTTCAGACACTATGGGTAAAGGAAATTTTGGTGGTTCAAATGTGTATATTTGATGGAATATTTTGATTTTGAAAAAGTTTCTACAAATATACTTGGTCTGATTACAAAATGTCAAGTTCGTGAATCAGCCGAAGGGAACATTGTTTTTTTGGCGAACTTCGCCTGTATAAAATCGTTGGACTTCGAGCTTTGCTTTGTACTTTTGTAAGAGTGTGTATATGTATATATGCATGCGCATGCATATATACATACTATCAGACACATATATTTGTCTGTCCTCTCCCACAAGGTCCAAAATGGACCGATTTTGATGAAAGGTACAAAAGTACTTCGTCTAATTTGTGATTAGTTCGTTAACCAGAGTAAAGGTCGATTCACGCTAGACCGTGTCGGGTCCGGGCCGGGGCCCGGCCGGGACATTGTGAAGCAATCACACACGCAAAAAACACGGACTCGGCCCGGTATAGCGTGAACGAGTCCATTGAAAATGCTGGTATGATTGTTTCTCCGGGTCCCGGCCCGACCCGGTCTAGCGTGAATCAGCCTTAATTCGCATGGGACACTGTTTTTCAGGCGAAATTCGCGCGAATCATTATAAATATAATTATAATATTCTTAGAAATGTCATCGGAATAGTTGTTTAAATCTAGCTTTCTTGCAAAAACTGCAAGAAGTTTAAAAACAAAGATGAACACTAATCATTTCAAAATCTCACCAGGATTAAACATTATTTGGGAACGCGCTAAAATGACGCAGCCCCTGCGATTCAGCTTTTTTGTTAAATATAGAAAGTGATTGGGAAGTCGAATCGCCTATACCCACGTGCAGATCGAGCACCTTAGCAAAAAAACCTTACACCTAAATAACCATGGTTGGAAAGTGTTGCCTTATCCCGGCCGCTTCATATGGTTTTGAAAAGTCCCTAGAACATATAAATATGCTGGGTTGTTTTACCATATAATCAGCATTTTCTTCCTAGAATATGAAGGTCCTAAATGCATTTCCGAAATAAATGTTTTTTTTTTTTTTTATTACTATAATAGAAGAATTTAGGACATTTTATTACAAATCTCGCCTTTGGAAGGTCTCTAGCGTGAATAATTTCTGAATTATGAGCGAAAGAAAAATAAAGTAAAAAATTGGTTTTTTTTATTCGATTTTTTTAACCCTTGGTTACTAACCTTCACTTTATACCACTCACACTAACCTCGGGTCATATTGACCCGTAAGTTGAAAAATAAGGAATAATTATAAGAATGCAATAAAAAAATGAAAATATTATAATTTTTACATTATATATTTTACTACAAAAATAAATTTCCAAAAATTAAAATGGAAGAAAAATGTTGTTTTCTAGATAAGTAATACCACTTAAATTTTGGAAAAAATTGGTAATTAAATTCTGCCACTCTATTTTTTGCATTTTGATAATTAATAAACTACATTTAATTGTTGGAACAACTGTGGTATACGCATTCTAAATGTTTTTTACAAACAAATTTATCACATTTTACACAAATTGTTTAGACTTTGAACTGGGGCAGAGAACACATAGCTTTCTTTTCCCTCTCCTGATTGGTTTGGTAGCATTGTCTTGAGAAGTTTCTCCAGCATCAATTATTACCCCCTTTTCCTCCATATATATATTTAAACTTATTTTTAAACTTCTCTTAACACGAACGTTTTGAGACCTTTTAATGATATGACTTAAAGTTAGACTGCTGTGCTCAAGATTTTTGAGGTAGTCCCTCCTTCTGTATTATTTTCAAGTACATATGCATTATTGTGTTTGAAAATAAAATATGAACTTATCCCAGTGACATTTATGAAGTGGAAAAATAGTTCCATTGGCAACCTACATGTCCTTATTCCTACGTTATAATTGCTGTACATTTGGTCACCTGAATCAACCCCACCCTTAGTTGCATTATAGGCCAAAATAATCTCGGATTTGTTTCTATTTTCAAAATCTATTATCGGTTCAGGGGGAAGTGAGGATAGCAAAAATACAGCCTTTCTTTTATTGGTAAAATACGAAGTAAGAGTGAGGTCTTTAATAACCCCAAATAAACTGGATCACACTTCCCGATCTTTGTGGGTAGGAACTCTATGGGGACCTCTGGCTTACTTTCCCTGAGTGTCCGAACTAGTGTCAATTTTTTCCCCAATAAAGGGTTGGCTAGTGCAACACTTGTATACCAGTTATCAGTGGTTATATTTCGGCCCGTCGGATCCCCACTAGTCTATATAATTAGAGGGGCACGTTTATAATTAGTAAACAAATTAGGTAAAATTAGTAAACCAATGAGTGCTTCTAATTCCGTTTCATCGGTCTCTAAAGCAAATTTGACATTCTTAAAGTTTTTTTGGACTTGTTTTATGTGTTTGTGTATTGCCTGGTGCAGGGACAGTGAGTGTTCTAGGAGGATAGTGAGCTGCTGTCTTGTACCACTCCCACTAACCACGGGTCACTCTTCCCTCAGCCACCATTACACTCGTACTAACCTCGGGTCACTTACCGAATTATTGTGTTCCACCCGCACTAACCTCGGGTCAGATGGTTATTTATTGATATAATAACAATGGAAATGGGCGAGGTTAGCTCAGTGGTAGAGCACTCGACTAATGAACTGGAGGACCAGGTTCAAAACCCGAGCATAGTACTAAAGATTTTTTCGTCTAGTGCCGTCGTTCGAGGGTTGGATTTGGGGTCCCAGATCGTCCCTAGGCCAACCCAGCCTTTAATTAAATTTAATTAATAATGGGTACCTTGGTGCTAATGACTCTAGCTGTCGAAGCAGCAAGGGAAAAATCAGGCGGCCGGAGCATAGTATTGACCACACTATCTCCCTATTGTGCCGTATGGTCAAGAATCAGATACCTCTACAGTATCTGCCCCACTGGGCGGGCCCCTGTGGCCTGTTACGGGACTGATTTAATAACAATGGAAATACTGTAAATAAATATTTGGTCAGCAAAAAGAAACTAAAAAAAAAAAGAGATTACATAAGTCTTAGAATAATCAAATTTATCATATTAATATAATATATATTCCTTAAAGAAGGCTCGGGTCAATTTGACCCGAGGTTAATAACCGAGGGTTAATATTTAAAATAATAATAAAAAAAAAAATTACGCATACCTCAATTATTGTTACTTGAGTTATTGTGAAGACATTCCCGAAAAGATAAAATGTAAGAAGTTAGATATCCTGGGGAAACCCATATTGAATTCTTCACGCGAGAGAATCAGCTAAAGGTAGTTTTTCTTATATATACAAATATAAGATTATGAGCCAAGTTTAAGATCATTTTATGAAGAAAATACAATATTATGAATAATTCTTAAGGATATACGGCTGGAAATCTATTGGCGTGATATAAGATGATTAAAGAGAAAATTATATTTTTATTAATTAGTGTTTAAACTATTTTATTGATGCCCTAGAATGTCTGATAAAGACGTATATATTTATGTATACACATTAAATATGTTTATATTTCTATATATATATATATATACACTCACATATATGTGTATATATATGTATGTGTGTGTATATTTATAGAAATATACTCATATATATGTGTGTGTGTGTGAGAGAGTGTTTATATAGAAATTCAGCCATTCTAAAACATTAATAAAATAGTTTAAAAACTAATAAATAAAAATATCATTTTCTCTTGATCATATATATATATATATATGTATATAAAATATATGTATATATATGTATATAATTTCATTTGATGGCTAAATTTTTTTTATTCGCTCACATTCACAAGTTTCAATCCATGAATACAACTTTTTTAAGAAAAAGAGGCCCGGTGGCCGTGAGTGTTAAGGCGTTAGCACTTAACACTCCGTGCCAAAGGGTAGTGGCTTCGATTCCCTCTATGGGGTTGTGGCTTTTCTTTGGAAAAAAGGAAAGGCATCAGCCCTATCCTGGCTAGAAAAGTGTGGTAGACCACAGATAACCCGTCCTAAAATTCTTAGGTAATAATAAATGGACGTTAAAATTTAAATAAATAAACAATTTAAAAAAAGATAGAGACATATCTCGGGGAATGCGTAGAGGGGGCTCGACGTTGCCAGTTATACAACCCTCCCAGCCCCCGCTCTCCCTTGGCGCGGGACTTGGAGAGGGAGGAGTGGCAACCTAGTAAGGCCGTCATGACAAGTTATATCTCCAGCCAAGTGACAAGTTATATCTCTTCCACTATAGAATTTACTTCTTACATAAATGTGTGTGTGTGTGTGTATATATATATATATATATATGTATATATATATATATATATATATATATATATATATATATATATATAATTTCTGCATGGCACTTAAATCATTCGTACTTATTTGCTTAAATTTGTTATAATAAACTGTTTTTCGACTAATTGTAGGTCTATTAGTATGGTGCTGTGTTCGATAAATTCCCTCTTGGAGCTCCTGGACAAAATGCAATACTCCCATGCTTAAAGAGGGATTGAAACCTATAGTTATCCTATCATACTTTCAGGGAAACTACTATAAATATAATATAAATGATTGTATATAAATTAACATAAAACATAAAGATTATATCTTGAAATATTTCAGGCTTTTTAAATGCTGTATTTACGGTTTTTTTAGGGCCTTGTAATTTATTTATATAAGTATTTAATTCCATGAAAATGTTATTTTTGTTTTAATGTTTTCAATTAGAGCAATAGCTGTTTTATTTTATTTGGTCATTTTAACTTTTTTTTTCTATAAATTTGAAAAATTCAAGAAAATCCGATAGTTTTGCAAGTTATTCGAGTTCATTATTTGGTTTTGGATTGATTGATGCTTTATGTATCCTTTTAAGAAGAAGGAAATTTCTATATGAAAAGTGAAAAACATTCTCAGATACTTGCAAAAAAAAAAAAAAAAAAAATGAAACATTTCTATGGCCTTCCTCTAAGAATGAACTCAAACAGATTAATCAAACAAATATTTGACTTTTTCCATAGTTTCTGCAACAGAACCTTACTGGTTTAAATAGACTGAGAAAGACCTAGTAGAATTAAAGATTTTAGAAAATCCACTAATCAACCGAACAGCTAAATTAAGTTCTAAAGACAACACAAATAAGGTTGAAAAAAAAAAAAAAAAATCGTTCATTTTAAAGACGAAAAGAAAAGAAGATGAGAAAGAATGGAGGAATACTGAGCAAAACACACAAATAGCTCATCTCCTCCACCTATTCTAACATTTTCCATGTCCTTAAAATTTCTCATTAGGTTAATCCACACCCTGTCAATCATACTCTGCCTATATACCTCACTCCTAATATACCTGGCTCCGGACATCCCGTATTTATATCCTTTTCTATATAATTATCTTCTTCCGCGGTCGTTCCTCCTGACCCATATTATTGCCAACAGTATTAAATGAAACGCTAATAAACCACAAAACAAATAACCTAATTAAAAATATATAGTCTATATAATGATGAAAACGAAGATACTACTTGTTAGATTCGTTCTTAACTTTTCATATTTTTTTCTTCTGAGCCTCGCAATTTTAGCCATAATAATAAAGAAAATGCTCTCTGTCAAAAGACAAAAAAGCAGCAACATCATCACAATAATAATTAAATAGACTAAATTAAGAGACATTTGTGTAGATGTACTTAAATACAAATTCTATATATATATATATATATATATATATATATATATATATATATATATATATATATATAAGTATTTTCATGTATTCATAATATATTCATGCATGTCAATACACATACAAACATGTCTAGATGAGTATTCATACTAGAAAAATAAGAATCGAGTACCATAATAAATGAAGAAATTAAAAAAAAAAATAAAAGTAAGCAATGAATAAATAATAAAAATGTCTGTGATGATCTGTTGTATAAGTATAAATTAATGCAAAACAAAAAAGGAAATTAAATTTATTTTAATGTAAATTTGAAATCTAAAATCGCTATTAGAACCGTTTTAATGTTGATATTTTGTTTTATCCGGTAAGTGTCTTAAAAAAGTTAATTTTGTGTCGAGATATGGTCTACCATCTGTCAGTATGTTGTGAAGGAATAGTTCAATTGCGCATGCGCGAGCTGCCCTTCGGGAAAGGGAAGTTTTCCTTTCTATTCGACCATTTACCAAGCCGTTTAGTGAACCAAACTTTATATGAAACACTAAAGAAGCTGATTATGTCTCGTTTAGGACCAGGAAAGGCTTTGAGAGGTCAGGCAAGGGAGATATTGTTAAATGTTTACTTAGCCAAAGCTAAGGCTGAAAAGATTTCCAACTATAGCTTGTTCAAATAGTAGTTGTAGGGGAAAGGGCGTGGCCTATATTGGCGGGAAAACGCCCCTCTGCGATAACCTTATCACTGGCAGGTTTACACTCTGTTGTTTACTACACTATGAACTTCGTTTTCATTACGTTTTAATAAGAAGTGTAATTTATTTTTTAGTATGTGAATAAATGATTTTTAAATATTTCGGAATTAGAAGTAAAATGTAAATATTTGAGATTGAAAGAAGTAGTAAGAGTATTGTTTTGACTTAACTTTGATTGGCAAATGGCCGAACAGAGAGGGAAATTTTCCTCAGAAGTTCGCAGATGCGCAATTGAACTTTTTTATCCATCTGAAAAGGCCATAGGTCACATCCTAGGCTGCATTCAGTCATTAAGCGTCTATCAATGTTTCATTACATCTTGCACAGCATGTTTTTTCCACGTTTCCCCATAGAAATGGGTCAGATGGTAGTGTCCGATACCAGAAGAAGTCTAAATCATTTCTTCACAGATGATAAATTTGTTCATTTGCTTGGCTATTGTAGAATTTTTCAGTTGTATTAATTCTGACTCCGATCCTCTGCCAGTCTCATTTCCATCTTTGAAAAGTCAACTATAAAATTCCTTATTCGAATATTATTTTATAAGTAAGTAAATTGTTTTCTAACCTACAGACGATCGGAAAAATTCGATTTGAAGTGATTTTTGTTGAAATACAGGACGTACAGGATCCTCCAAAACAAATCTCTTTAGCATTTTTCCTTTATTCCCTGGTAACAATGTTTGGAGTGGATGTTGAGTGTTTTCCTTTGATGCCTTTGTATACATGGAGGATGTATTTGATGCGATATTAAATAAAAACCGTTTTCCGAGTGTGACGGTAACTTTATCGTCATGAAAGAGATATTAGGGTCGGCCGGAGCTGTTCCCCGCACGTAGCTGCTCTGTCGTGACCGTGTCGACGCAAACCCTACAAACGACCTGTTATCCTCCTTTATTGCATTCAAAGGGTTACCATCATCGCCCTTTTCAAAAGACAGGTCCTTTTTAGGGTTTTTTTCTTATTGTGCAAACATTTCCCGTTCTTGTATACGCTTAAGATGTTGTTCGAGGCAACCCTAAGGCAATGCAGATTATTCTGCTCAGAATTGACAAGTTCTTGTAGTTGGAAATTTATATATATATGTCAGTCGTTTAGTGCCTTTCACCGCGTTAAACTAAAATGTGAGTTGGCCCCACCTTGTCTCCTGGCCGGTGTACTGACTTATGAATAGGAGGCAGCGCCCTCCTCGGTATTGTAGCAGGGTGTGTGCTGCGCGAAAATTATGAAAACGTCATGAAATTGAAAATAGGGCACGAAAAAGTCACGAATTTTTAAACCATTTCAAGAAAGTTCAGTTTTACCGGATTCTGACATAATCCCGGGTCTTCCGCGCATTCGTAGTTGTTGCCGATTTTGTACGTCGACGGAGTTTTATGTGGCTCTCCTACCCCCTTCTGCTAGATTAGACCTGGGCACTACTGGAATAATTTATTTCTCAAATAAATTAAGTGGTTATTTCATGAAATAATTATTTCCGAAATAATGGAAATTCTTTAAATGTTATTTCATAGTTAAATAAAACAATCTTCATCAGATGTATTTATTCCTTGAAATAATTATTTCAAAATTTGATCATTTTTTGAAATAGAGCAACATATTTCTAAAAGCTTTATTTCGGAAATCAGAAAAATATTTTTATACATATATATTTTTTTATATATATATTTTTATTAGATCATTGACATTTTAGTAATTTTTTTTTTTTTTTTTTTTTTTTTTTTTTTTAACGGCGCATCGACAAATCTGGGCCATTAGCTCTTCAATATATTCTCTTGATTAGCATTTCCTTTTCTACATTTTTCTATCTACTAGTGAAAAAAACATTTACTTAAGGAAAGGAAGTAAATGATTAATCTAATTCCTAATAAATATCCATATAATATAAACAAAATGTATGTTTATTTATATAAATAAATAAATATATATTCATATATAATATGAATGTAATAACATATATATATATATATATATATATATATATATATATATATATATATATATATATATTTCATAAATAATTTAAATGAAGTTTCAGCTACTCAGACTCGACTGAAGTCGAGGGACTAATTTCTGCTATTGGTTTTTTGTGGTCATTGTGGCGCCTCTCGCTTAACTATATCTTTAACTTTGGTTAAAGATGGCGTTATGGAAAGGCGCTAAGATGACCAAGTTCCTACGAGAAGATGAAGGAATTGCCATATGATATATTTATTGTTGAGGTTGATGTATTATTTTCCTATTATATTTGAAATAGCAACTTGCCCCACTTGATTCCTTTCATCTCTGCGAGAGTGCTATTCCCTCTGGAAGTTTTTAAAATAGAATTGAGATGGAACCAATATATTGTCCTGCCGATAGGATAAAACCTTCGGGACGGTCAGTTAATAAATACTGAAATTTATGGGCTTATTTTTGTCTACCTCTTTTTCTCGGCAAGTAAAATCTAGTTTTCTTGAAAACTCTTGAGTTACATATTTAGAATCATTTTCTGTATTGGTGACACTAAGCGATGTGGAGTCTTTTTTTGTGTGTTATTTTTGTATAGTCCGAATTTATTTTTGGAAATGGCGTCAATTATGTCTCCATTTTGTGTCACGTCTTTTTCTTGTTTGTTACATTTCTTAAATAGTTTTTGTTTAGTAAATAATCTAAAGAGTTGGACTAGACAGTAATTAATACTGCAGTAATTTCGATGTTTGATCCTTCGAAGGTTCAAAAATGATTGACGATAAGTTAATGTAGTGCCTTACTGTCTTCTTTGATTTGATCTTACTGACTGTATCTTCTGTATCTGGAGCTTACTGTCTGAATCATGGAGATTGACCTTAGCTTATTGACTGTATCGTGCAGTTTGACTGTAGTCAAATGTATTTGTCAATAAAACAGGATACGTATAATTAGAATCAATATTTTGTTTGTTAGAATTCGAAGATGCCGCATGAATATCTAGATTACAGTACTGGTGTTGATTTCGTTCTTTAGAATTATTCTTGGTATTCCCTATTTTCATCTGTTACCCATAGTTTTTTATTGTAATTAGGTTTTTCTTATTGATTATAGAATATAAATCTATTTGGCTATAAAACAGGATACGTAAAATTAGTGACAATATTTCGGAGATTTCTGAGCGAAATACTTTTAAGATTTTCTACCACCACGAACGGCTTTTTTCCTCTATTTTTATCCACTAGATAGGCTTTATTTTGCATATTATTCTATATAAGTTTTATTCAGCAGGGGATTCTGATGAAATGTCGTGTTTTTGCTGTGGATTTTAAATACGATGTATCTAAGATTGGATAACATTAGCGAGTCTACATAGTTAAGAACCGACGACGGAGGATTACTTCTTGCTATGATTTAGTCTACATATGTATATTAAGTCCTAAATCCAAAAAATAAACTTCACAACGGTTAGATACTATGAGCGAATATGGCGGTTGAATGCCCGTAGAAGCAGAAGGTCCGCAGGAAATTTACCTGCTAAGAGTTAATCCTCAAGAGCTGTAAATATACCCCAGGTATCTGCCGACACAAATACAAAGCCTAGGCGGAGAGCACCCCAAAAACACAGATCCAAACATAGGTTATATACTAAATATTTATAAAGACTACTTAGTTGTAAACCGATTCATCAATTAGCAATCAATAGTTTTCAACAAATGTTATATACTAAATATTGATAAAAAGTATTTAATTAGAAAAAAAACAATATTCCACAAGACTTGTTTTTGGTCCATTTGTGTCTACTCCATAGACTTAATTAGGTATATTATTCTATTTTAGTTGGGCAACTAAACTTTGTTTTATTTTGTTAAATAAAGTTTTTTTTCTTGACTTGTTATTCGTCAAGACTTTTATTTGTCCTTGTGTATTAACTAGATAGGTTTTATTCGGCATATTATTCTATATAGGCTATATTAGGCAGGGTATTCTTCTCAATCTTTTGTACTTCTTCTTGATCCTTCTGTACATGGGCGTATATAAAAACAATTTCGGGGGGGGGGCTGAGACCATTTCCAGGGTATGGAATACTAAATATTTAGAGCTTGGAATAGTTTTAGGCAACTAAAACGCTATTACACGTAAAATAAAATATGTTTTATGAACTAAGTGATCTTATTTAATTTATTTTTAAGGGTTTTACGAGAAGTTTTTATCATCAATTCAAAATTTCGGGAGGGGCTGCAGCCCCCTCAGCCCCCCCTCATATACGCCCATGCTTCTGTATCCACTAGAAAGGCTTTATTAGGCATATTTTGTATTGATTTATAGACCTTTGCTTTAGAATGAGAGCCAGATTCTGTAATTTCCGCTTCTGTGTAAAAGTTAGCTACTGTCGGTGTCCCTGACGCCTTAATATCACTTTTATTCGAGATGTTCGAGAGGATTTTAACAATTTTCACGAGATATATAAAAAAAATAACTCAGGTCATGTTTGATCCTTCGAAGGTTCAAAAATGATTGACGATAAGTTAATGTAGTGCCTTACTGTCTTCTTTGATTTGATCTTACTTACTGTATCTTCTGTATCTGGAGCTTACTGTCTGAATCATGGAGATTGACCTTAGCTTATTGACTGTATCGTGCAGTTTGACTGAGCGTACTGACTGTATCGTGGATTTGACCTGAGCTTATGACTGAACCGTGCAGCTTGACGTGAGCTTACTACCTGTATCGTGGAGTTTGACCTGAGCTTTCCTGACTATATTGTGGATTTGACTTAAGCTTATTATCTATGCCGTGCATTTGACCTTAGCTTACTATCCATATCGTGCAATTTGACCTGAGCTATACCGAATTTATCATGCGGTTTGACCTGGCCCTACTATCTGTATCGTGGAGTTTGACATGAGCTTTACTCTGGGGCGTATATAAGGGGGGCTGCAGCCCCCCGCAATATTAAGTTGATCGGTAAACATGTTTCATAAACCCTTAAAAATAAATATAAATAAGATCACTTAGTTCATAAAAAATATTTTATTTTGTGTATAATAGCGTTTTAGTTGGTTAAAACTATTCCAAGTTCTAAATTGTTAGTATTCCATACTCCGGAAATGTTCTCAGACCGCCCCCCCCCCGAAATTATTTTCTATATAATCCTTGGCTTTACTGACTATTGACTATATCGTGCGGTTTGCCCGGAGCTGACTGTCTGTAAAGCAGTTTTACATTAGCTTATTGACTGCTTCGTGCAGTTTGACTGAGCTTACTTACTGCGTCGTGCATAATCCGGTGTCATTTCGACCTTTAGTATGAGGGAATAGGGAAAAAATCAGATCCTTGGAAAAATTTGTTTATGGTTTGGAATCGACTGGAAATGTGTTGTTTTATGTGTAAAACAACTTAAGATTTCAAAACGGAAGGCACTTTTAATTTAAGCGCATTAAAACACATTTATATTCAAATTTGCGTGAGATTTGGAAACTAAAAAAAAAAATGTGCTAAACTTTTGCCAAGGCTATAGCCTATAGTAAGTGAAGTTTGCCCGGAGCTTATTCTCTGTATCGTACAGTTTGACCTTACCTTATTGACTGATTCGTGCAGTTTGACTGAGCTTACTGACTGTAACGTGCAGTTTGATCTGTGCGTACTATCTGTATTGGGCAGTTTGACCTGAGCTCTACTGACTATAGTGTGGATTTGACTTAAGCTTATTATCTGTGCTGTGCATTTTAGCTTATTATCCGCATCGTGCATTTGACCTTAGCTTATTATCCGTATCGTGCTATTTGACCTGAGCTTTACCGAATTTACCGTGCGGTTTGTCCTGGCCTTAGTATCTGTATCGTTCAGGTAGACCTGACCTTACTATCAATATCGTATAGTTTGACTTCTAGTTAGGTCTGACCTATATTTGGACTTGTCAAATAGATCGGATCCATTCAAGAATGAGGGGGAGGAGAGACTCGACGGTTAGATTCAATGACACTTCGAAATTTCATGAATTCGGTTGTCCTTTGGCAAGAAGAGTTCAAAGGATCGGACGCCTTTCAATCAGATCGTTTCTTACTTATTGCTTTCTTCTTTCTACTGGAGATTTCTTCCTTTTAGTTAGTTTCTTTTGAAGGAACTTGCCTTAAAGCTAACTTATTTTCGGATACTCTCTTCTCCTCTTCAATCAAAACACAACAAAATACTTTCAAAAGTTAAATGTGAATTTATGAAATGTTCTCTGGAGAAACCTTCAATTATGATTAGATCTCGCTCTGATGATTTGTTTTTTTTCCCTTAACGCTTTTATTGTTAGGGGAGAGTTCGCAAAATGTGTCGCAAAAATCTGTTACAAAGATTTGTAGTGACGTTACGGCACAAGGACGCCAGGTTCGAGCATCAGTGATCTGCAATTTCTTCGAATTAAACGACAAAAGCAGCACTTGTCGAAAGAAGAGAATACCCTACCAACCCTATCATTTTGCCCGGAAATTTCAGTTTGGATCTCAAGAAACATTGAATTTAGGAATTTGTTCATTTCACGAAAGAAACCTCAGAACTACAGCTGGAGACGTATCCAGCTTACGCCATTTTATACTTTGGTAATTCATTATAGGAGAAAATGTTGCTTCTACTTATCGAAAACTTGTAGAAATATATGGCGAAAATGTCATTGGAAAGCGACAAGTGCAGCGGTGGTTTGAAAGATTTCGAGCGACAAACCGCAAGCTTGATGACGAGCCTCTTCTGCAGGCTTCTGTAGAAGAGCAAGCAGAAAAACTTGGATCGACACATTTACAGGCCACCAACATTACTTATGGGATGACCTGATACTTTAAAACTAACTGGCCACATGAATGCGCTTGAAGTGGACGAACCCCGTCGCTGGTAGCACCTTGGTAGCTCGAGTTCGCAAATTCTACGCTGCAGAGTAGCTTAGAATAGCTGAGTAGTTTTGATTTATTTTTATATACTTCATATATCATTTAATCAAATTATTATGTTATTAAAGTTCCTCTACATTTGTCCCTGTTTTTATTCACAAAAAGAGAAAATGAGCTGAGGGCGTGAGGGCAATATTACACACGGTTTTGGAGGTTAATATTGTTTCTTCTCTGAGTGTAAATGTGTGACTGTAAGTTCGCATTTACACAGGTCTCATTTTGGTCTAATGAGAGTTGTCAATAAGTAAGTATTCGTGTGCTTTTCGGTTATGTTTAAGTAAGCAGTCGAGCCTGAATGTTGGTTTTCTCGGTGACTGGGTGGCAATTTATCGACTCTATGTTTAATTGTTTCACATTTATTTTCAGTTAGTAACGTGGTTGGATAGTTCAAATGTTGGATTTACGGAGTGGCGTTAAATGCTGCATGCGTGTTTCCATTTTGACCGCTGGACGTTATTAGCTTTGTGCTCATTGTTGCTTTGAACAGGTTTAAAATGTGCTATGTTTTTTTTTTTTGTAAAGGGCGAGACGGTGTGAAATTACACCGTGAAGGTAGTTCAGCCTCTTGAATACTTCAGTATTGTTGTTACATGCAACCCGTTGCAGTCTGCTGCTCACAATGCATTTTCTTTCGTCTCATAGTTCACCAGGAAGAATAACGGCGAGTAAATGCCGAGAAATTACTTGTTTTCGGGTCGGAAAACCATTCGAGATAACCTACATATGTTTCCAACTAGGGAGGAAAGCTCATTTATCGTGGTTACCTGATGAGGCTATCCGGACATTCTGACACGGGTGTATATAGAAAATAATTTCGGGAGGGGGGGAGCATTTGGGGGGTATGGAATACTAACAATCTAGAACTTGGAATAGTTTTATTCAACTAAAACGCTATTACACTTAAAAAAAATTAATGTTTCTAAACCAAGTGATCTTATTTAATTTATTTCTATGATTTTTATGACATATTTTTACCAATTAAATAAAAATTTCGGGGGGGGGGGGCTGCAGCCTCCTCAGCCCCTCCATTATATAAGCCCAAGAATGCTGATGAGAAACGTGTTCGTTTCATAACCCAGAGCCCACTAAAAAACAGGCCATTAAAATTTCTTTTATATATTATGTTTATATATTTATTTAAATTTTAACGTCCATTATTATTAACTACGAATTTTGGGACGGGTTATCTACAGGTTACCACCCTTTTCTAGCCAGGATAGGGCTGATACCTTTTCTTTTTTTCGAAAGAAAAGCCACCACCCCTAGTGGGAATCGAACCCACGACCTTTGGCACTGAGTGATAAGTGCTCACGCCTTAACGCTCACGGCTACCGGGTCTCCTATGTTTATATATCTCTCTCTCCTAAATTCAAGAAACGTCCAATTTTATTGAAATTTGGCATGATAATACTTTGCGAAGTTACACCGTAGAGACACAGGTCAAGTTACAACGGCCAAGTTCGTTGATCAGCAGAATACACCCACCGTAAAATTGTTTTTTTGGGTATAATTCGCTCAAAGGAGTCGTATCATGGTTTTGCGGTAATAAGTTCCCTGGTTCATTGTTTATAGATGTTTTGACTTGTGGAATATAATTATCTACAAATTAATGTCCACTTATACTTAACACATATTTTCGGGACGCGTTATCCACAGGTTACCACCCTTTTCTAGCCAGGATAGGTAGGGCTCTTGCTTTTAGCACTTTCCTCCGAAGGAAAGTAGGTATTGAGGTTGCACTCATGACGGAATTTTTGAAAAATTTCTTCAAATCTTTATCGATCCTACCTAGTAGACACCGAAAATGACCCCCGCAAAAATTTATATATATATATATATATATATATATATATATATATGTGTGTGTGTGTGTGTGTTTGTGTGTGTCTGTTAACACGATAGCGGTCAGAGTTTTTGTTTTTTCGTCACGAAACTTGGTATAAAGCATTCAATTAGCAAACGATTGAACGAGTTCGTTAACCACCGAAATCGGTCCTCCGGAAGGGGGGGGGGGTGTTTACCCCGAACCCAAAACACTAATTTGACCATGCCAGCCGTAATATTTGTGATATTGTAAAGAAACTTGGTGTTCGTAGTGGTAATATAGAGAGAAAGGTGAGATGTAAAAATAAACCTAATCGGTTCATTAGGAGGGGGGGGGGGGTTACTTCGGGCCCACAATACCAATTCGCCACTACCAGCCGTGATTTTTGTTATATTTCGACGAAACTCGGTATTCGTAGTGGTAATCTACAGGTAAAAATGTGTTGTAAAAATAAAATAAATCGGTTCATTAGGAGGGGGGGGGGGGTTTACTCCGGACCCAAATTACTAATATACTCATACCGGTCGTAATTTCTGCTGTATTGTAACGAAACGCGGTATACGTCGTGGGTAACTCACGAGAAAGTAGTGTTGTAAACATGAGCTAAAGGGGGGTTTACATTGGAATATATTTCAATAGAATTAGCCCGCCAGACGTAGGTTCGCAAGGCCGCCGCAAGGAGCGCTTTCTACCACTAGAGGGACTGTATCCTGTTCCTGCGTCAGATCATAAGACGAAAATATGAGGTTTTTTGTATTTATTAAGTAGTGTAGTAGGTACCATGTGTAAACATAACTCTAGAAGCAAATTAATTACAAAATTAATAATTGAACAGTTACTCATTACAAAATTAAAAGAGAACTATTCATGTTTTTATTTTATTTATGTAGGATATTTTAAGCAAATTGTTCTGGAAAGCAGTCTACACTGCCCAAATTCTGAGGAAAGTGCTTCGTTATGCAGCTCCTGCGTGACGGACTTTTTATTTGTATACGGCGTATGTAGAATAAAACTGATTTCTTTGGATATTTTTAAACAATTTTTATCTTCTATACGAGGTGGTTTATTACAATTTGGTGCGAGGTGCATTCCTTTTGTATGTATTAATTTTTGCTTAATTTTGCTCTACAAATTGGATTTGGGGTTGAGTTTCGCTAAATGCATGCTGTCTTGAAGTGTCCTTGTTAGGTTATTCTTGAGCGTCTGAGGCTTAGACAATGGAGTCTGGTATTGTATTGTGTAGAGTGGAAAATACAGCGAGATTCCAATATTGCCTAGGAAGCCATGGTTATTGGTTCCTCTTTGGAATGTCGGCTCTATTGCTGTTATCTCCTTGCTTGTTTTGTATCTCTTTGGTTTTCAACATTAGTTTCTTTCTCCGCTTGCAAATAGTAATTACGACTATCGTAGCCGGATGGATAGCGTGTCTTAAGGATATGCGAGTTCGTGTCGCAGGTTATATGAGTTTTTTAATATATGACCTCAAATGTTTAGGAAGGGGTGCACCCTATTTACAGCCCGATGTAAATAGCCCCGTTGAAAAACATGTTCTACACAAGGAATATGCCTGTGCTTGCCGGAGCAACCGTTTGTGTCTGAAGAACTAAATAAAAGTAACAATTATTGTTTTTATTGCTGTTATCTCCTTTCTAAAGATTTCTATAGAACGGTTTGCAAGTTTGTCTACTTATCTTTTTATACCTGTTATTCTTAGCCCCCGTAATTTGATATTATAAATGTCAGATCCCCACGGCTCGTTCCCCTGGACTGATTCAAATTTATTGCAGTCTAGTTTAGGCTTTTCGCCAATCAGGCATTAATCCTCCGGGAGACAGTTCGAAATTCCTGAATCGCTGTGGTATTCCTTTGGCTTAAGGCGTCCTCTCTTTTTAGTACATAATCAAGGATGGGGATTGGAACGTCCTCTTGGGAATTCTTGACTCCTGAAAAAAAAAGTATTTTTATACACATCCTTATGACAAAGAATTTAATTTGATTTGGCGTTTTGCCTCATAATATTTATTGTCTTTTTAGATGGAAATCATTTGACAAAATAGCTATTACAATAAGAAATATGGTGTAGCTTTTGAAATTCATTTATCTTAACCCTAAAATTTGTAGCATGCTTTTTAATTTGCACTACCAGGGTGTTGTACCTCTGACCACGACTACTTGTTGTTCCTTAGACCAGGTCAAAGGTACAACACACTTGAGTAATTTTTTCATAATTCAACCTTTATGTTCATCTACTACAACTTTTTAAAAAATAATTAATATTGGTTGCTTCGATTGCTCAAAGAATTTAAAAAATAATAAATGAATTTAGTTCAAACTGACTTAGTCAATCCTCAGTGTAGCAGTTCAAACCTATCGCCCCGTTAATGATTTATTAAAACTTTTATTGTGGTTATAAGACTGTTATTCGTGCACTATTTCTGGTTTCTAACTCAACATCAAAAGTTATTGAGTTTTGAGCGCTTTTTGACCAATACGCGACAGCTATGTTCCCATTGTGGAAGCAAACCTTGTGATCTATCTGCGCTTGCTTTATCTATATTTTCACTTTGAAGTCCTTCTTTCTCTACTGATTCTGTGTAGGCTTTGAGTATTATTAAGTCCTTTTTGCTGTGGTTATTATTCACGTTAGCCGAGCAGCGACAAACTTCTCGAAGACTTTCTTGAAAGTAGCTTTATATTGCTTAGAACTTTGCGGATAGAAAGTTTTCCCTTTTTTTCGCCTAGAATAAAGTATTTAAAATTGGGGATTGTTGTAGGGCTTCTGTCGGCCCTTAATCTCTTCAACTTGGATAGTCTTCCTCTCTTTCAAGGATATTTTTATTCTTTGCTATATGGATTTTAGAGAATGCTTACATGCTACATTGCTTTTTATTTCGGGGACGGGCCTTTAAGGGGGGGGGGGTTGTCTCGCTGTTGGCCCAGGTGCTGATATTAAAAAAAAAAAAAAAAAATAGTCCTGTAAAAGGCGAGGTTCAGTAGGTAGTTTAATCATTCTGATTTTGGTATCGTTTTTAAAGTATTTTGTAGTGCTGAGTCGAATGAGACCACTACCAATTCGATAGGATCATTATTTCGGAAGATAAACGGGTTTTATAGTACGAAAACCGTGAAAAACAGCAAGTATTCGATTTAACAAGTCACATTTTACTCAATTGGTAGAGATATGTATCCTTCCAAATGTTTTTTGAGTGCTGTATTGAATAAAGTAACAACCAATGTAATACAGTTAGTTGGTCTCGACGTATTTCTCTTTATTAAAATTTTCGCTTATAACGAATAGATTTTGACATTTTAACACGAGATATTATGTGGATCTCATTTTAAATGTACAGTTACTAGCTATAACATACTGTTCAACACCCCTCTGCAGAAAGTAGTAATAGTAAACTCATTTTTCGTAAAATAATCGTATCGCTTCATATTATTAGGCTGAGCACACATACGGCCGAGTACGACGATGAAATTTATATGAAAGCAACTTCAAAACATGTACTTGTAGGTAAAACTATGCGGAGAGGATAGCTAAGTACCGCTTTATTTT
Source organism: Gonocerus acuteangulatus (assembly GCA_946811695.1). Classification (NCBI taxonomy): domain Eukaryota; kingdom Metazoa; phylum Arthropoda; class Insecta; order Hemiptera; family Coreidae; genus Gonocerus; species Gonocerus acuteangulatus. The sequence goes on along the minus strand of OX328130.1, from coordinate 74,924,542 downwards.
TCTACACCAAATAAACTACGGACTAATTGATTTCCATAGAGATATCTTCAGAACCTAAATGCGCCAAGCTCATGCAACTATTAAGGCACGGTGCAATTTGACCCCATGACAGACGTAGCAGAGACGCAGCAGAGGAGGATTCTGTTAACCGCAGCTTCTAATGGACAGGTCTATATTGAAGGGTCAGCCTATACAGAGAAGCAGCAGAGGAGGATTCTGTTAACCGCAGCTTCTAATGGACAGGTCTATATTGAAGGGTCAGCCTATACAGAGAAGCAGCACAGGAGGATTCTGTTAACCGCAGCTTCTAATGGACAGGTCTATATTGAAGGGACAGCCTATACAGAGACGTAGCAGAGGAGGATTCTGTTAACCGCAGCTTCTAATGGACAGGTCTATATTGAAGGGACAGGCTATACAGAGACGCAGCAGAGGAGGATTCTGTTAACCGCAGCTTCTAATGGACAGGTCTATATTGAAGGGACAGCCTATACAGAGAAGCAGCACAGGAGGATTCTGTTAACCGCAGCTTCTAATGGACAGGTCTATATTGAAGGGACGCCCTATACAGAGACGTAGCAGAGGAGGATTCTGTCAACCGCAGCTTCTAATGGGCAGGTCTATATTGAAGGGACAGCCTCTACAGAGACGCAGCAGAGGAGGATTCTGTTAACCGCAGCTTCTAATGGACAGGTCTATATTGAAGGGACAGCCTATACAGAGAAGCGGCAGAGGAGGATTCTGTTAACCGCAGCTTCTAATTGACAGGTCTATATTGAAGGGACAGCCTATACAGAGACGCAGCAGAGGAGGATTCTGTTAACCACAGCTTCTAATGGACAGGTCTATATTGAAGGGGCAGCCTATACAGAGACGTAGCAGAGGAGGATTCTGTTAACCGCAGCTTCTAATGGACAGGTCTATATTGAAGGGACAGCCTATACAGAGACGTAGCAGAGGAGGATTCTGTTAACCGCAGCTTCTAATGGACAGGTCTATATTGAAGGGGCAGCCTATACAGAGACGTAGCAGAGGAGGATTCTGTTAACCGCAGCTTCTAATGGACAGGTCTATATTGAAGGGGCAGCCTATACAGAGACGTAGCAGAGGAGGATTCTGTTAACCGCAGCTTCTAATGGACAGGTCTATATTGAAGGGACAGCCTATACAGAGACGTAGCAGAGGAGGATTCTGTTAACCGCAGCTTTTAATGGACAGGTCTATATTGAAGGGGCAGCCTATACAGAGACGTAGCAGAGGAGGATTCTGTTAACCGCAGCTTCTAATGGACAGGTCTATATTGAAGGGACAGCCTATACAGAGACGTAGCAGAGGAGGATTCTGTTAACCGCAGCTTCTAATGGACAGGTCTATATTGAAGGGACGCCCTATAGAGAGACGTAGCAGAGGAGGATTCTGTTAACTGCTGCTTCTAGTGGACAGGTCTATATTGAAGGGACAGCCTATACAGGGACACAGTTCTTTTGTGCTTGCAACACAATTTCCTACGTCCTCTGACTTGGTAGCTCCCTCAAATATGCCGAGTCATGGAACGCTGTTTAGTTGAAAAATATTATGTGATCTGGATTATTTATTTATGCTTTCTGCTGCAACGCGATTCACATGATAACTACTTTTTGAACGAAAAATTATTTATACAAAGAAAAAGATTAATATGTTGTCCTGAATCTGTACTGTTTTTTTTTTTTTTTTTTTTTTTTTAAAGTTTTAATTGATAGAGTTCCGCAATTTAGGCGACAAAGTTTTTAAACGTCAATATAAAATATTAAAATTAAATAAAAAGGAAACTAACATCTAAAACAGACAACAAAAATAAATAAAACATTACTTACGCCAAAAAATGCATGGTGTTCTGCATTCTTCGTTAGATTCGGACTCAAAGTTTAGCACACGTAACGCAGCATCCACGTTCATTGGAACTAGGCACTTTGTTGAGATGGGAATTTGCGTCTCTGCAGGCCCTCTGCTACGCCTGCGCTCAATTTGCGCCCGGCCGAAAGGATTTGTACCCCTAGGAACGGCCTGGATCCCTGGCTCCGACCCTGGAGCTAGCTTTGTTGTTGAGTTGTGTTCCGAGTTTTGAACTGTGGTCCTCCATAACATCCAGCGCTCTACCACTTGGCCAAAATCGCACCCTGGATGCAGATGTGCCGAGAAAAGATAACGGAACTGTACAGAAAATACTTGAATATTTTTTTTCGGCTTTGTACAAGGATAAAATAGTTAAACACGTTCTTGTTATTTCAGTTAATTTGATTCCCTTGAGACAGGTGAGTTAGCTTTGATAACAGCATAATCAGTTTCTAAGTATTCGTCACCAACAAATTGAATAAGCACTATTTGGAAACATTTAAAAGTGTCAACAAAAAATGTTTAGCCATTACCGTAAATCATATTCGTAGTGCCATATTAGTAGTGTTGTGAAATTGGTACAAGGACCACAACCTGCAGGGATATTTTCATTTAACTGACACTAAAGGGTCGAGTTTTGAGAGTGCGAACAGACAAATATATAAGCAGTGTAGGTTTGTAGCAATTTCAACACACTGTACTAATATGACCCGATTTTAAGGTACTTAATCTAATCCATTGTATACACTTTTCAACCTTCTCCGGCTGGGTATTTTTTTAAACATATATTGACAGTTTTTACATTTGTATGAACGCATTGAACGTATTTGTAACCTCCTTGGTACCCAATTGCATGATCCACGAATAACAAGGCCATTAGTGTTTCTTAAAGTGATTCGGTCATCAAAGTTTTCTTTGAATAATTCAATTCCATCGCGTGTTCTGGTTTCACTAAGATCAACATTGTGAACATGGACTAATGAACATTTCAGGGCCTTTAACTCCATTTTCAGGAACCTAATCAATATGATGTTCTGAGCGATCACCGCGGCAGAAGTTTTCTACTCTTTTGACCTCCATTGAACAAGTTAAAGTATTTAATATTATTGATGGTGTTCCTAAAGCGGAGCATGAGTGGATGAGTGATAGCTCCTGGATCTGTCGTTTAACCTCCCTTTTTACCGACCTCCCTCTAACTAAAACGTTAGAAATAATCCAAAATCATTGGTCTTCTATAGAACCGCACAGCCCCTTATCGTTTGAATATTTGGTTGACAGCCTCAAATTATGCGTCAACAGCGTTTTTTTTTTTTTTTTTAAATACAAAGGACAATTTTACCAACAAATTGAAGGGTTAGCAAGGGAAATTGTCTTGCTCCAGACTTATCTTCCATCCTTCTCACCGACTTACTTACACTCTCGTCCCTCTGTTCCCCCAGGACATATCTTTCATTTGCAAATGTGTAGATGACCTCCTGTTAATAATAAACCCCGATAGACTAACAGACATACTAGACTGCTTCAATTCTTATCATCCAAGACTACAATTTACGGTAGAGACAGAACAGGACCAACTGCTCCCCTACTTGGCATCGAATAGATGGAAATTTTTGGAACACAATTTTTGACTTCATAACTTTGTTTGGGCTGGATAGAAGGTGACCATATCAAAAGTCCTCACCCGTAACCTTTGTGCCGGGGGGGGGGGGAGGGGGGGTAGAAGGTACCATTTTTCGGTTTTTCACTTATATCTAGGAAACCCTGCGTCCTAGCGACATGACTATTCTATTACAAATGAAAGCTGATTTAATTTCCTACAAGTTCTATTCATTAAAGTTTTTCGAGATATCTTTAGTTTTTCTAAAAATCCGCTCTTAAAATTCTGTCATTTTTGGGAAAAACACTTTTGCCGCATATTTTTTCCCCGTTTTGACCGGATAACTCTTCAACGATGCACCCAAAAAATAAATAACGGTTATAGGGATGCAAATTATTGCATTCCCTTCGATAATATATATTACTTTACTATTTTATGTATTTTCCTTCAAACGTAAAAATAATTTCAGTGTTCATCGTGAAATCTGAAATTTAGCGACTAATAGTCCAGGAACTAAGATTTATAGATGGAAATGTTTGGAACACAATATTTCACTTCATAACTTTGTTTCGGCTAGTTAGGAGGTCAACATATCAAAAGTCCTCGCCCGTAACCTTAGTGCCGGGAGGGAGGGGGGGTTTAGAAGGTCCCATTTTTCGGGTTTTCACTTATATCTCGGAAACCCTGCGTCCTAGTGACATGACCATTCTATAACAAATGAAAGCTGATTAAATATGCTACAACTTCTATTCAATAAAGTTTTTCGAGATATCTTTAGTTTTCGAAATATCCGCTCTTCATTGTCTGTCATTTTGGGAAAAAACACACTTCTCTCGACCGTATATTCTATTCTCGACTGGATATTTCTTCAACGATGAGCCCAAAAAATAAATGTCGGTTATAGGGTTGTAGAGCATTCCATTCGCTTCAATAATATATATTACTTTACTATTTTATGTATTTTCCTTCAAACGTTATATACGCACTCACATGGTCTTAGCAAAACCATTGCCAATATAATGAACAAGATCTTATCTAAATGAGTGTGAATTGGTCTGTGGGCACAAAATTATACATTTTGAGCTATTTATACGTCCAGTACTCACTATATTTACATAATGGAGTATATTTTGGACAATACATTGACTGGAAATGGTGAGAAATTGAAGGGTTCATTGATCGACAGTTGTCGCCAGATATCACGATGAACACTAAAACTGTTTTCACGTTTGAAGGAAAATACATAAAATAGTGAAGTTATATATATTCTTGAAGGGAATGTAATGCTCTACAACCCAGTAAACGGCATTTATTTTTTTGTAACATCGCTGAAGAGTTATCCGGTCAAAAAGAGCATAAAGTGTATTTTTTCCCAAAATGACAGACATTCAAGAGCGGATATTTCGAAAACTAAAGATATCTGGAAAAACTTTATTGAATAGAACTTGTACCATATTTAATCAGTTTTCATTTGTTATAGAATTGGCATGTCGCTAGGACGCAGGGTTTCCGAGATATAAGTTAAAACTCGAAAAACGGTAACTTCTAACCCCCACCCCCCGGCACAAAGGCTACGGGTGAGGACTTTTGATATGTCCACCTCCTATCCAGCCCAAACAAAGTTACGAAGTCAAAAATTGTGTTCCAAAAATTTCCACCTATAGCCGTTTTCAAGCATTCGTTGCCTGGACTGTATGTATCATCACAAACTGGTATACAAAACCCACTTATTCTGGACATTTACTCAACTTCACTCTTGGTCTGAACTTTTTTTTTTGTATGGCAGTTGTTATCTACAACGATACTATTAACCCACGAAAATACAGTTAATCAACTATGGAGATACAGCTAATTAACTACATAGATACAGTTGATCAACAATGTTGATACAGCTTATCACCTACATCGTATTAATTAGTTATTTAGATACAGTTAGTTAACTACATAGATACAGTTAATTAACTACATAGCTTTAATTAAGTACCTACACATAATTCATTAACTTTGTTATTGATCATATTTGTAAGAGTAACCATAGTCAAGAACTTATGCAGAATAAGGTAATTATTCAAAAATAACATTGAAATTTGTTTTCTTTAAAAATTTAACTTTTTATTTTTTGTTGCAGGTAAGTGGCAGGCATAAGACAACCGTTCGTAAGATTTTTATTTTTTATTTTTCTTAGTTCTAAGTTTCTTAAATTGCTCTTATTAAGATTTAGTGTTGTATTGAAATTATTTGAGATAATGAACCTTGCTCCGTCCGATTTTTGATAGAGCGATACCATTCGGAGAAATCGATTCTTAAATTTGTGAATTTCTGATTAGGATACTGTAAGTTTCCTGCTGTGGCTCCTATGATCTTGCTCTGATTAGGATACTGTAAGTTTCCTGCTGTGGCTCCTATGATCTTGCTCTGATTAGGATACTGTAAGTTTCCTGCTGTGGCTCCTATGTTCTTGCTCTGATTAGGATACTATAAGTTTCCTGCTGTGGCTCCTATGATCTTGCTCTGATTAGGATACTGTAAGTTTCCTGCTGTGGCTCCTATGATCTTGCTCTGATTAGGATACTGTAAGTTTCCTGCTGTGGCTCCTATGATCTTGCTCTGATTAGGATACTGTAAGTTTCCTGCTGTGGCTCCTATGATCTTGCTCTGATTAGGATACTGTAAGTTTCCTGCTGTGGCTCCTATGATCTTGCTCTGTTTTGAGATTTAGTTTTATATTTTTACATAGGTTTTCATTTTTCACGAATTATTAAGACAAAACATTAACCAAGTGGCAATAGGGAGAACGGAAACGCACTAAGATGATGCAGTTCCTATCGTATAAGAACGCGTAATATCACCCTTGTTGATATAATTTCTCTGTAGAGTTTGAGTATAATGGTCCTGACTGTAGGAGGACATGACATTGATTGTATGAGCCGAGTGAATCTGTTTACTGTATGTTGGAGTTGTGCAGGGATAGGGGTGACGTGTTAAGCACTACTATTGTATTGCCTATTCAGCACTGTTACTAGTTCAGCCATCTTGTCTTGTCCAATCCGCTGTTCAATACCAATCCATTGTCTTCAATCAGTAACTAGTCCTCATGGATTGTTGTCATCGGATGGCTAATTGCTATATCCGCCTTTACCAATCACCACATTCAGCTCGAACCTAAAGCCATTTTCAATCAGCAAGTCCACATCTATTTAAAGAGGTAAATCTGGAGTCCTGGAAAAAATCACTTTTTGTAATAGTTTCCTAATATGAAAGTATGGTTTTTTCAGAGTGAGGAGGGTTCTATATATATCTAGAGAGAGAATATTTCTGAACTTCTCGTTTGTTACCGCGATACCGAGTTGCATAAGAAAAATAAAGGCCGAGTAGGTTAATCGGTTTGTTCTGGAGTGTGGGGCTCATTAATCTTCCCTTAGCGACCGTAATGTTTTATTTCCATCCATAGATGGACTTATACTACTTCTATAAGCATTTGAAACTAACGAGAAAATGCACAATTGGACAAATGGAAGTAGATAAAAAGTCACCTACTTCTAATAAATACAAAATAAATGTTATATAATTATTGAATTAGTAATAGCTTTTCAGTGGAATGTGCTACGCTTTTGCAGCTCTTCCTTACAATGTTTTGAAAGCATAGACCCTCCTAAATATATATCCCTGTCCTATTTGCTAGATAGATAGGTTGATCTGTATGTTATCCCTCACGCCATTTCTTGACTCAATGCCCGAGACATTAGCCAAACATTCTACCTTCATTTCCCGCCAGTAACCTTCAAATAGCTCCCTTGTTCTGATGGTATGCATGTTTGGGTGCTTTTCTGCATAACTAGCTTGGTCTTGTGGTTTGTATTTTATGGTGCCATTCTGCCTAGCTTCCTTGGTTTGATAATATGTATGTTTGGGTGCCTTTCTGCATACCTTAATTGGTTTGATGGTGTGCATATTTGGGTGTCCTTCTGCATAGCATTCTTGTGCTTTGATAATATCGTCGATACAAATGCAAAGTAACGAATGTGAAAAAAATGCATCTTTCATTGTCAATCTTTACTAATTTCTGCTGGACTTATGTAAGGCAAATTCTTGAATCTTAGATCACTCTATTAAATTTAAAGTATTCCACTATCAAAAGGTCAAATCTGCCGAATATTTGACTGTCCAAAAAAAACTTATGAATAAATGCTTTTCCACTCTGAAAAGTGGTAATTTTCATATTCGATACTTTGCATTTGTAGCGACGATATGTATGTTTGGGTGTCCTTCTGCATAGCATTCTTGCTTTGGTATTATGCATATTTGGGCGTCCTTCTGCATAGCATTCTTGCTTTGGTATTATGCATATTTGGGCGTCCTTCTGCATAGCTTCCTTGTGCTTTGATAATATGTATGTTTGGATGTCTTCCTGTAGAGCTTCCTTGGTTTGATAGTATGCATGTTTGGGTGCCTTCCGCATAACTTTCTCGCTTTCAATAGTTATGAGAGTGCTACATTTAGAGCATTTTGCTGGGTGCCCTTTTGACATAAATAACAGTGAATTAGGCTTGAGTGTCCAATCCGAAGACGGGTAATGACTACTCCATCCTTTCTTGATTATATTATGGATGCGTCACAGGCAAGTACACTATCTTTAATGCACTACTGTACAGTCTACTTTGCCGGATTAATTTTGCCGTTCTATGTTGTTAAGCTTATGTATCAAGCCCGGCGTAAAGCATGAATGGGAACTTTTGGCTTCAACTCACACATGAAATGTTAGCCTTCGAAGTGATATGAATTCAAAGAATGGTTGGGATTCGGCTATGAACAGATTTTCGGAGAAATATATATTTGGAACGTTTCTGTTCCCAACATTCGGATTTCGGTATTCGCCCTTTCTCTTTCAAGGTCCTGATATGTTCTCCATGGTCTCCTAACGAAATACATATTTTCCCGAAAATCTGATTTTTGTTCTTAGCCGAATCCCGACAATTCCTTAACTTCAAATATATTAAATTTTCCTCATTCCAAAAAAGAAAGATTATAGCGATTTTGTATTAATTAATTCCTTCAATAATCCTTACATTTAGGAAAATTATTTTGGAATTATTTTTTAAAACGGTTTGCTTTAATTGTTGCTTAGTAATTAACGAAACTAGCTGATGGTTGTGACGAGTGGGAAGTTTTAATTAGATACCTAGTTTCTCTCGGGGAAGAGTAAATTGTTTCATGCTCTGTTGGATCCTCTCGATTCTCTATGTTTCTATCTACCCGTCTACATTTAGGATAAACTTCAATCCTTTAAGCGTGTTTCCTCCTTCTATAGGGAGGAAACACGCTTATAACGTTGGCTTGATAATGCAATCCGCAGGTCCCGATCAGAAATGTCTTCTTTTCAGAACCTACAGGTCACAAAATACCAGTGGTTCAGATTGGTAAGTTTCATCCCGTTGGTTCATCCCATAAGCAATGTCCTTGTTTAATATTCTCTCTGTTTATGTTCCTTCCTTTTCAATTTATTTTTGTTTACATTTTCGTTTATTATAGCATTAAATATATTTATCATGTTTTGGTTGGTGAAGCTTATTTATTCTACGTAGAATTTTCATTTGAAATGGATTTCCCAAGACACCACTTAAGCCACGCTGTGCTTTGGGAATTCGTTAAAAGGAGAAAATTTTGCTTTAACTTATCGAAAACTTGTAGAAATATGTGGCGAAAATGTCATTAGTGAGTGACAAGTGCAGTGGTGGTTTCGAGCGGCAAACCGCAAGCTTGAAGACGAGCCTCGTACTGGTCTAACAACAGATCTTGACGACCAACTCCTGCAGGCTACTGTAGAAGAAAATCCTGTTGTAACAGTAGAAGAGCTAGCAGAAAAACTTGGTTCGACACATTCTACAGTCCACCGACATTACTTATGGGATGACCTTCTTGGAAACCTGGGACGTCGATCATCCTATATTTATACGTCTAAGTGCTTATGAAAGAACGGGAAGCCAAACCGGAGATTATTTTACTTTTACTGAACAGTGAGGTCCACATGTGTATACTAACTACATAAGAATTCATTTAGCGTTTTCTTGCCTATTTGCTTTAACTTCATTGTTGGAACATGCTGGATGGTGGAAAATTGATGTTCCAAGGATGAAAAAAATGGTCGAAAATTCCCACAAGTGTTTTATTGGCAAAACGTTTTCAGGGACTTAGCCCCATACTCAATGCCCTGTGACACAATACAATAATTAAAACAGATTCAATTTAAAACAGATTAAAATAACAATACAATTATAACAAAAAACAATCGTAAAACCTGAGACTACATATTAAAATAACATAAAACCCCATTTTGTCCAAATTATTTAAAAGTCAAGTCAATAAAAAGTTAAAACACACATTCAAACAATAAATAATAAATACTTTCATTCTATCACACAAACACACATGCAGGAATAAATAAGTCTAAAATAGGATACAATGATATGAAAAACATATGAAAAAACTAGAGAGAAAGCTAAGTACCCACCATGCATTGGCTCTTATTCAGCCGAGCCTTGCTCCTAGACTGGCTTTGGAAAGCAGCGAGGGACTGTAGGGCTGCTGTTGAAACATGCTTCAACGTACCACCGTCTCCTTTTATGTTAACATTCTTCTCCGAGACAGCGTCAATTTTAATCCAAACCTTTTCTGCCATGTCCATCTTTCTTCCCTTCCTCAATGTCTCCAGTACTTCACAGTCGAGGAAAACTTTGTCATGGTTTTCTTTAAGTACATGTTTCCTCATCTCCGAATCATTTCTGGTCAAATGCTCTTTAATCCGTACTTTTAATTTTCTACCACTTTGACCAACATACGAAGACCCACAGGAAGTACACGACACTCGGTAGATTCCCGACTTGTCCAGAGGCTGGATGACATCCTTCGTTTTTGGAAGCCGGTTTTTCAACGTTCCCCTGCTCCTATGTGCTGTCTGCACCCCTACCTTTCTTAGCATGCGTCCAACTCTTTCCGATACTCGGCCAAGGTAAGGTATACTCAAAAAGTAACCCCCTTTACCTACTAACTCTCCCTCCTGTTCCACTTCTGAATCCCGCTTAATCTTTTTCCTATAGCGCCTTTCCAAGAGCTTATCGACTAAATCACATTTATAACCGTTACCTATAGCCAAATGCTTAATGTAATTTAATTCCCTGTTGAACTTCTCCTCTGACAAGGGAACATTCAAGAGTCGATCTATCATAAAGATTAGGCCAGAGACTTTATATTGTGGGTGATGGAAAGAGTCCGACGGGATGAGGAGATCAGTGGCTGTTGGTTTCCTATAAATATCAAAAATATGGGTACCGCCATCCCTCCGTATCTCCACATCAAGGAAATTCAGTCCGCCTTCACTTTCCAATTCAAGGGTAAATTTTATTCTTTGGTGGCAGCTATTAATGTAATCGTGAAGGCCTTGTAAGTCATCCTGTGTGCCCGAAAAACTAACAATAATGTCGTCAACATAGCGGCCCCAAAAATCAATAAATTTTCGAAAAGGATTACGATCCGATAAAATATATACATGCTCAAAATAATCCATAAATAATTCTGCCGCTAACGGGCTTAACGTTGACCCCATAATTAGACCACTGTCCAATGAATAAAACAATCTTGAAATTTAAAATAGTTTTGTTTTAAACATAGCCTAAGTAAATTAATAAATTCTTGTGCGATGATAGGATTAACCTTCCTGATTTTTAAATAATAGTTTGCAAATGCGAATTACTTCATTGGGTGGTATATTTGAAAACATATCTTTAACATCAAACGATGCCAAAAGCCTATTTTCTGGATATTTAATATTTGAACTATTGATTTTTGATATTAATTCTGAGGTATTTTTTATTGAATATGAAGGACTAAAAACGGATAAACTGTTGAAAACATGTACCAATTTTTTGGCTAATTTCTGAGTCGGCGAAGAATATTCTTATGTATTTCGACACGCTGAATCCGAATCCGGAGTCCGTTTCACTCCAGCACGTCAGGTATAAGAGCATTCGAAGGTCCAATCTCGTATGAAGTCCTTAAAGAAGAAATAACTAGAGCTTCCGTGGTTTTGAGGGTCGCTGAATCCGAATCCGGAGTCCGTTTCACTCCAGCACGTCAGGTATAAGAGCATTCGAAGGTCCAATCTCGTATGAAGTCGTTAAAGAAGAAATAACTAGAGCTTCCGTGGTTTTGAGGGTCGCTGAATCCGAATCCGGAGTCCGTTTCACTCCAGCACGTCAGGTAGAAGAGCATTCGAAGGTCCAATCTCGTATGAAGTCGTTAAAGAAGAAATAACTAGAGCTTCCGTGGTTTTGAGGGCCGTTGAATTCGAATCCGAGGTCTGTTTCACTCAATAACCAAGGTAATTTCAAGGACAAATATATCTATTCTGCAAAAATGAATTTTTTATTACAAATTCCTTTTTTGCAAAATAAGCATATTTGTCCGATGAGTGTGCGATGTGGTGAAACAGACCTCGGATTCGAATTCAGCGGCCCTCAAAACCATGGAAGCTCTAGTTATTTCTTCTTTAACGACTTCATACGAAATGTTACGTTCAAATGCTCTTAAACCTGACGTGCTGGAGTGAAACGGACTGTAGAGTATGTAGAGTATCTTTGGAAAATGCGACTTTTTTATTTTGTGTGCCAGTGTAATGCTTTGATCGTGAATACACATTATCTGGTGTGTATGATTATTTATTTGATTGAAAGGTTGATTTGTCAGAAGAGAGGAAATGGAATTAGGCATTGATTAGGCTTATCATTGAAAGGTTGTTGTTGATCTAAATCCTTGATGTGATTGGGCATTACGGGTTGACAGGCCAGTGGGGTTGACAAGGGGAGGGGACAATCCGTTCTCCCTTTGATGATGCTCTGACGGGGAAAAGGGTTTGAGTGACTCGATAAGTCGATTGTTCCTATCGATGTATGAATACTTTAAGGATTCGATGGGTGGGTGAATGAAGCTCTGCTTTGTGCATAATTTACCGGTATGATTGTCGGATCTATAACAATGTCTGCTCGTGTCAAAGGCTATTTTCAAACTCTAAATAAAACATCTTTTTAGCCTTTCTTCCTAACCGCTGGTGGTATTATATATTCTTTAGATCCTTAAAAGGCACGTGTGTGTGGAATAGGCAATTTGCGTTATTGATTCTTCATCCATTGTATCAAGTCCTAATGACATGAGATTATTAGCATTTTAGTGGGGTGTTTCTGCATCGGAAGGAGCCAGTATGAAACAAGCCTGAATATATAATTATCAGGGTGCCCATGTGCGGTGAGGAATATCACAAGATTCGGACTGCTCAGTCCAAGGCCAGAGTTGAACTGTACAGTTCATCGAAGTTGAATGATAAAACCAATAGATTAACTGCACAGTCTAATGAGGCCGGGACTGTGCAGGCCAGGTCTGATGTGTGTTGACAAGAGGATATTTGCTTCACATTTAGTGGGTCTACTATAACTGGACTGTGCAGTCCCTGTCTTGAGGTTTATTAATTTATCGTGTGCTAGATCCGTACAGACAAACCTTGAGGCCAAACTTTTTTTGGCATTTTTTGAATTTAATCATAATCAGTTTATTTATTTGATTTTCCATTTTGGCTTGATTACCTTCCAAATGGGGTCTCCCGTGGTCTAGTGGCTAGCGCATTAGATTTATAAGCGGGAGTTGGTTGGTTCGATCTCCACCGGTGGTAGGAATTTTCTCATCCCACGGCTCATTGGGAAAATTCCTCGCTGCACCCTGGATGTCGGTGCTAATGGCCTAGATGCCGTAGCGCCGTAGGAAGAAAAAAAAATTACCTTATTTTAATTTTTTTCCTAATCCGAAAGCTATAAATAACCCCCTGACTCCGGCTTCCAAATAAAATCACCCCTACTCATCTCTGACCCTGACCATCGTCCAAAAGCTAGACGCCACAGCCGAGCCGCATCCCTGGCAACCTGATGCAACCATCTCGTCTTTGGTCTTACTTTCATTCTTCTTTTCTCCTCTAGAAAATATTTCGCACTAGTATTTCTAAAGTGACACAACTCAAAATAAAACCCAACTGAAAATCAGTCACTCTTTCCTATGTAGGGGGCTTAGCATTAAGACAGGAAGGGTGACACATGTGCCCTCTGGTGTACAAGCTCTGAAGCTAGGTACATATAGTTTTGATGGTCGAAAAAGATACATTTAGCATGTCTTTCATAGTCATAACTATGACAGTGTGAATAAAACCGATTTTTGAGTTGTGTCACTATAAAAATACTAGTGCAATGTGATAATATTTTTCTCGGGTTGCTTTCTTCGTCCATCCCCTGTACATGACCTGCCCAACGGAGCTTGCAAATCTTTATAAAGTACAGAATTGCAACATCTCCATATTTTGCATATAGCCCTCGGTTGTATCTTATCCTCCAGGTGGCATAAATGTACATAGTCTTGTTGATGGCGTGGTGGTTGACAGACCTGTTTCAGCAATGATTGCACAATTGGCAATTTAAAACAATTGTTCTGCTTTAAGTGATGGATATATCTTAATTTGGCGTCACTATCAGTATTATTTTTTTTTGTTAATATAAATCATTATTTTCAGTTATTATTATTGAAGAATGGTTTAAGAAAATGTAGATATATTAGAGTAAGTAAGGGTTGAATATCCTACCGACCATAGAAATAGCATGGTAATTTCCTGAAATCTCCATCCCCTAAAGGAGCTTTTAGCATTTATAATGCATGGGGGGGGGGAGGAATAGCCCCTGCTAGAGGATATTACCTTCTTCATGCACGCTCTTCATTCTTATTTCTTCACATATATTATTCTAGGGGAAATATAGTAGCCGCTACATAGGGCTGTAATATGTTTCATGTTTTTTATTATATGGTTTATTGAAATGATACAGTGATCACCGAAGTGAGGAACTCCTTATACCCTTACTAGACGGCAACCCGCACGAACTTAGATGCCCGTGGAGCGGAACCCGTTTCACTTTCCTGGTTCTATAGGACGGCATTAAAATAGCTGAGTCTACACCACTCATCTCTTCTCATTTCTTTCTTTAAACGGGGTTCTTTACCATTTTCTAACTCTGGGCTTTGTACAAGTCAAAAGCAGGCTTAAAAACGTTTTTTTTTTTTTTTTTTTTTTTTTTTTTTTTTTAATAATACGGTTAACATCTTGTTTTAATTTTTTTGAAAAAAGTTTTGATATTCTTTTTTTTTTAATAATATATAGTCAAATATTTCGGTGTTGGTATATATGACCCGGTATAACGTGAATAAGGCCCATCAGAGAGACCCGAACTATACACAGGGGCCGGGAAGCAGAGGAGAATATTCATTCAACAGGCTCAAACTGATTTTTAAAGAAACTCTAGCGGATAGAAGAGTGACTAGAGCTTACAAAACTTACCGCTAGCTATCGCAAAAAGCTGTCACAGCGGTGGCTTTTAGTCCCAAAACGAAGTGGGGACACATCGTCCCCACGGCGATGTCACGAATGTGGCTATCAGGCCACAGGGCATGCTGGCCCGTTGTCACGAATGTGGCTATCAGGCCACGAGGCATGCTGGCCCGTTGTCACGAATGTGGCTATCAGGCCACGAGGCATGCTGGCCCGTTGCCACGAATGTGGCTATCAGGCCACGAGGCATGCTGGCTCGCTGTCACGAATGCGGCTATCAGGCCACGAGGCATGCTGGCTCGCTGTCACGAATGCGGCTATCAGGCCACGAGGCATGCTGGCTCGCTGTCACGAATGTGGCTATCAGGCCACGAGGCATACTGGCTCGTTGTCACGAATGTGGCTATCAGGCCACGAGGCATGCTGGCCCGTTGTCACGAATGTGGCTATCAGGCCACGAGGCATGCTGGCCCGTTGTCACGAATGTGGCTATCAGGCCACGAGGCATGCTGGCTCGCTGTCACGAATGCGGCTATCAGGCCACGAGGCATGCTGGCTCGCTGTCACGAATGTGGCTATCAGGCCACGGGGCATGCTGGCTCGTTGTCACAAATGTGGCTATCAGTGTCGTATGGGTTAATTGAGAAGCTGCTAGTAGGCCATTCAAGAATACATAATGTCGGATTGGATTGACAGTTAAACTGACTTCCGCCTTCCTGGCATGCTGTGGGACATCTACTGTACTGACAGCTGTCAACCTTTTCACTATATAATTACACCAATAAAAAATTCGTCCCGCAGAAACTGCGTCATCTTAGCGCGTTTCCATAACGGACGCAATTTAAACACCCAAGCCAATGAAATCTTGAATAAAAAGTATAATAAAATCTAGAATTACTCTCCCTCTTCTAGTACCTCTCGGAAAAGTATATTATTATACATCCTAAACTTGTTTCTGATTTTAAGTATCTATTTTTTACTGGCAAATTCATTATACTGCTAAAATCCATTACAAAAAGTCCGTCACGCAGGAGTTACATAAGTAAGCACTTTCCTCAGAAATTTTGTAGTGTAGACAACATTACTGAATAATTTGCCGTAAATAGTCTATATAAATAAAATAAAATCGTGAATAGTTCTGCTCATTTACATTTCTTATGAGAACTGTTCAATTATTAATTTTGTAAATAATTTGATTCCAGCGTTACTGATGATACTGACCTACTTAATAAATACACAAAAACTTCATTTTCCGTCTTTTGATATGACGCAGGAACAGGATACAGTCCCCCTAGTGGGAGATAGCGCTCCTCGCGGCGGCTTTGTGAACCTACGAGTAGTGGGCTAATCATAATGAAACACAGTTTAAAGCCCCCCTTTCCAATAGACCGATTTAATTCATTTTTACAACACTTCTTTCTAATGAGATACCCACGACGTATACCGCGTTTCGTTACAATGCAGCAGAAATTACGACCGGTATGAGTATATTAGTACTTTAGGTCCGGAGTAAACCCCCCCCCCTCCAAATAACCCGATTTAGTTTATTTTTACAACCCATTTTTCTCTGTTGATTACCACCACGAATACCGAGTTTCGTTGAAATGTAACAAAAATTACGGCTGGTAGTGGCAAATTGGTAATGTGGGTCCGGAGTAAACCCCCCCCCTCCTAATGAACCGATGTAGTTTATTTTTACAACGTATTTCTCTCTTTTGATAAACATAACGAATACCGAGTTTCGTTGAAATATAACAAAAACTACGGCTGGCATGGTCAAATTAGTGTTTTGGGTCCGGGGTAAACCCCCCCTCCCGGTGGACCGATTTTGTTGGTTAACGAACTCTTTCAATCGTTTGCTAATGGAACGCTATATACCACGTTTCGTGAAGAAAACACAAAAACTCTGGCCGCTATCGTGTTAACAGACACACACACACACACACACACACACACATATATATATATATATATATATATATATATATATATATATATATATATAAATTTTAACGGGGTCATTTTCGGTGTCTACTAGGTAGGATCGATAAAGAATTGACGAAATTTAAAAAAAATTCCGTCATGAGAGCAACCTCAATAGCTACAGCAACAATAAAAAACGGAGGAATACATACACAAAGAACCCTTCAAAACAACGAAACCAATACTTTTGGTGATTTAAGTACTTTTTTCTCGACATGACATTAGAAATTACTCCAGAACCGTTTTTGTAGAAAAGTAATTTTGTCAGTCTTGATAAGAATTGTGAATTGTTTTTTTTTTTTTTTTTTTTTTTTTTTTTTTTTTTTTTTTTTTTACGGCGCATCTACAACTTGGCCATTAGCGCCGGGCTATCTACAGGTTGCCACCCTTTTATAATGCCAACAGCACGTGGTCGGTCGCCCATTCAGGTACTGACCACGCCCGACGTTGCTTAACTTCGGTGATCTACGGGAACCGGTGCACTCAACGTGGCTATGGCCGTTGGCTAAGAATTGTGTTATTTTAAAATTGTTAAGAGTTTCGTATTGTAGATATGAATTCGTGCGAATGCCTTTCTTTGGGTGTGTTCATCCATCGTTCTTCCCATTTTTGAATTGATTCGTCTCTTAGTCGTGTTTTTATAATTTCTGATAGAAGTCTACAGTTAGCTATACACAATGTCCTGTCCTTTGAAGCAGATTTTGCATGTAAGTCTCGTCTCCTAATAGTCCCGAATGTCCTTTAACTCATGTTATTGTAACTGTAACATGTTTCTAATTTTTTACAGATAATAAGTAGAGTTCTAACATCCCGAACCCATTCTAACTACACCTTCTAAAATATCTTGAAGTTTTTGATTGGTTTCAAAAGTTGAAGTGATGGCATGTTAATTTACATGGATATTGCCTTTCTTTCATTAGCCTTCATTTACTCTATTACTGATATTAGAAGGACAAAGTTACAGGGTTTACTTACGCCTTATATCATATCAGGTCATCGCATTATGTTGGTTTTTAATATTTTCTCTGTTTATGTTCTCTCCTTTTCAATTTATGTTTGTTTAATAGAGCATTAAATACACTATACTTTAGGAATTCGATAAAGGAAAAAAATCTGCTTTAACTTATCGAAAACTTGTAGAAATATATTGCGAAAATGGCATAGGCACGAGCGACAAGTGCACTAGAGGTTTGAATGATTTCGAACGGGAAACCGCAAGCTTGAAGTCGAGCCTCGTACAGGTGGAACAACAGAGCTTGACGACGAATGCCATTTAACCTCCTTCGCCCTAATACAGTTTGCAGCATCAATGCCACTTAATTATATAGTATAACAGTTAAAAATACACTATACGCATATATAATACATATAAATCACTTTAACTGCACAAAAGCCACTAACTAATTGTAATGCAACCAAAAAGGCCTGGAGAGGACATGCTTGGCGAGCTGGCGTGGTGTGGGCCTGGGGCCTGGGGATCGGGACTGGCGACGGGCACCCTGCCCGACAACTTGGACAAGATGTGTCCCGAGCTCCGTGGGATGTGGGTGCTCTGCAGGGGGGGGGGGGGGGGAGCGAGCACATCCCAGCAGAGGTAGCTCTCATAGCTAGCTATACCTCCACTCACGGTTAATAAGGTTTAGGGTTGTCGGGCTGAGCCTCCGGGTCCTTCTCTTCCCCTGCCTCTTCTTGTCTCCTCCCGGATCGCCATCTTCCTTCTCATCATAGGCCTAATATTCCCCACTGGCGTTAATGACCATAAGGTTGGCACACATCACATAAAAAAAGGTTCCCTCTCTCTCACTTCATAGGGAGGAAACCCGTTTATCAGCTTGACCTAATAGAAGAAGAAAACTTTATTTAATGAAATAATAAAGTGGGCTGCCCAACTTTATTGGGTTGCTGGAGAGACAGCATCCTCATCATTCTTCGATGCATTCATTTATATCATGACCTTGTAATTTGTTCTGTTTCCAATAGTTCGTGGGCCAAAAAATAAAAATTGTTCTTCTAATAAAAAAACCAACAAAACAACAAAAACACAAGAGGCAGCGTAGTCTAAGGAACGACATTTGTTGCATATATATATATATATATATATTTATTTAGATGGAACGGCATTTTTCTCCAGCGGTGGTACTCCTCCTCACTTCTTCCCGGAATATTTCGATAGATTCATCTCCATCTTCTTCAGCCAGGTACTTGTTTCTTCCTCGGTGGTAGCCAAGGGAATGATTCCCTTGGTTGAAAGCCATTCTCTTGGCTACCACCGAGGAAGAAACAAGTACCTGGCTGAAGAAGATGGAGATGAATCCATCGAAATATTCCGGGAAGAAGTGAGGAGGAGTACCACCGCTGGAGAAAAATGCCGTTCCATCTAAAAATACTATCCCAGCGACGAAAAATAACATCAAACATATATATATATATATATATATATATATATATATATATATATATATATATATATATATATATACTAGCTAAATACCCGTGCTTCGTCACGGCAGATAAGTAGTTATTTTATTGCGTTAAATTAAAATTACGTTACTATACAATTCTGTGCAGTTTATTACAGCACGGTTCCCGTCATACTATATTTTATTCAATGGGCGTTAAAATTTAAAAGTTTATGTTTCCAATAAGTCATATGGTAACACCCAATATATTTACGAGTATTACCAAGGTTATAGGTGAGGAGGCATTGCAGGGGTTCGGGATATTATTACCTCGCCTGGAAAACCTAAGGATATGCCATACATCACGGTTTGACCGGGACTGTCCCGGTATTTTGCAATTGTTTCGGTGTCCCGCCCGGTTTTATCAATGTCCCGGAAAAGGCTGTAAGATGCAAAAAGTAATGAATTCATGTTTATAAGAATCTTTTATAAATCGGTTACTTTTCTACAATCAACATTGTTACTACTGCTAACAGTGTCAAAGAAATGAGAAGTAATCTAACTGTAAAACGCTGGAACTACCTGCACAGCGCTGCCAGCTGCCAGACACTACTATTTGGCTGAGAGATTTTTTTAAGAAAATCAAGTAGCAAAAAAAGTTTCGTTCTTATTTTTAAGGTTTGGGTAGACTAACAGTTTAGGATTCCCCCTTCCCGTTAGTTGCTAGGCTTAAAACTCACCAACCATTTTGCTTATAATGTGTACTCTTTTTATCCCCCCCCCTGGTATGCCCATCTCATATTAATGTGTCTCGGTTTAACTCTCCAAAAATATGGCAAGCCTATCTGACGGGGACAGGCAGAAAAGAAACGCAATTAAAACTCTATGAGGGACAGTTAATTTCTAGTAATTCAAGGTCTGCCATCATAGTTGAAATTAACCTCAATTAGAAATAAAACTATGAGATAGATAATGTAAGGTAACAGCTGTTCTTTATCGTTCTAGCAACGCAGGCTGCATAGGCTTGCCTTCTCTAACCAACTCAAACTTTAAACCCCCCTAAAATGCTTAAAAATACGAATATCAAAAAATCCTTTCTTAGCGAGCGCCTACGCTATATAGGGAGTGTCCATGCAAAATTTCAAAATTTTCTGATGAGCGGTTTGGGCTGGGCGTTGATAGATGAGTGAGTGAGTGGTATTTGACAAATATATAGTAGATATATATATAAAAGAGCTTGACGACCAACTCCTGCAGGCTACTGTAGAAGAAACAGTAGAAGAACTAGCAGAAAAACTTGGATCGACACATTCTGCACTCCACCGACATTACTAATGGGATGACCAGATACTTTTTTTTTTTTTTTTTTTTTTTTTTTTTTTTTTTTTTTTTATATGATGCTTATACTGCTGAGGTCATTAACACCATTGACCTGATACTATGCAAAAAATAATAATTTATTGAATGAAATTATTAATATTTTCGAGAGTTGAATTGTTAAATATGAGCCCATTGATAATGTCGATGAACCTCTTGACAATGAATGCCTAATTATGGAATCTCATCATTACACACCTCTAGAAGACTCCCGACTAGATCTATTTCTGTATGGTAGATAATAGGGCTTGGCCTGAGCTGGGCCATTAGCTATACCACCGTGTCCTATATAAAGACTCCTTTCAAGATTAACTATAGCAGGGATCGAAGGAGGGAGGACTAGCTCTCGGATATTCATACACAAGTCTAGGGATAAACCTTCCGAGATGGCCGTGTTACTTGGGCCACTGTAGTATTTAGTAGGCAAATATACCCACATGATATCGTCGATACAAAAGCAAACTAACGAATATGAAAATCACCACTTTTCAGAGTGGAAAAGTATTTATTCATAACTTTTTTTTGGACAGTCAAATATTCGGCAGATTTGACCTTTTGATAGTGGAATACTTTCCCTTTAATAGAGTGAAGTCAGTTTGAAGAATTTTCCGTAAATAAGTCCAGCAGAAATTATTAAAGATGGACAATGAAAGATGCATTCTTTCATATTCGTTAGTTTGCATTTGTACCGACGATATGTGGTTCATACATACATACATTTTCCTCACCCTTAAATACAATTATAGTAGTGCAAGAAGGTAAATATGTGTTGGATAGACTTACCGTGGAACACCAGCTACTGCGCATTGGGGAAAGGCGCAAAAATATATTTCCCAAAAATAGTTTTATTCAGAAGCCAACTATCTTTAATATAAAAAATTAAGACAATTTTACAATGAATAATAAATAAGGCAGATAATTTTATGTTGTATAACACGTAAAAAAAAAAAAGTAATTGTTTTCATTCTAATATTAAATGAGTTTTATTCACGCTGCCATTTAAACGGGAACAGCTGTATAAGATCATATGAGCAAGAATCAATGAGAGCGCAGGGAACGTCCACAACTGCGCGGTGCTCTCACACACTTACGGTTACACGCAGTGTATTCCAGTCTATCATAGGCAACATTTATTTTTATGTTTCCTGATAATTAAACCCTGTGTCTGCCCTTTTGTAATTATTTTCAAATATGTTTATTGAAGACGCTGTTTAAATCGCAGCGTGAATAAAGAAATTCATTTGATATTTTGAAAATAAAAACTAGGTACTTTTTTTTAATTTACATTTTAACCCACTTAAAATTGTCTGCCGTATTTATTATTCATTTTAAAATTCCCTTAATTTGCAATTTTATTACATTAATGATAGTTGGCTTCTGAATAAAACACAATTTTTGGGCAATAATGTTTTGCACCTTTCCCCCATTCGCAGTACCTGGTGTCCAGGAAACACATACTTACCTTCTTATCTACCCAAGAGGTACATTGTAGCAAAATTTCAAGGTGCATAAAACACTTCTTGAAAAACGCGTTATCAGCTCTCCGACTATAACCAAAAAATATATACAAATTTATTCTAGAAATGTTACCTACATTGTAAACCTAGCTGACGACGAAACACGCACTTGAAACTTGAAATGTTTTAACCTCTTCACCGAATTTCGCATCTTGGGGGCGATAAACCCAAAAGAATTTAATTGATCGACCCCTCAAAGAACCAAAATTTATTATACAAAATGTTTGAGGCGGTCCTAGTAGACCGATTTTCAATCAGTAAAATGATTTGATGAAATGAATGATTTCGAAAGCTTGAGTGCGTTCAAATATTTCGAATATGTAACTATTTGGGCCTTGCAACTTTTCTTATACCTTAATTCCATAATTAAGGTATAATTATCAAACCGAGTTAAACGAATTATGGAAGGTTGTTTTATTGTATTATCCACATTTTCTTCCTAAAATATCTTATTCCTAAAAGTCCTAAATACCTTTTAAGCTTCCGAAAAAATGATATAAAAACTTTGTATTTTTCCCCATTTTTTTCATTGCTATTTTGCAAAACCGCGAATCAATTTTCGACGTTTCTAAAGAATAGAACATTTCCAGAAGGTCTTCAGGAGGCATACTTTCGGAGTTATGGGCGAAATAAGTACAAAAAACGTGATTTTTTAGATTTCGTTTTAAATCTTTATTGTTTTATACAATTAATGTTTCTTGATTTATTGTGAAGATATTGCCGCAAACATGAGCATGCCTTCTTTCAACATCAAAGTTAACACAGATGCGCACTGGCCAATATCTGAATGGTTTTCCATTAGCCAATAAGAACGGGTAGACGGCACTGTCCGATAATAAAAATCACTCCTTCACTCCTGATATAGTGGAATATGGTTGTGTTCTGTTGTCCAGGCTTTTTATGTTTTTATTAGCATTTGATGTTAGTACCACAAAGAAGTTTCACGGCAAAATAAAAACGACAAACCCCAGACCAAACTCCTCAAATAGTCAACATGTGGGTGCAGTATGTATTACAACAACCACTTAATTTTCTTAATTCATTGTCTTTGATTGTCTAGACGACCCAAACTGTGCTTTTAACATCGCCGTTAAATGTTTTTTTTTTTTTCTTTAAATAAACATCACTCATGACGTGATATACTCATTTATTCATCATTATTTTACATAGGATCCTTCCTATTGATTGTACATGGGGCTATTGTTCTTATGTATGCTGTCATATTATGCATAGAACCTATATTGTAAATAGAAACTGTTGCGATTATATATAGTCATATTGTACATAGGAACTATTTTCTTTGTTTCCTTTATAATTATAAGTTTTTCTTAAAAATGTATTGTTTTTTACTTTTAGCTGTATGTTATTCACAAACTTAATTGTATAATTAGATTAAAACACACAATAATGTAATTGGATTTGTAATATTGTAACTATTTTATATGTGTACCTGGGCGAAACGCTGTCAATGCGGGGTGCTCATAAATAAATTTAAAAAAAAAAAGTATATCGTTTAGAATAGGTCCTTCCTGGTCCATAGATCCTGATATGTGTAGTGTCGAGCTCGGCCATGGAGGTAGGTAATAAGTAAGGAACGAAAAATCCATGTAAAATAAAATTCAAAATATGTACATATATATTTAACTATTTATAATGAAATATGTAATAAAAAAATTGAAAATGTGTAGTAAAAAATACCAAAAACACTTTAAAATATTGAAAAGAAAAGTATAAAAAGCTAATAAGACCTCTTATTATAAACGGAAAGAACAAAAGTTAAAAACATATTGAACAAAATGACTAAAACTCAATAGCATATTGAAAGAAAGCATAATGAAAAATTAGGAACTAATTTTAAAAGGGGGAAAAAGAAGTTGAAAATTTCTACAGATGTACATTACTTTGGAAAATCGTTTGCAACAAAATGAATTTTTAAATTGTCTATCGTGAAATGACGCCGGTCTGATCCCAAAAGGGGAGTATACAGACGTGGGGTCACCGATCAGGCCCATTTTTTTTCTGGTGATTCTACAAGGAAAAATAGTCGGCACGTGTCGAGCGTTTCGTCCCATGTGCCTTAGGAGCTAAGAGATAAAATGAAATAAATTGGATTCTATATCTACAGCTTGGAAACTGATATCGGCATGATTCCTTCGCTTATTCGCTTCTTTTAGAGAGCCGATTAAAGGAAAATGATATCGGCATGATTCCTTCGCTTATTCGCTTGTTTTAGAGAGCAGATTAAAGGAAAATGATATCGGCATGATTCCTTCGCTTATTCGCTTGTTTTAGAGAGCAGATTAAAGGAATTATACAATTGCAAAAGAATAATTTCCTATATATTTTTTTACAACCCATCTGCTCCTAGACCATTAGCGCCGAGGAAGCATGGCTGCCAGCCACCTCTGCTCCTAGACCATTAGCGCCGAGGAAGCATGGCAGCCAGCCACCTTTGCTCCTAGACCATTAGCGCCGAGGAAGCATGGCTGCCAGCCACCTCTGCTCCTAGACCATTAGCGCCGGGGAAGCATGGCTGCCAGCCACCTCTGCTCCTAGACCATTAGCGCCGAGGAAGCATGGCTGCCAGCCACCTCTGCTCCTAGACCATTAGCGCCGAGGAAGCATGGCTGCCAGCCACCTCTGCTCCTAGACCATTAGCGCCGGGGAAGCATGGCTGCCAGCCACCTCTGCTCCTAGACCATTAGCGCCGAGGAAGCATGGCTGCCAGCCACCTCTGCTCCTAGACCATTAGCGCCGGGGAAGCATGGCTGCCAGCCACCTCTGCTCCTAGACCATTAGCGCCGAGGAAGCATGGCTGCCAGCCACCTCTGCTCCTAGACCATTAGCGCCGGGGAAGCATGGCTGCCAGCCACCTCTGCTCCTAGACCATTAGCGCCGAGGAAGCATGGCTGCCAGCCACCTCTGCTCCTAGACCATTAGCGCCGGGGAAGCATGGCTGCCAGCCACCTCTGCTCCTAGACCATTAGCGCCGAGGAAGCATGGCTGCCAGCCACCTCTGCTCCTAGACCATTAGCGCCGGGGAAGCATGGCTGCCAGCCACCTCTGCTCCTAGACCATTAGCGCCGAGGAAGCATGGCTGCCAGCCACCTCTGCTCCTAGACCATTAGCGCCGAGGAAGCATGGCTGCCAGCCACCTCTGCTCCTAGACCATTAGCGCCGGGGAAGCATGGCTGCCAGCCACCTCTGCTCCTAGACCATTAGCGCCGAGGAAGCATGGCTGCCAGCCACCTCTGCTCCTAGACCATTAGCGCCGAGGAAGCATGGCTGCCAGCCACCTCTGCTCCTAGACCATTAGCGCCGGGGAAGCATGGCTGCCAGCCACCTCTGCTCCTAGACCATTAGCGCCGAGGAAGCATGGCTGCCAGCCACCTCTGCTCCTAGACCATTAGCGCCGGGGAAGCATGGCTGCCAGCCACCTCTGCTCCTAGACCATTAGCGCCGAGGAAGCATGGCTGCCAGCCACCTCTGCTCCTAGACCATTAGCGCCGGGGAAGCATGGCTGCCAGCCACCTCTGCTCCTAGACCATTAGCGCCGAGGAAGCATGGCTGCCAGCCACCTCTGCTCCTAGACCATTAGCGCCGGGGAAGCATGGCTGCCAGCCACCTCTGCTCCTAGACCATTAGCGCCGAGGAAGCATGGCTGCCAGCCACCTCTGCTCCTAGACCATTAGCGCCGGGGAAGCATGGCTGCCAGCCACCTCTGCTCCTAGACCATTAGCGCCGAGGAAGCATGGCTGCCAGCCACCTCTGCTCCTAGACCATTAGCGCCGAGGAAGCATGGCTGCCAGCCACCTCTGCTCCTAGACCATTAGCGCCGAGGAAGCATGGCTGCCAGCCACCTCTGCTCCTAGACCATTAGCGCCGGGGAAGCATGGCTGCCAGCCACCTCTGCTCCTAGACCATTAGCGCCGAGGAAGCATGGCTGCCAGCCACCTCTGCTCCTAGACCATTAGCGCCGGGGAAGCATGGCTGCCAGCCACCTCTGCTCCTAGACCATTAGCGCCGAGGAAGCATGGCTGCCAGCCACCTCTGCTCCTAGACCATTAGCGCCGAGGAAGCATGGCTGCCAGCCACCTCTGCTCCTAGACCATTAGCGCCGAGGAAGCATGGCTGCCAGCCACCTCTGCTCCTAGACCATTAGCGCCGAGGAAGCATGGCTGCCAGCCACCTCTGCTCCTAGACCATTAGCGCCGGGGAAGCATGGCTGCCAGCCACCTCTGCTCCTAGACCATTAGCGCCGAGGAAGCATGGCTGCCAGCCACCTCTGCTCCTAGACCATTAGCGCCGGGGAAGCATGGCTGCCAGCCACCTCTGCTCCTAGACCATTAGCGCCGAGGAAGCATGGCTGCCAGCCACCTCTGCTCCTAGACCATTAGCGCCGAGGAAGCATGGCTGCCAGCCACCTCTGCTCCTAGACCATTAGCGCCGAGGAAGCATGGCTGCCAGCCACCTCTGCTCCTAGACCATTAGCGCCGAGGAAGCATGGCTGCCAGCCACCTCTGCTCCTAGACCATTAGCGCCGAGGAAGCATGGCTGCCAGCCACCTCTGCTCCTAGACCATTAGCGCCGGGGAAGCATGGCAGCCAGCCACCTTTGCTCCTAGGCCATTAGCGCCGGGGAAGCATGGCTGCCAGCCACCTTTGCTTCTTGCAATTAGAAAAGACACAGTGATCTAGGCTCAATGGGTAAAGCATTCTTTCTCTGTTTCACCTTTATTTTTCAATTACAAAAAAAAAAAAGAATATCAAAATATGCAGCAAAAATATGTATTTATAGGTAAAATATGCAAAAATATGGATTTTTGCAGAATTCCATCAAAAATTTTGATTTAAGACTTAGAAAAAAATATGTAAATACATTAACATCCGTTCCCTAGTAAATTCTATCCGATACAGTCTTATATAGTCTATTTCCGATTTCCGAAAAGCTTGATGGTCTGATCTTTACCAACCTTATTCTAGTTGTGTTAATTAGACCGTTGGGGTAGAATTGACCATGATACTTGTTTAGTTTTGGTGTATTTTCCAGGATCGGTTATAAGAGAACTCTCTATTCCTCCCAGCGGTATTTTGCTGTCTGGAAGTTTTGCGAGTTGCCTCATTAAGTGCAATACTCGTAAATTCAACTTTGTTCTCATCGGCCAAGTTTCCACCTAAACCTTTCACCGATTCCTCCCTTCCTATTTACAGATAATCCTAATAACCCGCAATTTCGGGGTTTCTCTCTCTCCCGGGATAATTCCGCGAAAATTCCTCAAAACTAATTAATAAGACACAATCTCTCCATTAAGTCTTAATTTTTATTTTCAATCTGAGTTGAAAAGTTTTTGAATTATAACTTGAGGCCACTTATTGGTGAATCTATATTGAACGTTATGTGGACTGTGGATTTCACATTTATCTCTTCTTAATTATTTTTAATTGAGGTTAATTTCAACTATGATGGCAGTCCTTGAATTACTTGAAATAAACTGTGATTTTATCCCTTATAGAGTTCACGCCCTGGTGATGGTCCATCCGAGGTAATAATATCCCGAACCAGTTGACACAAAAATTTGAAATCTTGCACGGACAATCCGTTTAGAATGTAAGCATTCGCTAAGAAAGTTTTTTTTTTTTATATTCAAATGTTTACCTACTTTTGGGGGGGTTCGAATTATTAAGAAGTTCCTCATCGGCTCAAAAATGGTCCGATTTGGATGACATTTGGTACAAAAATCTTTCTTCCCATTTGAAAGGTCAAGTTCATTAACCTGCTAAATCCGTTTACTAGAACACGGGTTTCGGAGCAAAATTTGCGCGAAAAAATTCGGAACGCTTACATTTTCGGACGCTTGCAGGTACTCGTTATATAAGTTCCTTAATGTAGGAAAACGAATGAAACCAGTTTTAAAGCGATTTCTGTTACCGTTTACGAGAAAAATATTTTTCCAAACTAATTTTCTGTTTGGGATTAGGATTAGGATCAGGATTTAGTGGCGAATAACATTTTATCATGTTTTTACGCCAGCTTTTCTGATTAGGTATTCAGGAACGATGATTGGTTCACTTGAAACTTGTACATGGAAAACTTGTATATGGAAAAAAAAATGTATGAATGGTGATACAAAGTTTTCGGATCTCAGTTTATTTTCTAAAATATCTCGAAAACGGTTTGGAAATCGTAGTACGTGGAAGGCGGCTATTCGAAAGGTTACTACATTCTCTACAATAAGATTCTGTTGTAATGTTCGGTGGGGCGATGTCAATCGAATAGATGAGTGCTTAAAACTTCAAACTTGTTAGTTTTATTCTTTTCAAGGCGTATTTGTCTCTGTTTACCTAACTTTTTATTTATTTATTTTTTTTTTACTCCACAACGGAAACAAGCACGGTTACCTCCACATGGTGGTAAGTTCGTGCAATCATAAGCTGTACAAAATTATGCAGTAGCGTTAATTTTGATCATACCTTATTTAACGCAATTTAAAAACTACTTATCGGCGGCCGTGGTGAAGTACGGGTAGTCAGCTAGTGTTAAATAAAAAGTTAATGATTTGGTCAGCTGTTCCTAAACAAATATAAAATACCAAAACTAGATATTAGCACTTTCCTCCGAAGGAAAGTAGCTATTGAGGTTGGACTCATGACGGAATTTTTGAAAAATTTCTTCAAATCTTTATCGATCCTACCTAGTAGACACCGAAAATGACCCCCGTTAAAATTTATATATATCTATATATATATATATATATATATATATGCATATATATATATGTGTCTGTTAACACGATAGCGGCCAGAGTTTTTGTTATTTCGCCACGAAACTTGGTATATAGCATTCAATTAGCAAACGATTGAACGAGTTCGTTAACCACCAAAATCGGTCCACCGGAAGGGGGGGTTTACCCCGAGCCCAAAACACTAATTTGACCATTTCAGCCGTAACATTTGTTATATTTCAACGAAACTTGGTATTCGTAGTAGTAATATAGAGAGAAAAGTGAGATATAAAAATGAACTAAATCAGTTCATAAGGAGGGGGGGTTTACTCTGGACCGACAATACCAATTCGCCACTACCAGCCATGATTTTTGGTATATTTCGACGAAACTCGGTATTCATAGTGGTAATTTACAGGTAAATATGTGTTGTAAAAATAAACTAAATTGGTTCATTAGGAGGGGGGTTTACTCCGGACCCACAATACCAATTCGCCACTACCAACCGTGATTTTTGGTATATTTCGACGAAACTCGGTATTCATAGTGGTAATTTACAGGTAAATATGTGTTGTAAAAATAAACTAAATTGGTTCATTAGGAGGGGGGGTTTACTCCGGACCCACAATACCAATTCGCCACTACCAACCGTGATTTTTGGTATATTTCGACGAAACTCTTTATTCGTAGTGGTAATCTACAGGTAAATATGTGTTGTAAAAATAAACTAAATCGGTTCTTTAGGAGGGGGGGTTTACTCCCGACCCAAATTACTAATATACTCATACTGGTCGTAATTTCTGCTTTATTGTAACGAAACGCGCTATACGTCGTGGGTAACTCATGAGAAAGAAGTGTTGTAAAAATGAGATGAATCGGGGGGTTTACTTTGTAATATATTTTAATAGAAAAGGCAGCCAGACATAGGTTCACAAAGGCGCCGCAAGGAGCGCTAGAGGGACTGTATCCGGTTCCTGCATTAGATCAAAATACGATAATATGAGGTTTTTTGTATTTATTACGTAGTGCAGTAGGTGCTATGTGTAAACATAACTCTGGAAGCAAATTAATAATTTATCAGTTACTCATTACAAAATTAAAAGAGAACTATTCATGTTTTTATTTTATTTATGTAGGATATTTTAAGCAAATTGTTCTGGAAAGCAGTCTACACTACCCAAATTCTGAGGAAAGTGCTTAGTTATGCAGCTCCTGCGTGACGGACTTTGTTTATTTCCTAATTGCGTTGATCGTTTTAAATGCATTCTTGACCAATGTGGTGACTTTACAGCTCCTGTTTCATTATATTTTAAATATTTCAGACTGATATTTTTACATTTATGATCTTTGTTGACCTGCTGGGGAGTTTTCACCGCGCTGTGAAAATTTTAATGAACAAGGTCGTTGAAAATTACTTTACAATGAGACTGTTAGATCTATTTGTTGAAAAGGGGCGTGTTCAATGAGACATCTGAAACGGTTTTGTACAACCGAAACTAAATAAGCGTCGAGTCCTTTATGGGTTGTGTGAATGGAAAGAGGTTAGGCGTACAGTGGACCACTAGCCGTGACGAACGGAAGGGCGTGGAGTGGAAATAAAAGGACAATGGCGTGGATTTAAGGGACAAGAGGGGAATATATTATCCAAGCAATAAAGATAAGACTGTAAAAGAAGTATGTGATACAGTAGAAAAGGGAGGGACTCGATAAAAAGCAAGATCCACCTCCTTTATTCTACAACATCCTTCCTCGGATATAAACCTACTTTAGGGGCTATTATTCTATTTATTGCTGTTTATATTATAGGGGCAGAGATTTAAACAATAAAGTCTTACTAATCCCTGCTCAAACCGTTGTTTTTTAACACTTTCACTATTCATCTCTTGATGACTTTAAATACCTGGGTGTGTACCTGAGAGTACCACATCTAAAGCTTGGAAGAAGAACAGTGTTTATAAACCCCACGAAAGGGAAAGTGATGATTTTAGGGAAGAATTATTCGTTCCATCAGGGTAGATGACTTTAAATACCTGGGTGTGTACCTGAGAGAAAACGGTTACAGTGATCTAGAAGAACCTTGTGAATCGCAGTGTGTATGAAACGATAACAAAAGACTTCCTGGGTCTATTTCGGAAAAGGGGCGCCAGTGATTTTGTTAAATAACCGTTATAATTTAATATATGTTTATTAAAGAAAATGCATTTTATAAATAACCTCAAAATATATTTAATAACCTCAACTCATAAATACAACTCTGAACGAAAATCTACGATGTTCTCTAAAATCTTCTCCAACAATCACTTCTTCTCAGAACTCCTCCTCTTTATAAATCCGCATAGATATGAATCCAGGATGCTCCTCCTAGTCCTGTATTCTATCTTGTTTCTGCGTTTGATCCAAGCCCAAAGAGATTCAACCCTTTGGGTGTGAGTACCTTTTGTCAGGTCTACCAAGTTTTTGGGATGATTCACTACATAGTGTTTATAACGCATACCCTCCACTTTCTTCACTCCTTTGTATGCCTTCCAGCAATCTGAAGGCAATCCCTTTGGTAACTACTTGTTCTCGTCGAGCCGTAACTTCATGGACTGCCATTTGCCGCATACCCTCCACTTTCTTCAGTCCTTTGTATGCCTTCCAGCAATCTGAAGGCAATCCCTTTGGTAACTACTTGTTCTCGTCGAGCCGTAACTTCATGGACTGCCATTTGCCGCATACCCTCCACTTTCTTCAGTCCTTTGTATGCCTTCCAGCAATCTGAAGGCAATCCCTTTGGTAACTACTTGTTCTCGTCGAGCCGTAACTTCATGGACTGCCATTTGCCGCATACCCTCCACTTTCTTCAGTCCTTTGTATACCTTCCAGCAATCTGAAGGCAATCCCTTTGGTAACTACTTGTTCTCGTCGAGCCGTAACTTCATGGACTGCCATTTGCCGCAAACCTTTTTGTAGCTATGACCTTTTAGCTCTGTAGAAACCTAAGAACATTGTCTATAGTCCTGATATGGTCACTTAACTTAAATAGATTCATTACACTTGAGCCAGCCAAGATCACAAATGAATCTATAACAAAACTAGGAAATTTGGTGAAGTTACCGCAACATGTTTTATTTTATTTAGTTAAAATAATCACAGTCACTGATAAAATCACTGGCACCCCTTTTCCGAAATAGACCCGACTTCCTAAACAGACGGGAAGTATGTGCTGTTTTTAGATCAACGTTCTTCCTATTCGGATTGAATCATGCACACTAATAAGAAGCACGAATCGCGAATCCAATTCTCAAAAATATGATTTCTCAGGACAAATGAGGGGAAAGAAACCAAATCCGGAACACCACAATTACATGGAATCTCAATGTTAAAGCTGCTAATGTGGCAATTGAGGAGAATAAGCTGACATGGGTTGTACCCCTCCTTAGATGGCAAAATAGCTGGCGAAACCTACCGAGGCAAAGTAGAGGTGACGCGAAGAAGAGCTCGACCCAAAACAAAAATGACAGGAAAACTTTTCAGGAATTGGAGCTCCAATGGAACAAAAAAATGCAGCTGTTAAAATACCGACCATCATGGACAATGCTGTATATACTTCTTCCTCCAAGAAGTCGTTCATAGAGGACTCAATATGATGATGATTTATAATTTTTTTTAAATATCCGTCCCATCAACATGCTCAGCTTTACCGGACAAAAAGGGATGTGGTTCGCCTCACCAAGTTGTCATTGTCTCCGTTTGGGTCCATCCTTCAGGTCTTAGCGTGTTAACGGGCTTCAAAGTCTCTTGGAGTGTTGGGCCAGTATCTATTGAAATTCTTAGAATTTTCTCCTGAATCACATTTTAGTACTAAAAACCAACTGATCCTTTACAAATCACTACTGGCAAACCAATTGGACGTACGGATCAGAACTCTGGGGAACTGCGAAAACATCGAACATCAGCCGTATCCAAACATTCCTATCAAAAACCCTACGAATCATCGTCAATACTCCGTTTCATGTTTGTAACCTCAGCCCTTATTAAGGCCTAAATATCCCACTCGTTAAAGATTTCATATTGTCCAGATTCAAACGTTTCCACTGCGAACTTTCATAAAAAGCCTGAACTCCCCTCCCTATCGAGAGAACGGCTCAGTGATATGGTGCAGTGACCAAGTAAAGTGTTAGCAATGGCTTTTTCTTCCTTCAAGTGCATCAATGTCTGTGGCTCACCGATCTCTCTTCGACTCCAGCCACTGGAGCAGAAGGGAGCTTGTGTAGGCCTCTTTCGACATCATCTGACGTTAATCGAGGATGAAGGCCCTGAGCACAGAACCCTTATAATGTTTCCTATTAGCAGATGTATTCATATACAGAATGTTATAAATAATAAATCATTTGAAATAAAGAAAAAAACATAAGCAGTCAGGGAATTGTTAAGATTATTAACATCATTACGATTTGTTTTAAATCTTAGAGATTAATCGCCTCTGCGGCTGACTACACTCCATTAGAAAAAAAACGACCTGTTGATAATCTTCTACAGTATTACAGCCTGTTCAGATAGATGGACAAGTTCATTTGTTCATGCACGCGGGTGGAACATTTTCCCTATTGTTCGGCCACTTGCAATGTTGTTCAACGAACAAAACTATACCTGAAACACTATAAAAACTAACTACAGGTGTGCGATCCTCCAGCCCATGGCCGGGAAGGCCTACCTCCCCTCCGGCCACGCCCTTTCTGGTACTTTTGTTTGCGGTCGGACTATAGGCCTCTTTTAGGACCAGAGAAAACTTTAAGAGGGCAGCCAAGGGAGATAGTATTTAATATTTCATTTTGTTCAAATTCAGCGTTGACATAGGCACAAAATAACGCAGCTCCTACAATTTTGAGTTTTTGCCTTTATAAAGATTATATTATTATTATAATCGATTACATGAAATCCTAAAATATTTTTCTGGGGTAAATGAGTCCTTAGTATAAATATTTACCGGGTTTATAATTTTCGTATACATCTGCCTCATAAATGGAATCTTAAATCTGTTCGTTCTTGGTTTCTGTGAACAGCAATCAATGTTGTATGTAGCAATTATGAACGTGTTGAATCAAAACTAATTAAAACTTGAACAATTTACTGCCAATTCTGGAAAATAAAATTGTTCATTTGTCGGAGCGCGGTCCCTATATTAAAAGGTATTCATTGAAATATATTTGAAGAAAAAGTGAGATGAAAACACTTTTTTACTTTTAATTAAACTTTTATTAATTTTGAGTATTGTTGCTGAATTATGTATTTCAATTTGCCAGGCGTTAAATTCTCAATTTCATTTTATAAATTGTAAATATTCCTTGAAAGCAGTGTTCGTTACTTTTTTTGTGAAATTTGTTTAATTATACACAAGTTTTGTTCGAAGGTTGTTTTATTCTGGAAATAACAGAGCAAAAGTATTATTGTATTTTTTTTTTTTTTTTTTTTTTTTTTAATGTAAATATCACCCAGTAGATTCGTACTTAGTAAACAAAAAGGCTCTCCGAAAATTAGTGGGATTATGGTTCATATTTGCTATACCATTAACAACTTCTCGGCTATTAACGTCGGGCTATCTATATGCTGCCTCGTTTTAATAAACCCAATGACACGAGGTTTTCTCTGTCGGTCACCCATCCATTGACACGCCCGGACCTTGATTAACTAAGCTGTTCTACGCCAACCGGTGTATTTGTCTAGGCTATGGCTGTAGGTATCAGGTGACCATGTAATATATTCCTATCCCCGGGAACAGCGTAATCTTTGCCCGTCCCCAAAACGTTCTTGTATGTAGTTTCATTTGAAAAACTTGGAATGGAAACAATAGATATTTTGTGAAAACGTTTTGTGAAAAGTGAGATTTCAGGCGAAAAAATACTTAGAAAACCTATGGTGGAAATTTCTAACTCCGCCTCTTCGATTTTCGCTCGGAAAACTTTATTGCAAAAAACAAATCGTACTCAAATGTTTCTCATTTACCTAACTTTATGCTCAGAAATTTATCTTACTTTTAAATAAAATTAAAACAAACAACTAATTAAAAACTGAGAAAAACGCGGACAAAATTTGTTCAAAAGAAGGAATGCAAAAATTTCAACCACCGATTTCTTCTACTGAGATTCCTCTATCAACAATTGCATAATATATATTTTTGTACAAATTTTAGTTAGCTTTCCCAAACTTTTTCGGAAAATATACAAAATATTATAGGAAAATATACAAAAAAATACTCATGTCTGTTTTAAAATAATCACTGATTTGTAAAAATGCAGAAACTTGCTTCAGGAACATCCTAAGAATGCATCGTTTCTAAAAAAAATAAAATAATTGTATGAATAGTATACTTGGAAGCCTGTTGCTCACGCAAAAAAGTAAGCAGTACGATTTATTTTTCGCGCCAATTATTAGCCATTCAAATCAGAAAAAGTATTATGTTCCAACTTTTATCAAAAGTGAGCCATTTTTTAGACAAATTTAAACCATCGTTATTTTCGCTCTGAGACGTGGACTTTTCAAGCCGGCACTTGGAGATGGGGTTTGCAGGTTTCCTGCTTACGGAAGAATGCGAGAAACACGCTGAAAGGGATCGTAATTAGCTCGTTCAAAACCCTTCTTGCCAGCAAGTAGCGAGCAAAATATAAAAATAAAGCAGCAGTCCTTCTCGAGTTGAAGAAACCTCTGAGCAATAAAACACAGAATTTGATAAGACAAATTGCAACATAAAAGAAAATAATAAAGACAGGAAAAGAATACTTGACAAAAAGTAATGAAATAGCGTTTTTATTGGTGAATACAATAAAAGAGACTGGTTGATTACATAAGTGGACGGAGCTTTCTGGGAAATGGACAGTAAGCTGAATACAAATGGCTTTTATACAAAAACATGACGGAACAAAAGGGGTGGAATATAAAAGCAATTAAAAAGGTGTACAAAAGGAGGGTCATAAAGAAGATGGAGATGAAAAAGGACGAGTTGTCTCGCTTTTTGGCTCTTTTAATGAACTTTCAAGTATATATGTATATATCACATCCAGCGAGATTTTATACATTCAATCATTGTATTTATTATTTAATTCGAGAAAACAACTCTCGACTTTTATACAAGTTGTATAATTGTCATTAATACAGAGAAAATAGTTCTTCTTCAGTACTTCTTGAATTAATGTAACTACTGAAGTTGTACTCGTGAAAAGGAGCTTATTCAAATTATTTACCGATTCTATTAGATATCGAAAAATCTGACTCTTAGGAACTGCGTCATTTTAGCGAGTTTTCGTTCATATCCCTAATGCCATTTGCAAAGCTTAGAATAATAGTATCAGTTAATGTAATCCTAATCTTTTGGGTCAATCGAAGGAACGAGGTGGTTTTGGCTTGACTCAGGATAGGCCATTCAAGACTTACTTACCAGTACATAGTTACAAGACAAGAGAAACCACTTTGTGAAATATGTAATACTAGATTGATAATGTATTACATAATGTATATTTTGTATGATAAAATGTATGAAGATCCGAGAACTTTTCAAGTCTATTAATAAAATAATTTTTTTCGCATACTTCCTTAACTCCAAATATAACCAAAATTTAAACATCTTAGTTGGGATTAATTTCAAAGTTGTAGAAAATATTTCAATTGAATCCCGCGATTCTAAGTACTCATAAAAATATAATGACTTACAAAAACATTGATTCCACTTTTCTCAGAAACGGTTACAGATATCGCCTTATAAATGGTTTCATTCGTTTTCTTATGTTAAGAAACCTATAAAACAAGTACCTGCAAGCATATAAACTCAAAAACGTAAGCGTTAGGATTTTTTTTGCGCGAATTTCGCCCCAAACACTATCTTCTAGTGGACGGATTCTGCTGGTAAACGAACTTGACCTTTCAAATTAGACGACAGATTTTTGTACCAAATTTCGTTAAAATCGGACTATTTTTGAGCTTGCTAGAGCGCGAACAGACAAGCATATATAGACATATATATATATATATATACACACACACACATATATATATATATATATATATATATATATACAAATTTGGGCCACGTATATTTTCGTGATCTATAGGGTCTGAAACGTGAAAGTTTTTTTTTTTTTTTTTTTTTTTTTTTTTTTTTTTTTTTTTTTTTTTTTTTTTTTTTATATTAATATTGGGAGACATACTACATAACATCCTTTTACAATAATATTGTGTTTCACAATGGCATGTCACAAAATACATTAAATAGAACAATAATATAAAAACAACTATGGCTCTCCTGACCATAATGAATTGGTGGGAATAACCACCGAGGATATAGTCCACTATAGTAATCGAGTAATTTTACTACCCAATACACCTCAAACATGGGCTATCTGCCGTACATAATTCCGGAGTTAAGGGTTATTACTAATAACCCCTCCAGAAGTCCAACTATACAATATAGACAGGTTACAATCCTGTTGTCCAATTATGCAAAATATTATAAAATATAAGTAAGTAATTAAAAACAAATAACTTAAAACCGTATTGAAGGGATAAAAGCTATAATAAATTATATATATACATATAAACCAATAAAGTTAAAAATAAATAAATAAAAATAATAAAAAAAAATAAAAAATTAAATTAAAAAGAAACAGTAACTAGATGTAGCAATTATCATGCCACAATGGAATGTGTTTATTATACCCTCAATAAAATGCTCCTGGGTTCCCCCCGGCGAGATGAGTCCTTCACCTGCTGAAGAGAATGCAAGAGCCCTTCAGTACACTCCTAGCAATACCCTGTAGGGTATACATTGGTACGCCAAGGTCCCTCAAATCTTTAGCTGACTTAGGACTCCATACACCCCTCCAGCTGATGGTACAGGACGTTCCTCTCACCCGATCCTGGGAAACACCCAACATTCTCCCAATAGTCTCCCTGACCTCCAGCACCCCAGCATACTTCGCCGATTTCCCCCAATGGAGAACATCCAGCCCAGGAGCGGAGTCAACGATCTGGACGTCGACGATGTACACTCTGTTCTCTTTCAGTACGACAATATCAGGCCTCCACATCCTACCGCGGGCGTTGAAAGTCGTCTCTACGTGGACCTCATAACGAAGCTGAGAGAACTTGTCAGCCAGCACACAGTCGGCACTTCCGGATTGCGTCGTGAGGTCAACCTCATAAGCGGGTTCTCCCTATGTAGATAGGGAGTAACCGCGCTAACATATGCTTACAGCATGGGCGTATATAGAAAATAATTTCGGGAGGGGCTGCGAGAATTTCGGGGGGGGGGGTATGGAATATTAACAATCTAGAACTTGGAATAGTTAGCTAAATAAAAAGCTATTACACCCAATATTTTTTTTATTATTATTTTTTATGGCGCTTCGACAACTAGGCCATTAGCGCCGACATCCAGGGTGCAGCCTGGAATATTACACCCAATAAAAAGTATTTTAGCATAAATGTGCTTTAGCGTTGACTAAACTGAAAAAAAAAAAAGTTTCATAAAAGTGTCACAAAAAAGTGTCCGCTGGCGCTCGCGCATGCACAGTTGCGTTCGCGCATGCGAGGTGGTCATTTACGAAAAAGAAGACTTTATGTTATACAGCAACTTTACATAGATTTGTCGGGAGGATCTAAAGCATAATTATGTTCCTGAATTAGAGCAGAAGGCTCTAAACGAAATCATTTTTTTTCTGAACTAATTGATCTTATTTAATTTATCTTAAAGGTTTTTTATGACACATTTCTATCGATTTGGGGGGGGGGTGCAGCCCCTCCTTAGATACGCCCATGTTCGATGGACGAATTCTTCTTATTAACGAACTTGACCTTTCAAATCACAAGAATGTTTTTCCTACCAAATTCAATAAAATGACTCCATTTTTGAGCCAGCTAGAGTATGCACACACACACACACACACACACACACACACACACACACACACATATATATACACGGATTGCCTCATGAGTTCAATCTCATAAGCGGGATTCCTCCCCACTTGGAGGGTGGGAGGAAACCCCCTAAAATTAACTTTATATATGTATATTAAATAATTCTTCTAAAATATGACCCAATATTTTTTTTCGGAGGAGTATTAAAAATTCTGCAGAGTCGTGCCATTACATGTGAATGTGTTAGGAATGATTGGCGTATCCTGAGCCTGGAAACTACAACTTCTTTTTTGTTGTATCGGTTAATCGATGGCCTGGCATTTAGTACCCTTTTATTTTATCTAATTGTTTGTCTATTTAATAGTGAACGTGTTTGTCATTTGCGGATTTGATGTGCTAATTTATGCAGCTCCTGCGTGACTGATAGTTTATAATTGTAAATATTTACGTAAAGCTTGATATTTTTACATACGAACCTTGCGAAATCAGCTCATGTCGGAAGTGGATGAATGGTGCTAAGAGTGTTTACATTGCGGAGGTATTACGTACATCTTGGCTGTTAGTATTGTTGCTAAATTTATCTCCTGAAGAATTCCCAGCTGTTATAGTAGCAGCTCCTTGGGTTGTAAATCTTCAGCTCTTTTCAACTAAAGCATTTAATTAGAAAACTCTTTAATGAAGCGGGCGTCGGTTCGTTTTATATTGTCCTTTATAACATCTATCTCTTCTGCCTCCACCTCGTCCCCGGGCCTTTTCAAAAAAAGGCTACAGCCCCAAAATCTTAACCTATTTCAATGAATTTTAGCACTTACCTCCGAAGGAAAGTAGCTATTGAGGTTGGACTCATGACGGAATTTTTGAAAAATTTCTTCAAATCTTTATCGATCCTACCTAGTAGACACCGAAAATGACCCCCGTTAAAATTTATATATATCTATATATATATATATATATATATATATATATATATATATATATATATATATATATATATATATATATATATATATATATATGTGTCTGTTAACACGATAGTGGCCAGAGTTTTTGTTTTTTCGTCACGAAACTTGGTATATAGCATTCAATTAGCAAACGATTGAACGAGTTCGTTAACCACCAAAGTCGGTTAACCGGAAGGGGGGGGGGGTTTACCCCGAACCCAAAACACTAATTTGACTATGCCAGCCGTAATATTTGTTATGTTTAAACGAAACTTGGTATTCGTAGTGGTAATATAGAGAGAAAAGTGAGATATAAAAATGAACTAAATCGGTTCATTAGAAGGGGGGGTTTACTCCGGACCCACAATAGCAATTCACCACTACCAGCCGTGATTTTTGGTATATTTCGACGAAACTCGGTATTCGTAGTGGTAATCCACAGGTAAATGTGTGTTGTAAAAATAAACTGAATCGGTTCATTAGGAGGGGGGGGGGGTTTACTCCGGACCCACAATACCAATTCGCCACTACCAGCCGTGATTTTTGGTATATTTCGACGAAACTCGGTATTCGTAGTGGTAATCTACAGGTAAATATGTGTTGTAAAAATAAACTAAATCGGTTCATTAGAAGGGGGGGTTTACTCCTGACCCAAATTCCTAATATACTCATCCTGTTCCTGCATTAGATCAAAATACGATAATATGAGGTTTTTTGTATTTATTACGTAGTGTAATAGGTACCATGTGTAAACATAACTCTGGAAGCAAATTAATAATTGATCAGTTACTCATTACAAATTTAAAAGAGAACTATTCATGTTTTTATTTTATTTATGTAGGATATTTTAAGCAAATTGTTCTGGAAAGCAGTCAACACTACCCAAATTCTGAGGGAAGTGCTTAGTTATGCAGCTCCTGCGTGACGGACTTTTCTGTAAATGAAATCTAATATAATTTAGAACAACTTGTGTTTTGCCCGATTTTTGTGTATTGTTTTCCCTGTTTATTATTTATTTATTAAAATTTTAACGTCCATTATTATTAACTACGAATTTAGGGATTGGTTGAACCCTGTTTATTAAATCACGTGTAAATAGTTCACGAACTTTTACAATTTAACAATATTTTGTTTTCCGTTTTTAACGGCGCTTCAACTATTTGGCTATTAGCGCCGGGCTATCTACAGGTTACCACCCTTTTATATTGTCAACAGCACGTGGTCGGTCACCCATTCAGGTACTGACCACGCCCGACGTTGCTTAACTTCGGTGAACGTTGCTGTGGCCGTTGGCAACATAAAATATTATTTTATTTTTCATCTAACATAATATCAGCACTGATATCGTTGAAAATGAATTCTCAAATCCTGATTAGACTTAGAAAAAATCAGACTGACATCTTCAAAACATAAATTTATCTTAATTCAACAATTAGGTAGATTAATTGAAATAATATGATTTTTGAATTATTTGAAAATAGATTTTGATTTTTTCCATGTCTAATCAGGATTTGAATGTTTAATTTCAATGATTATCACTGTTGATATTACGTTAGATGGAAAATAAAATATTATTTTATAGTAAAGTGTAAAAGTTTGTGAACTGCTTACTCTTAATTTAACCAACAGGGGCAACAAAACACACAAATCAGGCTTGACAAAGTTGTTTTATATTTTATTTGCTTTCATTTAAAAAAAAAAAATCAATGAAATTGCTTAAGATTTAGAGGCTGTTGCCTTTTTTGAAACACGAAATGTCGTGTGCTTATCCATCCGGAATGCTCATACTTGTAACAGTATCAACAGCGTAGCTCACAAAATTTCAAATAATACAGAATCATTTAAAACGTCTTTAACGTGGTCACGAGCGCCACAACAAATGCATGACTTTAGTTTGTGTGCGAATCCTTGTTATATTTTAATAATATATGTTAATGAGCAATAACATATCATATATATACGAATTAAGTTGTAATTACATTCGTTTAAAATTATAACGAGCGGTCTCTCGGACGTACTATAAATTACTTGCTTCGGATGCACTGGTGGAGTGGTAAGTTTGTACCTGAGTGGTAGATATAGAGTGGCTATTCTGATACCGGCACAAGGAGGAAATCCTACATTTCTCAAATGGTTTTGAAACATACTTTTGTTAGATACGAACGGGACAGATGACAAAAGTACCGTACCCAATAGCCATATTTGCAATATTGAATCTGTAACATCAAAGCGCGTTGTCGGGAGATGACCTCTGCTCTCCCTTTACTACCACCTGGAGCATAGAACCGGCGAAACATAGTGGAACGTGTAACACGCCTTTCCGTCTGGTGTGTGTTTTCCGATTCTCGAGTGCATTCTAGTCCGGGAAAAAGGGACATTATTGAGACGCAGTCCGAATGCAAGTGAAGGAAATGCAATTACGGAAGAATCGTGCAATTGTTGCAATTTTTTTTTTTTTTTAAATAATACTTTTATTTAACGTCTGTACATTTTTAAGTACATTGGTTAAGTTTGCTCACAAATATGATTAATGATATATACAACAATTAATTAATACAACTGACAACAAAGTAAAAAAAAAAAAAATAAAAAAAAAATAAAAATAAATAAATAAAAAAGAAATAACAAAATAATTTAAATGTAAATATATGAATGAATGGTAATCATAATAAAATAAATGAAAATAACTAAATAATAAATAAGTAAAGACCAAAAAAAAAATAATAATAATAACAAATAATAATGATAATAACACTTATGGAAGGAGCCAATCAATATTGGTACTTCCTAGTTTGGAATATATTTTTTCTCCACTAGTCATTTAGCTGGTCACGAGGCCAATGTCTCTTGAGCCTTCTAGGCGGGTTTTGTGGGTGGGTTTGGGAGGAAAGTTGCAAATGTTAGTGAACAGAAAGTGGTGAGAACTTGTGTTCATATTATGGCAGGGGGCCCGGGCGAAGTGAGGCCAGTGGTCCCGTCATCGGGAATTATATTGATATAAATTTACCATATCTTCCAACTAGACAACGCAAACTAGAGAACGAACATATTCTATCCAATGACGAAGTAATATATTGAAAAATGGTCTGATTCGTTACTTTATTTAAGGCATTAAAGGCAATGAAAGGAGTTAAAGTTGCGACAAGCCAAGAGCAAAATCTCGATTCTGAAAAAAGAGAATCTTCATATTCGATACTTGGTAGAGACGATATTACGACAAATCCATATTTATATAATTTCTTCACCACCGTTGCAAACTTTTGCGGTCCCCCCGCCATAAATACAATCCATGTGAATAGCTAGATTTCTTCGGAAAGTGCTAAAACATTCGTTAAGCTACAAACAGCAGCCTTTAAATCTTCGTTCTACTTGTTTGTTTGTTTCTCTATTAACAAAGCTTAAATCTAATAAATGCAAACTGTAATGATTGTCTGTATTCACCACAAACTATACAACCTCAAGTTTCTGTAATCTTATTCGACGTTAAGTAAGTGGGAACAGAATGGCTTTCCAATATTTTAAACTTTTTAAGTCCTTCTGAATGGAGTGGGGTTGCCAACTTGTAGAACAGTAAAAGTTTGCACAATAGCCTCACTATTTAACTACAACTCAGCACACTTTAAACATGAAAAATAATTGAGTGGAGTTGCACATTCTTTTAAATATTAAATTTGTCCAAAAACTGCTTAGTTGATTATTTCAATTATATTGTTCAAACAAATCATTTTGATAGTATCGATGTCCTCCTCCGCCATCTTAGCGCGGTTTCATAACGGTCTCATCCCTAGTGTCATTTCGAAATTCTGAAATAAACATGTTTAATATGTAGCGAAAATGTAAACACATACTCTCATACCAAAGGCCATAGCCCCGTCGAATAAAATGGTTCCTGTCGATCACCTAAGTTAAGCAACAGTAAGCCTTGGCCAGAAACCGAATGGTTGTCTTCTTATTGTTGGCATTATAAAACGGTGGCAACCTGTAGATAGCCCGGTGCTAATAGGCTAATAGCGCCGTAAAAATCATCTTTAAAAAAAAAATATTTTAAGCTCTATTGGCTTACAATAGTGGAAATTGCTCTCGCGGCCTTGTTTACACTTCTACTCTGAAGGATCAATAAAGAAACAACCAAAAATTGGTTATCAGTTCACGTATATTGTTTTACTGGTCAATTAATTTTACTGATAAGATCAATTGCTAAAAACAAGGAGCAGTGCTAACCTCTCATTTATCCGATTGAAATGGTCTCATCGAAAATTAATAAAAAATCTATTTTGTTCTTTGTCTACCCCCCGACACTCATTGGTATGTAGTTTCTTAGTTATTATACGAACTGAAGACTCTCTTCCAAACACCTGTTCACACAAATAACATTACTGAGATACCTCCATGGCGACTGAAAAACCTTAAACTAGACTTAACACTGACAAAATACAAAAAATCAGACCCAACTTCTTCGACACACTACAAAAACGTATTCAACTCCCTGTTCAGGCAAAATAACAACACTCAGTACATATTTACGGACGGATCAAAAACTAACTACGGGACTGGTGCTGCCGCCATCACAAGAAACGAATCCTATCACATAAGATTACCCGATCACACTACTGTTTACACAGCAGAACTACACGCAATCCTTTTAGCACTCAAAAACATTGAAGATACAGACACGAACGACATAACAATATGCACTGACTCATTAAGCTCCTT
The DNA here is from genome assembly GCA_946811695.1 of Gonocerus acuteangulatus. Classification (NCBI taxonomy): domain Eukaryota; kingdom Metazoa; phylum Arthropoda; class Insecta; order Hemiptera; family Coreidae; genus Gonocerus; species Gonocerus acuteangulatus. The sequence goes on along the minus strand of OX328130.1, from coordinate 74,880,124 downwards.
ACACTCAATGACAAACATTTACAGCACACACCCTATTGTCATAGAGATTTTTACACAATTATTCCAACTACAAACAAAGAACAGACATATCACTATGTTTTGGTTACCTGGACATGAAGGGATTTCACAGAGCACTACAGTAGACTGACTAGCGAAAACTGCAACTCAAAGACCTACACCTGACCTGAACAAAATGACAGCAACTGACCTATGCAAACTAGCTGAAAATAAGACAGTAAACGACTGGCAGACAGAATGGACTAACTCTCAAAGCAAACTACGGGAAATAAAAAATACAATAATACCCTGGTCAAGAGAAAACCTAACAAGACGAGACCAAGTTATTATTACAAGACTTCGCTTAGGACACAGTTTACTAACGCACTCCTATCTAATGGAACGACAAGACAGACCTGTATTAACAGTTAAACACATACTTACTGACTCCAGATTACGAGACTACCTAACAATTCCTCATGACTTACACGACTTACTTGCCGAAAATAGTCCACATATTAACACCATACTAACTCACTTAAAGACAATTAACCTATATTCAAAAATCTAGCCTTATCTCCAATTTACCTCCTAAAGTTAATTTAAAATAATGAACGAAAAGCCCTATCTCCAATATAATCTTACCTCTTCTACCCTCCCCCCCACTTTTTTTTTTTTTTTTTTTCCCCTCTTCACACTCTATTTAATATCTATCATATTACCGTATTGTTATTGTGAAATATATTATATAAAACATGTTATTGTTATTATTAATTAGCTCACTAATGTACTAGCTATCCTCATAAAATGTACTGACTTGTTATATACACAATGTGCAAAAAGTATTTTGTAATATCTTGATGTATGTTAAAGAGCAAGTCGCCAAAAGTTGCGAAACTCTTAATAAATAAATATCCAATATCCATTTTACATTTTTACGTTTTTTATCTATTCATACTCTGAATAAGTTCTAGGAAAAACAGTATTGTTCACTTGTTTACTTACGTATAATGTTCAGTTACTTTTTGGTGTTAACAACGATATGTACCTGTAATTGATTTGTATTTATAGATCTGTTAAGTTAAATACTTTCGAGCTAAATTAAATTAAAGTTAAATAAGCATTTTCAGTCAACAAGCAAGCTAGCATTCATTTATTTTTCTTCTTTTAAACAATATAACCTCCAAAACATATGATCTAATTACATTTAACAACATATGATCTAAATACAATTAAATATATTCCTAACAAGATCTACCATATTTTTTTATTCGTTTAACTATTGTGTTTATTAAGTCTGCATTTGTGTTTTGTTTTTTAACTGACGAAGGCTACCAAAGAGTAGCCGAAACGTCCAAAATATAGATTTTTTTTCAAAAATCATATTGATGTTTTCTTAGCCGAATCCTAACTATTCCCTGACTGCTTAAAATCTTTATTGTAGAGAATTTAGTAAGTTTTCGAATGGTCACCTACCACTTACCACGATGTTCCAACTGAAAATATACTAAGATCACTAACCTTTCATTTCTGTTAATACATCTTCCTTCTACTACTTCTTTAATTCCGAATGCAACTAAAATTTAAATATCTTGGTTTCGATCAATATCAAACGTCTAAAACAATTTTCAACTGAATCAATCATTTCTGAATACCCAAACTGAAAATTAGGTAGGAAAACCGTTTTCTTGAAGACGGATTCTGCTGGATAACGAACTTGACGTATCAAATTAGACGAAGGATTCTAGCACTAAATTTCATTAAAATTGAACCATGTTGCAGCCTGTGACAGAGCGAACAGACAAATATGAAGCATAGGTATTTTCGTGGTCAGTAGATTCTGAAACGAGGACATTTCTGATTGACACTGCTGGGTTGCGTCATAAGGTTGACTTCATAAGCGGGTTTCCTCACTATAGAGGGAGGAAACCCGTTAAAAAATACAATCTATTTCTTGAGAGAAATTCATAAAACAAAGGACAGTGAAATTGGTCGATCCTATCAAGGGCGTTTTTTATCGTCCCCTTAGGGGAAAACCTATTTAGAATTCACTCGCATCGCGCCGCGTTACCGATAGGCCTACGGTATAAACCCTAACCAGTTGATAGGAGATGTTACAAAGTAGGGTGTAGCTATTGGTGTGACGGTCGGCGGTGCTTGACGGATATGGGCAAACACTAACCCTTCTCTGGGTGACAAACTATATCCTTTCCTGAGGGGAGGGGGGTTGATGGAAATTAATGGTTGGATTTTTGAAGGGGGGAGGGGGCCTCGCTGGCCGCCGATACATCGACCCTTTCCTCTCTCTCATGTTGTCAAACAGGGACCAATCTCCGGTGCCACGCCTAGTCCATGTTCTCTCTCTCATCCGTCAGCGAGTTTCTACCAAAAAAAACAAAAAAAAAAAAAACTATGAAGCTAATATTTAAACATTATTGTGGGTTTTTGCAAAATATTGCAGGAGTGGGTGAAATTAATATATTTATTGACGTTGTGCCCATTGAGAAAGAACCTAAGAAATCATTAATTTTTTCCTGCGGCCCGCGACACCATAACTAACGCCTGTTTTCGGTCCCTATGATAAAAACGTTAAGTAGGTACCAATGATTTGAAGGGGAGGCTGTTTAACTCCTGGCACGAGATACTTTTATGCCAATAACAGTCAAAATATCACTTCCAAACTCAGAATAGGTCGTGCCTATTCGGAGAAAAATAAACTAAATTCGCCAGTTATATTATTTCCCTGCAATGAAAATTCAAATTAACAAATTAAAAACAAAAATAGTAATTGAGTCAGCTGTTCATTTTTGTTTTGTATTTATTTAGGTTTATCAATCAAATTATTTAGTAATGTGGGTAACATTCCCCACTTATCTGAGGGCAGGTTAGGCTGCACCTACATTGGACCCGTATTTCTTCCGATCCGATCCAATCCGATTTCGTTTGACAGACAATTGCCGACGTGAGTGCCTACATTGGTCTCGACCCGATCTGATCCGATTTAGTCACAGTTCGTCAGTAATGACCTCATAGTGAAAAGAAAATGAGTAATTAATTTAAGAAATACCACCTAATAAGCATAGAAACCTTCGATTAGGTTGAATGTTGGAGATATGAAGGAGGCTTTGTCAATTTTCTGGAAGAACATATATCAGTTCCGAAAAAATAAATCTTAGTGTAACAGTTAATTTTTAACTGTTACACTAAGATAAGAGAATCATTAGTATTCATATTTTAAAATTATTTATAAGAAAGGTAGCTAAAAGGTTATAAGCATTGAATGGTTATAAACATCTTTCCACGTAAGGAAGGTTATAAATATTGGATGCTTATAAACATATTTCTACGTAATTTGATTAAAAAAAGGAAACAAAAATGTGAAGTGACAAAGTTCTAAATTTTATTAGCTTTCATTTAAGAAAAAAACAACAACATCGAAATCGGTTAAGTATCCTTTTTGAAAAACAATGCGTTGTTTGGCACCATTTTGCTTCGTCGGTCCCAAATCGGTCTAAAAACAAACAAGTTTGATCGGCCGAGAATCGGTGGCTATCGGATCGGGTCTAATGTGGGTGCACCCCTAGTTATGCATCTCCTGAGGGACGGGCTTTTTTTTGCTTTATATTCATATATAAGTATTATCGTACAAACCTTTAGAGAATGTTTTTTTACATGTTATGTCTTTTTCAAGTGTTAAGGCGTAGACATCTTAAGATGAATTTTCATCAATTTGAATTCGTAGAAGTTAACCTGGTACTTCTTTCAATTAAGTTCTCATCCATTCAAAAATATTTCTTTATTCGAAATCGACATATCTTATGCCATCCTGCCGATTTGCCTAATGTCCAGCGTGTGGACATTGGTGAGTATATGGATTAAGCATTAGCGGCATACATCCTAGCCGAGTGGATGGGGTTGATCCGGTGAAAGGGAGGCCCTGGTGGTGGTGGGTAAGCCGCTTTGTCGGAGTGCCATGGTGTTTTGTGGTGGCTGTTTATGGCAGTCAATCAACACCAGGTCCAATCCTGGTTCGCTAATTGAACCATGGCTCTACGCTCCGTTTCTAATCCTACACCAATTTCGTTGACAACAATACCTTTATTGCTTACGGAAAAATTTAATTTTTTCGTCGATGCGTCAAATAGTTGTCGAATAATGTTTTTGTATAGGATACTTTGAATCATGGGATTCAGTTAAAATTTTGGTTACTTTTGGAGTTAAGGAAGGATTAGAATAAACTATTTTATTAACTCACATGAAACGTTTTGGGATTTTCCATATTTTCCTTAATATCTCGAAAACGGTTGGGAAATCTTGATAATCGGAAAAATAAGTGCTTAAAACTCCAAATGTGTTTGTTTTGTTCTTTCGAACGGGTTTTTGTCTTTTTTTAAATCACTTTTTAATTAGTTGTTTTTTTCTTTTCTTTTAAATTGCATTTATCTGTAAAATTAGTATTATAGTTAAAGAAGATAAAAAAATAAGAAACAGTACGTAGTGTGTTTCTAGAGCGAACCTTGACAGGGTAAGGTAGTAAGGGTACCCTTGTCAAACGTTACCAATTTGGGCCATAAATCTATTTCATGAAAGGTCTAACAAAAATTATAGCTCTGTCTATTTCAAGCTTTCCAAATGACTCTAGAAATATTAATGAAACCGCGCAAAGATGATGCAGTTCCTGCGAGTCGGAGTTTTAGCGCGGTTCCTCCCCTCCCCCATAGGGAGGAACCGCGCTTAAAAGGTTGACCTCATGACGAAATCCGGAAGTGCCGACTAGAAAATGTTGCGTTTCAAAACCCCTAGAGACAGAAAATGACGGTGGTTCAAATTTGTATATATATATATATATATATATATATATATATATATATATATATATATATTTGTATGTTCGTGCTCTGGACCCCTCAAAAATAGTCCTATTTTGATGAAATTTGCTACAAAAATCTTTCGCCTAATTTGAAAGGTCAAGTTCGTTAAAGAGCAGAATGCGCCCACCGGAACATGAGTTCTGAAGCGAAATTCGCGCGAAAAAAATCGTTGCGCTTACTTCATATCCTTGCAAGTACTCGTTTTATAGGCTTCTTGCCCTAGGAAAACGAATGAAACCATTTTTAAGGCGATAGCTTTAACCGTTTTCGAGAAAATTGGAAAAATAGTTGTTGAATGAGGTTTTTGGTTTGGGTACGTAGAATCATGGGATTCAGTTGAAACATTTTCTGCATGTTCGAATTTCATCAAAACTAATATGTTGAAAATTTGGTTACGGTTGGAGTTAAGGAAGGGTTAGAATAAAATATTTTATTAACAGACATGAAAAGCTTTGGGAACTTCGTATACTTTCCTTAATATCTCGAAAACGGTTGAGAATCTTGGTAAACGGAAGGTTACCATTCGAAAGCTTACTAAATGCTCTACAAAAAAAGTTGTGAAGAAAGTTTTGATTAGGCGATGTCAATCGGAGATATATGTGCTTAAACTTTGAAGTAATTGATTTCGTTTATTCGAACGGTTCTTTTTGTCTGTTTTTATTACTTGTTATTTTTTAATTGCTTATAGTTGGATAATGTATTTGACAGATTAAGTAAATGTAAGAAGAACAATTTATTGTTAGAACTATAGCTTTTGAAAGAGAGAGATACGAAGGCTTTCCAGCTGCCTCAGCGAGGGGGCCTTTCTGGGGTTGGCCGACCCATTCAGGTAAGATCATAAAACCTTTTCAAGAAAAGTCGAGCCTAAATAATAACTATTTCTATTTTAATCATTTCAAATTAGACGAGGGATAAGAGCCGAACCGCGCTATGATGACGCAGTTCCTGCGTGTCGGACATTTTTGTTTTTCATGTTGGCAGTAGGCTCAATGTAGAAAGGCGAGGGAGGAAGCCTTTCTGGCGGGATCAGGAAATATGTAAATCTGATTTTTTTTTTCGTTTTTAACGGCGCATCAACTATTTGGCTATTAGTGCCGGGCTATCTATAGGTTGCCGCCCTTTTATATAATGCCAACAGCAGGTTGATCACCCATTCAGGTACTGACCACGCCCGACGTTGCTAAACTTCGGTGGTCTACGGGAACCGGTGCATTCAACGTGGCTATGGCCGTTGGATCTGATTGATTATATCGTCGATATAAAAGCAAACTAACGAATATGAAAATCACCACTTTTCAGAGTGGAAAAGTATTTATTCATAACTTTTTTTTGGACAGTCAAATATTCGGCAGATTTGACCTTTTGATAGTGGAATACTTTCCCTTTAATAGAGTGAAGTCAGATTGAAGAATTTGCCGTAAATAAGTCCAGCAGAAATTATTAAAGATGGACAAAGAAAGATGCATTTTGTCATATTCGTTAGTTTGCATTTGTATCGACGATATGTACTATTATGTTAGGCTGATAAAATCGGAGTAGGAAGTTATGTAAATGTATGACAATTGTTGTCTGGAGTGAAAATGAAAAAATGATGGCGAATATTTGAGGTGAGGACCTAATGCATTTTTTGCATGTCCTCTTCGTGTTACAAGGATCTGGGGGCTTCTTAGGTCTTTGTTGGTAAATCTACGCTCAGTACACGCCTCGGGGCATGAAAACTAACAATTAGCAGTTTGTTATTCTTATATTATCGAATAAATCGTTTTGGAAAAGAACATGAACGTATATTAGAATCGATAAATAATCAGCGTATTTACCAGCCAACCATATTGGATTTTTTACTATAGAGCTCTTCCTTCGTTTAAGGAAGATTTATAATTTTGCATTATATTTAAGGTCAGCGTATGGTTGAGATTCGGCTAAGAGAAAAAACGCCAGACCTTCAGGAGAAACCTATATTGGACGTTTCGGCTGCACTTTGGCAGCCTTTTTCAGCACTAAAAATGCCTAAGTAAGTAAGGAAGACCACGATAACATTCAGTTGACCATGGTAAAGTGTTGAAACGTCCAATATAGATTTTTCTTGAAGATCTGACTTTTTTTTCTGCCAGCCGAATCCCAACCAACCCTTGACTTCTTATCACCTCAACGTCGAACTATCTCCATCTCATTAGTAATATTTTTTTTCCTGAAGAGGTGCGAGAATGGCTCGAAACCTTTAGAGCTTTGAAGAAAAGATTTTTGGAGATGAAGTAAAGGCATTTTTATGATTGACCATTCGCCATATTTAAGCGAATTTAGTAAACCGTTTGATATTTCGACGTTCCCAAAACTGTCGATGTAAATACTTTTGGGGAAGGTGGATTCTGTTTAGATTAAAATAATATTCATCACCTCAGGATGTTACCTTTAGAATGATGGAATTCGATAAGAAGGAATGAGTAATTTACTCGATATTCTTCGAGATTGGAGTAGCTCCTTACATTTTCGTAAAATATCGAAACGAAATACTAACCTTATAGCCGCTGACGGTCGTGCGGGCCGAGCATCTTTACGGATGTACGCCGTAATTGAGAGATAAGAACGCGGCATTCCTGGTCTCGGCGGCCCTCATCCTTCCTTATATACCATTTTTCCTGTCTTACAGTTGTTAAAAAAAATTGTTTTTGTAAAGGGCCTTTGTACAAGCACCTGGAGGAGTTTTTAGCGCGGTTCCTCCCTCCCTCCATAGGGGCCGACAGACCTCGTTTATCGATGGGGAATCGAAGAACTAAGTCAAAAAGTCCTTTGGCGATTTTCTCGTTTTCGAGAAAAACACAAAAACCCGTACTTATTATTATTTATTTATTTTTTTTTAAACAAATCCCGATTCATCGCTTAAACGAAGCGTTTTACGAAAAAAACACTTCAATACTAAGGTTGTAGCTTATTAAATTATTTTTAAGATGAGACCAAATTCAGCGTCTTAGCTTGAATACACGAGATAATCGTGTTTGAATAACCCATCGGATGGACATTTTGTTACATTTTGTGGAGAGTTAGACATTTTTTGATCCGACGAACCGTCTGCGCGTGGAACGCAAAAACTGGAAAAAATAATCTCGGTTCACTTTTTTAAAATATTTTTTAATTCTTTTTTGTTTCAATTTCAAATATCAGGTAGATACAAATATTATTGTTCGTTAATTTATCGTCTCGCGTCTAATTAAGGCGTACAATTTAGATTGAATACTAATTTTTATAGAAATTAGAAATTTCGGTTCGTCGAATCAAAAAATGTCTTAGTCTCTAAGGAACAAAATGTCTATCCGATGGGTTATTCAAACACGATTATCTCCTACAATATTCAAGCTAACACGCTAAACCTGGTTTCATCTTAATGATAATTTAATGAGCTACAACTGTTATATCAAGGTGTTTTTCGTAGAACGCTTCGTTTAAGCGATAAATCGGGATTTGTTAAAAAATAAACATGGTTTTTTGCGTTTTTCTCGAAAACGGAAAATCGGCGAAGGACTTTTTGACTTAGTTTTTCCCCATCGATGTACGAAGTCTGTCGGTTTAAGACTGGAACACCTTGTATATTTTTTCATAAATAATTTTCACTAATTATTTTGATAATATTAGTTGCTAATTGTAGTGTGTTGTTTCAGGATGTGCTCCACACAATATGCACACCAAACGGACAAGTTCTACGGATCGTCATCTTCAAGAAGAACGGCGTACAAGCTATGGTCGAATATCCTTTACTGCTTACAAATTATACTTTATAATCGAGTCTTTAATTAGAATGTTTGTAATTTCCTTCCCTTTCAGTAACCAGGTAAGTCTAGGGTTTAATAAATTAACTTCTTTAAGATACTTCTATCCGATGAAAATATTGTTCATTTAAAATGGATTCTCGGAAGAAATTGTATATAATAAAAGTAGACCCTTGTGTCCGAATGATTAAATCCTGGCGAAAAATCATGAGCTCTATAGATCATTTTTGAACTGAAGCCAGATCCTTTGTTTACTAATGACTTCATTTTCTCCCATTCCTTTTTATTTGCTAAACCTTTTCCCTCGTTTTTTCTGTCGCTGGCTCAATGAATTCGTTTCAGGAGTGGATTTCCCCCCTAGGTCTATTCAATCCTCCTGTTTGTTTATGATTGAATTGATTTCACATCATTTTCTAATCACGAGTGATTTCCTTCATCTGAGAAATATTGTTTTTCCTATTTCCGTTTTGTCTGGAATTTTTCGTATTACTGATTCCGTGTCCGCTCAAATTCGCCAAGTTTTTTTTAATATAAGTACAAATCTTCGTACTAGAAGTGAATTCTGATGTGATTTCCAGTTTTTTTTTTTTTTTTTTTTTTTTTTTGTTCTTTTTTTATAAGGAGAATCAGTCACGTAAAAGGCTAAGAGTGCCCAGAGTTCTTGATCATCATGTATTATGGTAGCTTTCTAAACGCCTAATAATATTATCAAAAAAACAGCAAACATTGAATTTTATTAGCTGAATTTTAGTTAGGCGACTAGCTCCAGTTTATTGAGTGCAACGGTTCCCGTTGATCACCGAAGTAAAGCAACGTCAGGCGTGGTCAGTACCTGAATGGGTGACCGTCCACGTGCTGTTGGCATTATAAAAGGGTGGCAACCTGTAGATAGCCCGGTGTTAATAGCCCAATTGTAGAAACGCCATAAAAAAAATATAACACTCCACGAAGTTTATTACGCCAAAATTCCAAAAAATAATTTGAAACCTGAAATTTCCAAGGATTGTTACATAGTTCTGAATGACTATATAAAGCCGATAGGTAACCAATTGAGTAAGCCATTGAGTAATAGTCTTAACATTTGTAGACTCAATATTCTTCATTAAAAAGAAAATGCCTTATCTTCTAAGCTGTTTACATAAATAACTAGTAAACTTTAGTTATTAAAATGAAAAATATATTATTAGTCTTTTCCAGATTATATTTAGTAGAATCCCCCACCCCCCGTATATTGAGAATAGAGACAATATTATCCTGAGTGGATGTTGTGGGCCAATCCTATCTTGGAGAAAATCCCATTTCTCTACAGAACATTGTTATACCTGAATCAATTACTTAGGTAATCCAGTTGGTTTTTATAAAGTTATTTGTTCAATGATAGTGAAATAGATAATGGAATTCTATCATTCAATGTTCCCTATGCTTATCCTCCGGGTAGTTCTCATTCTTATAGAAAAACATTACTTCATTCACGTTTATTTTATTTCAATTAGAAATTCCTTGACATCGGACATAAGGTATTATTCAATCACCCTACAATTTCTAGAACGAGTGCTGTTTATTTTAATTTTATCGTGTATTCATTAATGGCAGCTATTTTTAGGACGAGTTATCTACAGGTTACCATTATTTAGCTGCCAGAATAGTTTGTTTGTCTAATGGGTTTTATTAAGGGGAAAAAATGTATCAAAATAAAAAGGTTCATTCCCTGCGATTTAGTGTTGCATTGTATAATTTTCTTGCAAGAAAACTACAAAATCTAAAATGATATTTTTGTCTTTTTGAGCAAGAGTAATATTTTGTCTTGAGTCGTCAGTAAGGCTTTAGTTGCACCAGGTGGTATAGTATACTTTTTGAGCAAGAGTAATATTTTGTCTTGAGTCGTCAGTAAGCCTTTAGTTGCACCAGGTGGTATAGTATACTTTTTGAGCAAGATTAATATTTTGTCTTGAGTCGTCAGTAAGCCTTTAGTTGCACCAGGTGGTATAGTATACTTTTTGAGCAAGAGTAATATTTTGTCTTGAGTCGTCAGTAAGGCTTTAGTTGCACCAGGTGGTATAGTATACTTTTTGAGCAAGAGTAATATTTTGTCTTGAGTCGTCAGTAAGGCTTTAGTTGCACCAGGTGGTATAGTATACTTTTTGAGCAAGAGTAATATTTTGTCTTGAGTCGTCAGTAAGGCTTTAGTTGCACCAGGTGGTATAGTATACTTTTTGAGCAAGAGTAATATTTTGTCTTGAGTCGTCAGTAAGGCTTTAGTTGCACCAGGTGGTATAGTATACTTTTTGAGCAAGAGTAATATTTTGTCTTGAGTCGTCAGTAAGCCTTTAGTTGCACCAGGTGGTATAGTATACTTTTTGAGCAAGAGTAATATTTTGTCTTGAGTCGTCAGTAAGCCTTTAGTTGTACCAGGTGGTGTAGTATACTTTTGGAGCAAATATTTTTAGGGACACTCCTTGTGAGCGTGTTCAATATTTTTGAGTATTACATTTGGAGGAATTTGTAAGTTCCTCTTTTGACATCAAATATCCGTGATTTAGCTTTGAGCGTCCTATCCTAATTGAGGTAATAATTTTTTTATTACAAGCCAAAATAATGCAAACACAAATCTAAAAGAAAAGCTAAACCGCGGATGGTAACCCTGCCGCGTTTTTTTGCCCCTTATTATACTCTATAAGGTGAATATGCATTCCGATTTCTTCTAAGGAGGCCGTAGGTATAAATAATAGTTTTTTATGGACCTTAAAAGAGCCGTTGAAGACCCCGCTGTTTGCTCTTGGTAAATTGCTAGTCGTTCTAGGATAAGAGGAAATTTCAATCTCCACTCTCATGCTTTCTTCTGCAAAGAGAATCCCGTTTACTCTATGTCGGAGGTAAAGTAGCTTAGTTTATAAAGATGTACTTTCATAAGATTTCATTTTTCTTGAATACTAGGGGCTGTTAGGAATTAAGGGTAATTATCTGTCTGACAATTATAAAGATGTACTGTGGGATAATTTATTACAGAAAAACAAAAAGATGGAGAGAACTATTTGAATAAATTCTAAATTAATTGAATGGGCTTCAGGTCGGACTTCAATCATGAAACAATAGGCATAGAGGAATAACCTGATGGATCAAGTCAAACATCTAGAAGACGGCTAAAGGGATGGATGGATGGATTGGGTGTTTAAGGGCAGAAAACATCTAGGTCCTCACCGCCCTCAAGTGTAGTGTTAGAGAGTCGTGTGAGAGGGATTGTAATTTTCTGTTTAGGACAGTGCATGACAATGAACTGTAATTTTTATGACCTGTACTCTTTTTATTTTTTAACCTATGTCATTCCTTACGACTAACATGTTACTTAGATACTAATAGAACTATTTGCACTAAAACTAATACTAATATACAGTATAGCACTATTAATACAGTTAAGAGACTTGTATATAATTTTTTTTTTTTTTTTTTTTTTTTTTTTTTTTTTTTTTTTTTTTTTTTTTAAAGGGATAATAGGGTTTAGTAATCGGGATTTTGTGGGTTGACCATTTCCTCCCTAACCATCCAGCAGGGAGATTAGTGAATGTTGAGTTCCAGCGGGAAGGAGCGCCTCCGTAAAATCTCGATCCTGACAGCTGCAGACGCCGTTAAAATTTCTCTAGAAGCTGACTAGACGGTCTCGCTAGCTTCTGGCCTGTTATCTCGGCATAGGGCGCTTCTGATTGGCTACTTAAGGCTAATGGGCCTTTCCTATCTACTATTTACTTCTCAAATACTACTCACTGACCTATCATCGCCCAGCCCATACCACTTGACAGAAAACTTAGAAATTTTGCATCAGAGGCATCCCAGGTAATGAGAGGGCAGACAGGCTGGCAGGGGCAGGAGCGGAAGTGACGCCTGTGGGTCCAATGCCTTTTGTAGGATTATCAATGGCCTGTGCCAAGGAAGCAATTGCGGCAAAAGCCAAAAGGGACTTTGGAATATTATGGGGGGGGGGCAGAAAATAGCCCATAAGAAGTCCTTTATAGATCTTAACAAATTTGGTAAAAAGGACATCTTTCTGGATATGTCCAGAAGAGACCTGAGGGAGACGGTTGCAACGATCTCAGGCGATTGTACGATGAAAAAACATATGTATGCTATGAAAATTAAGTCCTCTCCGGTATGTAGGTGGTGCAAGGACAAGGAGGAGACACCCAAGCACGTCATATTCGAATGTATAACATTGGAAAGGAGGCGGTTCATGCATTTTGGGAGCCTTGGAGAGGATGAGATCAGGAGGTCGGCTGAAGTCTGGCATTATCTGAGATTCATCAGGAGTCTGAGAGAAGCCTAAGCAGGCATACAGGACTCGCACAATAGGACAACCGCCGAGGTGCACCCCGTGTTGGCGGGGGTTATTGAGTCACAATCTATTCTATTCTAGAAATTTTGCATGGACACTCAATTTAGAATGTAAATACTCGCTAAGGAAGGTTTTTTTGATATTCAAATTTTTAAGTATTTTTAGAAAAGTTCTATATTTTTTGGAGGCTCGGTGGCCGTGAGTGTTAAGGCCGAGCCAAAGGTCGTGGGTTCGATTCCCTCTGAGGGGTGGTGGCTTTTTTTTTTAGAAAAGAGAAAAGGCATCAGCCCTATCCTGGCTAGAAAAGGATGGTAATCTATAGATAACCTGTCCAAAAATTCGTAATCAATAATAATGGACGTTAAAATTTAAATAAATAAAGAACAAAGAAATGAATATTTTTCAATTCTTTTTGTCAAAAGTTTTCAATTAAAATAAAAAAAATGTAGAAGAGTTTAAACGTTTAGTTCGTTTTAAGGTTAAAGATACACACTCTATCATCCCTCATAGAGTTTACGCTTTACCTGGTGATGGTCCATCCCAGGTAATAATATCCCGAACCCTTGCACAGCCTCCTCACCCATCAGCATCCCCAGTCAGAACACTTCTTAGTAATGCTCACAAATATAATGGGTGTTTCCAAATATTGCATTGTAAACACATTGGCTATAGGACTTCCTTCTAGGCACGTCTAGTCCAATATGTTCAAGCCGGAAAGCCAATGCCGGATAGGCAAGAGATCATCGGTAGAATTAATTAGACGAGTAATTACCGCCATATGAAGATCCTGAAGGATTTTACAACTACCGTGGAAGCATTGCCCATTCTAGTGGTCTATGTCTTGGAATTTGTACGAGGAAGCTCTGAAGTTGCAAGATTTAACAATACTTCTTCACAATGAGATGCAAATATTGGTTGTTTCAATATCAGCTGGAGTCGGAGCTGGATCCCAGGTGTTCCAGCTCTACTGGAGTATAGTCTGCTTTAATTAAAGCAAGCCCTAGCTCCAGGAATGATAATAAGATGTCTGGAGGCTCCTTGGAATTGCCTCCTAGTCTCTACGCCATTAATCATTGCTGTACCTACCGCCCTTCGCTCCCTGTTGGCACTCTCTAGTGTACACATCAGAAAATGTCGTTGAAATTTCCATATTCATTGTCAGAAGGGCTGAGGTCTGACGGTTCGCATATTACCATAGTGTAAAGTAGTGATAACTCATCATTCATTCTCTGTGGTACTTGACCTTCAAAATACGCAATTCGAAATTAGATCAGTATTGATCAGGGGAACGAGAGAGCCTATGAGTTGGCCAAGAATAAAGCAATTGTTTTCTCCAATAGGACAAAAACTTTATGTGCTGTTCTATTCTCTAAACCCTTCAAACGTTGAGCCCATACATGCGGGCGTAAAAAGCATCGCTCTAGACGCATATATGCGGTCTGGGTTCTGCATTCGTCACGATCGGCTTGGCTCATACGTTTTCGTATTTCTTCCCTCCGCGTTCTTATCTCACCAGGTAAGTAGACCTAGCCACCCTTCACATCTGTGAAGATGCTTGGCCCGCACGACAGTTAGCGGTTGTATGGTTAACCATAGGCAATTATTAACTGTCGCGCAAGTTACGGCTGGAGGGGGATTAGCTCAAAGTGTAACAGTCAAAGCTAGGAGACCACAGGAAGTACATAACGAAAGCCCAAGAACACTGAGTATTGAACTGAAGGCACAATTGACATTTTTACCTGGCATTGCACTACTGCTTCTTGCCCGGACTTCGAAATAGGTTGTAAGAGATTGAATCCGAACACCCTTGACGTGATTCTTGGGTGAAAGAAAGTTCTTGGCTTTGGCTTTGTTATCATTCAATGGCGAAATTACTTAAAAGTCATTATTAGACTTGGTCTACTGTTGGGATTTCTAGCGACCCAAAGTAGGATTAGAGGGGAGGGACGAAAGCTCGACGGTTCTTCGGAGGACCTCAGTTTGAAAGTTGAGCGTGCACCGGAAGATTTTACCTTTTAGACTCGAGAGTCGCAAATAAGATGGCTGGAGCAAACTATGACCTCACGAAGCACTACTGTCCTGTACGAAACTTTGAAACGAATTGTAAACCATTTGGTTGTGACATAGGGTTATTGAAATAAAAATAATAGAGATAGTGGGATCTCCCCATGGTCTAGTGGCTAACGCCTTAGATTCTCATGCGGGAGATGGTGGGTTCGAGTCCCACATGCCGCAGGTATTTTCTCATCTCATCCTGGTTTCTTGAACATGCCTAAGACTTGCCTTTGTTCTTAAACTTATATTTCAATCCAATTTTTTTTTTTTTTTTTTGCAGGGATTAGTCGATTTTTTACTTGATAGAAAAGAATTTGAAGTCTTGCTTGTGTTACATGAGAACTTTTTTTTTTTTTTTTTTTTTTTTTTTTTTTTTTTTTTAATGCGCTTCGACAATTCTGGGCCATTAGCGCCGACATCCTGGGTGCAGCGAGGAATTTTCCCAACGAGCCGTGGGATGAGAAAATTCCTCCCGCCGGTGGGGATCGAACTCACCATCTCCCGCTTATGAATCTAAGGCAGTAGCCACTAGACCACGGGGACCCCTTTATTGGTGTTTTACAACCATTCTGAATATTGATTGTAGAAGCCATTATTAATAACAGTTCCCCGAAGACCTGACACGATAAGAGAGACTGGTATTGTAACCGTAAACTTTGCTTGGCTGATTGGAGGTAGCGCTGAGAGTAAGCCAACAACATAACCCCTAGGGCTGACCGCGCAATGTTTATTCATGACTCTCGGGGTCCTACACATTGTTTCCGTAATGAATAGTAAAGGCTTGCTAATGGAATATATCACTGCCTCGGGTCCCTTCGTTCTCTTCTTTCCAGCTAACAATTCCAGCTCAGGCTGGAGTCTATTATTTAGTAAGATTCGATCTCGGGGAAGCTTCATCGGACGCTGAGATTAAGTAGTGAAGTACCTAATATTTGGGATTCGGCTAAGAATAACAGACAGATATTCGGAAAAACCTATATTTTTGACGTTTTGGTAGCCTGGAAGCCTGTAAGTGAAAGGGGCTCCGCTCCACGGGCATCTAAGGTTGTGTGGGTTACCGCCTTGTAAGGGTTAACTTATGGTATTTTTGGTCTTCCTCTATCTTCTAGGCATTCATTGCAGAGGAAGTCTGCTGAATAATTTGGTCGTTTTGGCTTGCCCTTTGGTAGCCTTCTTCAGTAAATCCCATGCCTAGGGGATGGAGGAAGGTCAATGGTACCAGTTAGGTGACAAGATTAATGTGTCACGTTTAACTCATGAGCTATTCCATGTCAAATACCAATCATTTATAAACGGTCATATCCATTTTGGTGCTATTGTGATAGTACGTTAAAACTGTGTAATTGTTGAGTACACATGCCACCACTGGCCGTCATATTCAAAGGCAATTTAACCACAACATATTTTTTCATTGAAGGCTACTGGATCTGAGTCTAAATCAGTCAAAATTATTTTGTAAAATGTTCCCGCTCCAAGCCCATAATGAAACTAATAGCATGTGTAGTCAATGAACTGAAGATTCAAATATATTTTTCTCGGAATTTTAAAAGTACAGTTTTTCAAAAACCGTTACGTACAAAAAAAAATGTTTTTGGAAAGTAGTAAAATTTGTAATAAGTTGGCCTTGTTGTGTATCAAATTAAAGTCCATTTAATTAGCTAAACAATGAGACTGTGCTGACTGTTCTAGCTAGAATAGAACTTAATCTACCAAGCAATTTTCCGGTTTACCAAAAAAAGCCGGGTTTTCAATATTTTGAAAATTATTAGTAAAAAGAACGGAAACAGATAATTTTTTTTAAAAAAATTGTACCATTCAAGGAGTTGTTAGAGCTATTTGGATTCAAAATTTCAAAAAAAAATCTATGAGAGCCTTTATTCATTTCATTTTTTTTTTACATATTTTTTATTAGACAGTAAAAAAAAGTCAAATGAATAAAAAAAGAAAGATAAATGAGTGTAGATTCAACAAATTATGATATTCTTACCTGAATTTAACGTTTTACTCTCAAAATTCGGAATTTGTGGACCTTAATGTGAATTTATCAAAAATATAGTAGACCTTAACATGACCTAATTAAAGATGCCTGAAGCTCTTCATGCTGTTCCCAAGCTCTTCATGATCTGGTAGCCAGTACATAGTAATGTTTCTGTTCAGAGTCTGTCACTTATTAAGAATTTCTGTAAGTAAAGATGGAATGGTTGGGATTCGGCTAAAGAAACCTCAATACGATTTTTGTTTAAAAAATCTATATTTAGGACGTTTCGGCTACTCATTGGTAGCCTTCGTCAGCAATGGAAATGCCTGGAGGCAGAGGAAGACCAAAGTTGACAGTTAAGTAACCATTGTGGAAGTGTCTAAGAAAAAAGGAATCTACTAGGGTAAATGAAACCGAAAACAAACCAGGTGGTGGGATAAGGTCGGTAAGGATCAAAGGCCTGTTTTTGACATTTTATGACAGGAAAGGAGAGAAAGGTGTTAATGGAAGGATACACAAGGGGCATGGGAAAATACTAGGTGGGAGGTCGGGAGAGTTTTTGAAAAATATTAGCGTAAGTTCGAAGTTTGAAAAATATAAGCGTTCAAAAACTCACCCGACCTTATATAAACTTCAATATAATAGCCTTTTTTATTCTTTATTTGTTATGTTTTCTTTTGATTTTCATTCTACTCATTCTAAGAATTTAAGACAGAATTGTTCTTTTATAATAAGTTAAATGTATTTATAATTCTGTTACTTATCTCAATTATAAACCTTTTTCTGTATTAATTTCTGTTTTTCTTGTCATTTTAGCTGACGAAGGCTACGAATGAGTAGCTGAAACGTCCTGAATATAGATTTTTTAACAAAAATCGTATTAAGGTTTCTTTAGCCGAATCCCAACCATTCCATCTTTACTTATCACCTCGACGGCTAACTATCTAATCTTCATGATGAAATACTATTTATTCTCTTTCTTATGATTTGTTCTTCTATTACAGCTGCAGCTCCCACACCTTCATCTGATTTAGAAGCATCAGTATCGATAAAGAGATTTATAGATATTTAATCAGTGTTTAATTAGTGCATTCTTCTATTTCTTTATTAATTTCTAAGTCTGTGAGTTAGTTCTTCAGTATTAATATAATATCGCATTTAATTATGTTTGTAATTGTTTAGAATTATTGAGTGAGAAGTAAATTAAAGGATTTGAATTGATTTGCATTCTCCTTGTTTGTATAGCTCGAGGGAAAGGGGCGTTATTTGTATAACCCACAGTGCTGCCCTCTGTCGTCCTCTTGAAAATAAATGGAAATCGGCCTGGAAGGGTGTGGGGTTAGGTATGGTGATCATTCTCACAAAAAATACTGTTGAAGCACTTTCCCAGGGCATGCTATCTATAGAGGGTGCTTTCCCAGGGCATGCTATCTATAGAGGGTGCTTTCCCAGGGCATGCTATCTATAGAGGGTGCTTTCCCAGGGCATGCTATCTATAGAGGGTGCTTTCCCAGGGCATGCTATCTATAGAGGGTGCTTTCCCAGGGCATGCTATCTATAGAGGGTGCTTTCGTGAAAGCTTCTTTGTTTTTAATTTGAACAGCTAGTAAAAAAAAAAATTATAATAAGTAAACTTTTTTGGAATATTTATCAGTTAGTTTAAGCGCATTCGACACCTGAACGAATACCAAGCCAAATTTTCTCCAAAAGCATAGCAAATATAAGAAAAATGTAGACTCATTTAAAGAAAAGATGAGCTAACAGACCATTTTATGTTGCCCTCTACCGAAACGTATTGAAGAAAATGCACATGGCTACCAAAGCGATTCATAAAATAATCAATAATAATAATAATAAGCGGATTCGTAAACTAACTGACTTGCCAAGGACTGGCTTAATCATGGAGATTTTCAGGAACGGAGTTTTTGCACTTTCCGAATTAGTGTTGCTATTGAGGTTGCACTCAAGGTAGAAAAAATGTTTGAATCATTTCTCGTTTTAAAATTTACGAGTTAATATATATATATATATATATATATATATATATATATATATATATACACGCACGTGTTCATAGCTTTTCTTTTTCGACTCGCAAAAGAAGAGCGAGCTTCTATATTTATCATTCCCGTACCAATCGATTAAACGAGTTCGTTATCCAGCAAATTCGATACATCTGGAAGAAGAGTTTATTCCGGTCCCAAATTGCTGAACTGCCCATACCGGCTGCCATTTTTGTCATATTAAGAGACAGATGTGTTTTAAAAATAAACGAAATTGGTTCATCAGAGGTTGGGGTTTAATCTGTATTATGTTCAAATAGAATTAACCCGCCGAACAGGCATTGATTATTACTTCTACTAGAGATTCTAGACTCCTAGTGGAAGGTTCTCCTCCTCAAGTTAGAGCTTGAAGTTATGTTTATAAGTATATTCCCCTGAAGAGGGTCAAAATGGTGCGAAACATGTAGGGAAGTCAAATAAAAAGTGTGAAAGTGTGTGGTGTTATTGGCCTTCCGCTTTTTCAATAATTATATATATATATATATATATATATATATATATATGTGTGTGTGTATATACACACACACAAAAATCTTTCGTATAATTTGAAAGATCAACTTCGTGTGTGTATATACACACACGAAGTTGATCTTTCAAATTATACGAAAGATTTTTGTTCCAAATTTCATCAAAATCAGACCACTTTTGAGCCACCTACAGAGCGAACTGATATATATGGGTAAAAAATGGTCTGATTTTGATGAAATTTGGTTCAAAATTCTTTCGTATAATTTGAAAGATCAACTTCGTGTGTGTGTGTGTATATACACTGTTAACCAGCAGGATCCGTCCACCGGATTTTTTTTTTTTTTTTTTTTTTTTTGTAACGCTTATGTTTTCGAGCGTTCTTAAGAAAGGAAACGAATGGAATCATTTTCAAAGCGATATCTGTAACCGTTTTCGAGAAACATTGAAACACCTACTTTTGAAAAGCAATTTTCATTTCAGTGTTCGGAAAGAATTAATTCAGTTGAAACTTGTTCCAGGCGTTTGATATTCATCTAGCCTATGATAGGTATATTTGTGTTCCGATTGGAGTTAAGGAAGTACTAGAAATAAAATATTTCAAGGCATATTCTAAATTATCTCGAAAACGGTTGGGAAAACTTAGTAAGTGAAAAATAACCATTCGAAAGCTTACTAAATTTTCTACAAAAAAGGTTGTAATTTTTGATGGGGTGATTTCAATCGGAGAACTAAGGACTTGAAAATTCGTTAAATGACTATTTGACTAAAACAAGAAAATGTGAAACATTGTTATAGTGTTTCCAAGAGCGAACTTTAAGAAGGTGGGGGAAGTTCCTATTGATACTGTCAGTTTCCTGTTGTGGCGCATTAAATCTATTTTCTCTTCGAAATTTTATTTTGTATTATTCAGGAAATATCAAACCCCACCAATACCTGCTACTATTTCTTTACTAATATTTATTTACTAATATTTATTTATTTTATTTATTGATAAGGCTTCGCAACTTGGCGAATCGCCTGGTCAATTGTTACATATTAACAAATTGTTAAATTATTTTCTTACAAATGCGTTCTTATTCTAAAATGTACTAGGGAACAATAGTTATACAATAGCAAAATTGAAAAGAATGAGTAAGTTTAGAACAAACAAAGAGAAATAAAAAAAAAACATAAAAAAATAAATAAAAAATAAATATATAAATAATATATATATATATATATATATATATATATATATATATATATATATATATATTCATTCATTTATGTAATATCGAATTTTGTTGATTTGCGTGTATGTTAAATCTCGTTGTAGGCATTAATGTGTTGTAGATATATTAGTATAGTGTTTATGTGTATACTGTCAAGTGTGAGTAGCTCCTGGATGTCTTGAGATATGTCAAGATGACTACGTTGTCTGCATTCTGTCAAGTGTGAGTAGCTCTTGGATGTCGTGAGATATGTCTAGATGACTACGTTGTCTGCATTCTGTCAAGTGTGAGTAGCTCCTGGATGTCGTGAGATATGTCAAGATGACTACGTTGTCTGCATTCTGTCAAGTGTGAGTAGCTCCTGGATGTCGTGAGATATGTCTAGATGACTACGTTGTCTGCATTCTGTCAATATGTGTTTTACTGTACGTGTTGTGTTGCAGTATTTACAAACTGGTTTGTCCGTTCTGTCCATAAGGTAAGAGTGTGTCAGGAAAGTATGTCCAATGCGTAGTCTTGTTAATATTACTTGTTCTCGTCTTGTCAGGGTACTTTTATTAGTCAACCAAGGTTTAATAGTTGGTTTTATTTGTCGTAATTTATTATCTGTCTGCGTCCAGTATCTTTGCCAGTCAGTGAGTACTTATTGTTTTACAGTCACGTATAAGTCATCAGACGTCATTTTGTTTATGTCGTGTGTTGTCTATTGGGTCGCTAATTTTGCATATTTGTCAACCTGAGTACTTTGTGAAATTCCTGTATGTCCGGGTAGCCATGTCGATGTTACTAATATCACTAGAGATATGAACGTAACCGCGCTAAGATGGCGCAGATCCTGCGAGTCAGACATTTTTCTGGTATACATGGCGGTGATTTAGGTGTGTCTATCGGTGTGACTTGTTCTTTAATTTATTCTCGCGTTGGAAATGAACGAGAACTTCCCTCAATACCGCCTCGTTAGATGAAGGCCCTGGTAGGTGGGAGATGGGAGATAGAATGGCGAGTGTTGTACAGTACTGAACAGCTGATGGAATTCTCATCCTCTCCTCCAGCTGTGCAGCTTCAATACACCAATCAGAGTCCAGCGATGGTCCGTTCTCTTTCGACAATGGCCCTTTATTTTTTACCGGAAAGGTACAACTAATATTTCTCCTGTTTTATTTTTTTCAATATTTCCGCTCTAGTATTGAACTCTTAACATTCTCTCTCGCTTCAATTTCATCGGTCAGAGATTCCAATTTCAAAATACAAAAATACTTTCTTCATATATAGGGCCACGATAACTCTATATAAAAGTCTAGAATAATATACTTTTTTAATAGCTAGCCGTTTCTGTTATTTACTGGATTGTATTGATTAAAAAATATTGGTGAATAGAAAAATAATAGGAGATGGAGATAGCTGTTGCAGAGATACGCAGACAAGGTATAGTTGGGATTCGGCTAGGAGATGGAGATAGTTAGCCGTTGTAGTGATACGAAGACAAGGTATAGTTGGGATTCGGCTAGGAGATGGAGATAGCTGTTGCAGAGATACGCAGACAAGGTATAGTTGGGATTCGGCTAGTAGAAAAAAACGTCAGACTTTCAGGAAGAAATCTGTATTTGGACGTTTCGGCTGCACATTGGTGGTCATACATCCAACCATGGTTACCTAAGTGTCCTCAAGGTCTTGCTCCCTCCCCCCTAGGCATTTTCTAGTGCTGAAGAAGGCTGCCAATGTGCAGCCGAAACGTCCAAATACAGATTTCTTCCTGAAAGTCTGACGTTTTTTTCTCCTAGCCGAATCCCAACTATACCTTGTCTGCGAGAAAAATAAAAGTAATATTGCGTGAATTATTTATTGTTTGGTCAAGTTAAAGTTTTATAACTCAAGAAGTAATAAAGACGACTTTATAAAAATTTGGATTTTTAATTGTCATATGGGGTAGTGATGAACCGAATTTCAAAAAATGTCAGGGAAAAATCATTTATTTATTCGTTTTGCCTCTATTCTTTAGGATCATTGGCAGTTGTCAATAAAAGGTAAACTAAGACAATTGTAAAAATTTAATTATAATGAACAGATGAAAATGATTGAAAATTAAATAAAATGATTCTAGAATTAATATTTATTTATTTATTTAAATTTTAACGTCCATTTATTATTAACTAGGAATTTTTGGACAGTTTTGGATCTACAGATTACCACCCTTTCCTAGGCCAGGATAGGGCTGATGCCTTTTCTCTTTTCTAAAGAAAAGCCACCACTCCTTAGAGGGAATCGAACCCACAACCTTTGGCACGGAGTGTTAAGTGCTCACGCCTTAACCCTCACGGCCACCGGGTCTCCAAATTAATATTAACATAATAATAAAATACTAATAATAAAAAAATAAAAGTTATGATTTTGAAAATAATTTGGTTTTTCTTGAGAATTTGAAAAGTTTTTTATGTTCTCTTCTTTGTCCAGTAGAATTTCTTCAATTGAAAGATCCGAATTCCGGGGATTTTCTTATGCTAGAGTAGTTCCTGCATGAAAAATCATTGGACCACTTGATATGGAATGGCCCTAAAGATGGGAGCATATCACGCACACAGACTTGTCATGAAGAATAGCAATTACTGCAAAGTGTTGTGTAATCTTCATCTGGAAATTATGAAAAATAATTTGTATTACCTAAAACAATAAGAATAAAGAAAACCAAAATAAAAAGTGACTTGATCAATATCTCGTGTCCAAATTCCCCTCTAAAAATGTTGACCGTGAAACCGTGTCATTTGTAACCGTCGTTGCTCATTTCATCAATTCTCGCCAAAATATCCGGCACGTGGTGAATGACGTCATCCTTGTTACTCTTTTGCGTTATCAGTGACGGAATATTTAGATATCCAGCCATGTGATATTCCATATCAAAATGGTATTGTATAATTTCTAGTTAAACATTTTAAGGTTCCTCTTAAAGTTCTATCCTTCGTATTAATTATTGAGGAGCCTTTAAGTTATGTAGATAGTATTGTATATAGAATCTATAGTATAGAGAAGATATTGTCTTTTACTTTAGGTTATTCCATTATATATTTCTCGGAGGAGAGCTCATAAGATTCCTACAAGCTGTGTTCCTCCTGTAACCGAGTTAATATGAGAAGAAGACGGAAAAATGTGGACGATAAAACTCTTTCCATATACGCAGGGAAGGACATATTGTCCTTCATATAGATGTCTGGGGAGCCTGCAATAGAGCGGCGAGATTGAAATCTCGAACAGAGGGGGGCTGCGCAGCTTTCTTGGGTTATTTTTTTTTTCTTTTATAGAAAATCCCTTGGAAGGAAGGAATTGAGTTGTATTCACTAAAAAAAGTTACTCTCATTCATAAAAAAAGACTTCCCTACCACTCTGAGCCCATCGGTTAAAAGTGAATCATTTTTATTTATACGTGTTTTACGTACAAATTTGAAATACTAACATCTTGAGGCGTATGGGGTCTGAAACGTGAACATTTCTCATCGAAACCTTCGAATTGCGTCAAAATGTCAACGTGATATGCGGGTTCTCTCCTAATGAGGAAGCAAGAAACCGCGCTAAAATTACAGGGCTTAAAGACAAGCCTGGCTGCACTTCATGCTGCTACTTGGGGATGTAAATGCAGAATGTAAAATGTGGGACTCCAGTTTCGAGCCATAGACATGGAAAAATTATTTTGATAAAAAAGTGGACTTAACCTATTTTTAAAGTCATCGTATTACTTGGCACTTGTCACAAAGCCAGCTTAGTGAGGGTGACAAGTGCTGAGCTGTTGTAAACTATGCCTTAGAGAGACGGTAGACCTAGGAAGCGGAGGGTCTATTTGTCCACCCTCTTTGCTGGAATGTATTTTCTCTAGATTGCTATTTAGTTTCTCTCGCCCCCCCCCCTCTTCACGGTCTCCAAGTTCTTACTTTACCTTTTCTCATTCGAGTTAGTATTTTACTTTCTTTTACTTACATTACTTAACCATCTTATCTTTCCCCGCGGTTTTATACTTCCTTGTCTCTCGGAATTAATATACAACCCTCAGATAATGGACCAACTTCTCCCTTCATATTTCCCCTTTATATCTTGTAGAAGTTGTTTAATTTATTTTATTTTTTGCCTGAATGTTTTATATGGATTTTTAGGTTATTTTTCGTATTTTGTAGGTTCTTTTTATTATACTAAGCGTCCTCTTCTGGGCGAAGGATAAACGACTTAGCTTCATCTATATGATAATTCGTTACTAGCACCACATTAATTTAGAATAATCTATTTTATTTAAAATACAAAGAATGTTTGATTAATACCAGGTTAATATTACGTCAGTATCTCTGGGGTATTTTCAAACACGACAAAATGATTTTAAAAGAAAGAAAGAAAGGCAAATTAAACGCAAAAGCATCTATAGCGTGGTGTTTTTTTTCTATTAGCTTTACCGAATAATTTGACTTGATGATGATGATGTGTAACATGATAATATTATCTGTTAAAACATGCTTATTAGTTACCTGATTACTGCTACCGCAAATAACATCCAATTCCTTGGGTTAGCCCTTGCGGCTTCATAAGCAATTTCGTTCCCAGGAAGCCTTTTGGTTCGGCATACCCTTTTGGACACATAGCTAATTTTTGGCACCTAGTAGGTTAGATCAAGGAAGGAAATTTTTAATTTTTCACTAGGGAAATTACATTTGTTAGCAATTTTCCAAAACTATTGCTGGGTTCAACGCTATTTTCGGATCGGTTTTAAACTTATAATGCTGCGAAAATAAATAAATAAATAATGGAATGAGGAAAAGATACAGGTGAGGCGGGAAAGGTTTGGCGCGCTAGGATGAGGGAGGTAGAGGGAGAGAGAGAAGACTCAGCTATGCTATGAGAGTGAGAGAGAAGGAAGAAGTAATTTTCGGGGTCTTTGCAATGTAATTACAGCTACGGCTTAAGTGGTGGGACCATTAGAGGCTTGGAGGATTGATCGGTTTGGTCTCTGGAGGCCAAGTGTCGTCCGCAGGCCTCCAATATACCCAAGGCGCGGTCTCGGATTCCCATTACCTAGCAACCTTATCACCGCACTATCAACCCCATCTCCTCCGCGGCCAGGTTATCACCCTACTATCAGCCCTATCTAGCTAGAGCCTAGGGTGTAGTGGATTATTTATTTATATCTAATTGGTTTTGGTTGGCGATGTGTCGTCCTCAGCTTCGTACAATAGGCTCAAGGCACGGTCTTAGGTTTCTATTACCTAGCAACCCTATCTCTACAGCATCCTTATCACCGCACTATCAACCCCGTCTTCGCGGCATCCCTACCTAACTAAATCCTATAAGTGAATCTTTGATGGGTGCTACGTTATAAGTAAATATGGGATTGTTGGAGTTTACTAGGATATTCCTCTCACCTAGCAACCTTATCACACCCTATCTTCGTAGCAACCCTGTCTGCCTGGATCCAATGACCTGACCGTATATGTGGTGTATTATTCTGAGCAGCAACATCATAAAGGTCGATACACGCTCGACCGGGCCGGGCCACGTGAACGAGTCCATTGAATATGCTGGTGTGATGGTTTCACCGTGGCCCGGCCCAGCCCCGATCCGGTCTAGCGTGAATCGGCCTTAAGTTGTTACTGCTGCTGTTGGGATTTACTCCTAGTAACCCCAACAGGGCGGGGGGTACCCTGAATCCCCATCAATCTTATCATGACACTACTAAACCTATCTCCAAGGCAACCCTATCTACCTAGATCCAATGTCCTGACTGTATATGTGGTGCATTATTTTGGGCAGGAACATCATAAGTTGTTACTGCTGCTGTTGGAATTGACGAGGATAGTATTACCTCCCAACCCTATCGCCCAGCAATCTTATCACGACAATACTATTCCTATCTCCATGGCAACCCTATCTACCTAGATCCAATGTCCTGACTGTATATGTGGTGCATTATTTTGTGCAGAAACATCATAAGTTGTTACTGCTGCTGTTGGGATTTACTCCTAGTAACCCCAACAGGGTGGGGGGTACCCTGAATCCCCATCAATCTTATCATGACACTACTAAACCTATCTCCAAGACAACCCTATCTACCTAGATCCAATGTCCTGACTGTATATGTGGTGCATTATTTTGGGCAGAAACATCATAAGTTGTTACTGCTGCTGTTGGAATTGACTAGGATAGTATTACCTCCCAACCCTATCGCCCAGCAATCTTATCACGACACTACTATTCTTATCTCCATGGCAACCCTATCTACCTAGATCCAATGTCCTGACTGTATATGTGGTGCATTATTTTGGGCAGAAACATCATAAGTTGTTACTGCTGCTGTTGGCATTGACTAGGATAATATTACCTCCCAACCCTATTGCCCAGCAATCTTATCACGACAATACTATTCCTATCTCCATGGCAACCCTATCTACCTACATCCAATAATGGATTCAGACTGTATGTGAAGTGCATTATTGTTGGCAGGAACATCATAAGTTGTTATTGGTGCTGTTGGAGTTTACTAGGATATTCCTATTACCTGGCAACCCTATCTCTCAGCACTACCATCGACCTCATCTTCATAGCGACCCTATCTACCTTGATCCCATGACATGATTGTTTTTATAGTGTATTACTGTGGGCCGCCATATCTTATATAGGTGCTGGTGTTGGTGAGGTTTACTTGGATATTTCTATTACCTAGCAACTCTATCTGCCTAGATCCTTTGACAGGTATTGTTTTATTGTATGCAGCAACATTACCAATAGGAACTGGGGTTGTTGGAGGTTGCTATAGGATTCCTATTACCTAGCAACCTTATCACCACACTATTCACCTTTTTCCCGGGAATGACATACAGTGTTTACAGTTCTATTAGCGTAGGCATCGGCATTATGAATGGGGACTTGGACAGGAATTTCTGAATGAAAATATATATTCTCCTAATGGACTAGTTTATGAAATTATAGTACTTGATTTGATGCTTGTTGGGCTAGCGATAAGAATGATAAGGAGTTGATTTGTGCCGCCATCTGGCGGGAAATGTGATTGGAGTGAAGCAAACCAACTCTCGGCACTTGAGAATGGCGCCTTCTTCTTCTTAGCTATTTCTGAAGTTGGCCAACCTGCCCATCCTAAAGCAATGATTAATCCAGTAAGGTTTTTGGTTATTTTTGTCTAAGATGCCCCGGTGTATTTATGGCATTTTCTTGTTCTAAGAAATTTATGAATTAGGAATAGAACATCATGGATATGTCTTGTGAGATTTATTATATTCTGTTTTACTTTCATATTTGATGATATGAATTTCGTGCGGTTATTGGAGAAAACATAGTTACATTCTTTTCTTTTGATAGGTTTTGATGTATGGGAAGGGCGCGCGATGGGGCTCCCTACATAATCTGCACGAAAAAATTACTTTTGACGAGATTTAAATTAAAGATATCATACTGATTTTAACGAAATTAAAAAGATTCTGCACTGAACACTATCTAGGTTTCTTAGACGACAGATGGTGAAAAAATTGAAAGGTCCTATACTCACTGGATAAACTACTTTCGAAAACTTACACATTTTATGAACTAGAACCCAATGAGTAAAAAATGTTGTTTATGTGCTAATAGTAATTACACAGACCGTTTTCTGCAGATAAAAACAGGGCGAGAAGCTTTATCCTCTAGAAATAGTCCATAACTCCCTAGATCCCGTAAATCATTCATTTTCAATGTCCGAAATGATAGCCGCTCTTCGGTCTCGTAAAGACACTAGTCCGGGACCAGATGACATTTGTATTAGTTTTATTAAAAACCTATCCTCTGGAAATAAATTCAAGATTCTGGAATTGTTCAATAAAATCTTTAAAACTGGTCAAATACCAAAAATGTGGAAGCACTCCATAGGTATCCCTATACTTAAAAAGGACAAACCTCCTGAGGAGGCAAGCAGTTACCGAATAATATCCTTAACCTGCTCTCTTTGTAAACTTATGGAGAAAATGGTATCGAATTGACTAGATTGGTATATCGAAAAAAGAGGTTTGCATGAAGAATGGCAAAGTGGATTCAGGACCGGTCGTAGCACGAGAGACAATCTCGTTAAGCTTGAAACAGATTTAATCAAAGCGTTTGAACAAAAGAAAAAGGTGTTAGCAATCTTTATTGATATCAAAAACGCCTTTGATGGTATCTGGAGAAGGCTTATCCTGGGCACTTACCACCAAATGGGTATAAATGGATACATGCTACAATTCATTGAAAACCTACTTTGTGATCGACGTTTTTCCATACGCATTGGCTCCACCTTATCAAATATTTTTATTCAAGAAAGCGGCATTCAACAAGGGAGTGTCCTTAGCGCGAAACACTTTGGTCATGCAATCAACCGTGTCTTGCGAGAAGTACCTCCTCAAGTATCGAAGCTACTTTTCGCTGATGATTTCACTCTGTATTTTGCAGACATGTCTATCCAGAACCTACTCACTATATCTCCTACTAAGACGGTATGTGTCCTTTTCTCAAACCGAAGAGTTGACCTAGCACCTCCAATTACGTTAAAGGGAATACCTCTCAGTTATGAGGATAGTACAAGATACCTAGGACTTACACTTGACCGTAACTTAAATTGGCGTAGTCATATTCAAACTCTGAAAACCAACTGCCTAAGATCTTTAAATTTAATGAAAATGATAAGTAACACGGCATGGGGTGCCGACAGGTCCTCCATGCTGCTGTTATACAAGAGTCTGATAAGATCGAGACTGGATTACGGCTGTGAAGCATATGGATCTGCCACTGATCCACTATGCTGGGCTCAGGCTGGCGAGTGGTGCATTCCGATCAAGTCCTGTACTTAGCATATGGATCTGCCACTGATCGAACACTGTCTATGCTAGATAGTATCCACTATGCTGGGCTTAGGCTGGCGATTGGTGCATTCCGATCAAGTCCTGTACTTAGCATATGGATCTGCCACTGATCGAACACTGTCTATGCAAGATAGTATCCACTATGCTGGGCTCAGGCTGGCGAGTGGTGCATTCCGATCAAGTCCTGTACTTAGCATATGGATCTGCCACTG
The DNA here is from genome assembly GCA_946811695.1 of Gonocerus acuteangulatus. NCBI lineage: Eukaryota > Metazoa > Arthropoda > Insecta > Hemiptera > Coreidae > Gonocerus > Gonocerus acuteangulatus. Next base: position 74,850,335 of record OX328130.1, on the reverse strand, counting down.
ATCGAACACTGTCTATGCTAGATAGTATCCACTATGCTGGGCTTAGGCTGGCGATTGGTGCATTCCGATCAAGTCCTGTACTTAGCATATGGATCTGCCACTGATCGATCACTGTCTATGCTAGATAGTATCCACTATGCTGGGCTCAGGCTGGCGAGTGGTGCATTCCGATCAAGTCCTGTACTTAGCATATGGATCTGCCACTGATCGAATACTGTCTATGCTAGATAGTATCCACTATGCTGGGCTTAGGCTGGCGATTGGTGCATTCCGATCTAGTCCTGTACTTAGCATATGGATCTGCCACTGATCGAACACTGTCTATGCTAGATAGTATCCAAAAGGTTGAAACGCCTTAAAAAGGAAAGAAAAAAAAAAAGAATGTTGTCAATATTTTTCATTTAAGTAGGTTAATAATGCTAAGTGCTGAAACCTATCAATTATTATATTTAAACGTATTCAAAGTCTCACAGAAATTGGGTTATGGAACGTCGCCATTATAAGGGTATTTGTGTCCTATATATAGTGCGGAAATACTAACTGATGCCGGCTGACTGTGATGTATTGGCGTTATTTTTAGCTTGAAGACCTATCGGTGCCTTTGCATTGATGAGCACGCGAGGGGTAGATCAAACACTCACCTGTCCGTATTAACAAGCTTTGAACCTAATCAGTTCTCTCAGGAATAATGGATTTTTAAAATGTTTTAAATCACAGCTCTAGCTATTTTGGTAGGAGTTGTATCGATTTTCTCGTAAAATCGAAGGAAATTGATCATTCATGGTAGTCACTTCGGTTTTTGGTCTGTTGTATTGCCTTTTACCCTTCATAGACCGGTTACTATTGATTTAGGAAAGGGTGAGAGAATTTGACCGCGTACCTGTAGTGGGGTGGGGTAAGGGCCGCCCATCTGGACCAAGTATTCAGGAACTGATGGGATTCTACCCGCCACGGTTAAGCCTGCCCTTATAAACCCTTCGCCCCACCTCTGCTTTAGCTAGTGACTCGATCTAGTAGGAAAGCATAGGAAATTTTGAGAAACTTCATTACCAGACTAGCGAAGTGCTGCTACCTACACAGCTTGTTGAGATTAAGTTAGGTTTTAGGGTCGTTTGGAGCACGTAGCATGCGAATGGTCCAGACGCAGGGAATAAAGTGTCTTACAGTATTATGACTTCTGTGCAAGTTGGCTTAAAGGTAATAGATACTTTTTTTATACTTGTTCCGTAGATATGTATCCAAGCGAAGTGGGGTGGGTGGAAACACGCTGAATAAATAATAATCTTTCTGTTCTGCTTTTCACCATTAAGGCAGAATTACTGAAGCTCTTAGTTGATTGTCTAATTGAAGTATTTCTGACTGACTAATACCATTTCACTTGGCTAAGAGTTTGTCTTTAATTTCTCTCTCAAGAGTAAAGTTAGCAACATCTAACTTCTTGCCGTTCTAAGTAGGTTTTCTTATTGCCGGCTGGTTTATTAATTTTTTTTTTTACGGCGCATCTACATCTAGGTCATTTGCGCCGACATACAGGGTGCAGAGAGGAATTTTACCAGCGAGCCGTGGATGATAAAATTCCTGGCGGAGGTTGGGAATCGAACCCACCATCTCCCGCTTATGAATCCAAGGTGCTAGCCATTAGACCACGGGAACCCCTGGTTTATTTACTAATTGAAATTTTGTGCACTACCCCTTTTAATAACCTTTTTTTTTTGAGAGAGGGATGATGTATAGGTTACCTTACTTCAGTTTAACCGAGATGCTGCTGATATCGATGCTTGTTGATTTGTTGTTTTTTTTTTGGTTTATTACTTCGACATAAATGTTAGCATTAATTTTGTATACATTTTGAGATAAGGAAATATTAATAGAATATAGGGATAATTGAATTTCATAGTTGGTCGTCCGCTTAACCAACTATGAAATTCAAACCCGGATTTAACGTTTTACTCTCAAATTTCAAAATTAGGGACCTTAACATGAAATTATCAAACCTATCATAGCCCTTAACATGTGTTAATTTAAGGTGCTGATGATGAACCTAAGCAGGTTCGAAACGTCGCTATTAAAGCTTAATATTTTAATCAATTTTATGGAAAAACTCTAGCCAGTTATTGCATCATAGTTTTTTTCTTTATATTTTATTTCTCATATCCCTACATCTTTTGCATCATTCTTTTGCCTCTTCAGGGAGATATTTTGTAAATACAGTCAACCTTTTATGTGCAGAACTTTGATATGTCGAATCATTAAATAAGTCGAACAGCTTCTGTGGTCCGGAGTCATTATACGTAAATTTGACGCTAATATGTCGATTTCATGATCCAAAATCCTGAAATGTTCTCTTCTTGAAACGGGACAGTTCTCAATCTTCTCAATAGCCCTGAAGATGGCTTGTATAGCAAGCCGAAACGTTGGCGGCAATAAATATACATTTTAGCATATAAAATGTGTTTTATTGAATAAGAACACTGACCGAAACCCCGACGATCTACGCTTCCTACTTCTGAACGGTCGACCATATCTTCTCAATTATCTACAAATTGGGGTGAATAGAAACATTATGGACACAACACAAAGAAGGACAAGACTCCAAACCCGGTTAGCCATGCAGAGGATGCACACAGACAAACCTATGGAGACCAATTTGCTGAACACGGAAAGGAAAAATGTAGTAACTGATCTACCGAATACAGATGAGGTACGCAACTTTTTTAAGAATATTAAATCTAAATATCCCGAATTAAAGAACCTCATCAATAAAGTTTCCCACGTCACCCAGACCAATATTAATGCTAGGGAACATAGGATCTTTCTTCTGAAGTGCCGCAAACAACATGTATTCCCAAAATTTATCGACAACTCCCTTAACAATATTGTACTCCCACCCCGTTATTCCGAAAAACTTTGTAAGATTAAAAATAACTTTAAGAAATCCCTGTTAAATATAAAAATAATGGAAATCAATGATAACATACAGTTTAGAGATAAGAAACTTGAAAATATGTATAACTCCCTCCGGGATAATATCGACAGAAGAGATTTCAACAAACTTATCTCCTTTTTAGAGACAATGAAAATGAACTTTAAAACTCATAAAAAACAAACACACATTGCCAAGTTCAACTCAATACTAAGTGATTCCCAAAATCCTGAAATGTTATGTAAATTTATGAGGAGGGGACTTCTAGGACTTCCAGCTCTATAAGTCGAACTAGTAGAAGTTTTCCTCAACCTCTAAAGTTGGCATATAAGTTCAGTTCAAATCTCGAGACAGAGACTGTACAGTTTGGCTTTAAGATTTGTACTGAACGGACCTAGCACACACACACACGATAAGTTAATAAACCTCAAGGCAGGGACTGCACAGTCCAGTTATAGCAGACCCACTGAATGTGAAGCAAATATCCTCCAGTCCACACACTTCAAGCCTGGCCTGCACAGTATCGGCCTCATTGGACTGCACAGTTTTGCCTCAAGGTTTGTACTGAACGGATTTAGCACACACACGATAAGTTAATAAACCTCAAGGCAAGGACTGCACAGTCCAGTTATAGTAGACCCACTGAATGTGAAGCAAATATCCTCTTGTCCACACACATCAGGCCTGGCCTGTACAGTCCCGGCCTCATGGGTCTGTACAGTTAATCTATTGGTTTCATCATTCTACTTCGTTGGACTGCAAAGTTCAACTCCGGCCTCAAGGATGTTCCACACAAGGTGAGGAATATCTGTCTAAATCTTGTTTGCACAGTATTGGTAACCCTAGATTTCATAAAAATGTTCACAAATTCATTAATGCGTGCAACCTGAAATAGTTACATCCCTTCGGAAAGGGCTTATAAACATCACGTGCATAGCTGAATGTAATAAAAAAATGAATGTAGATAGAAATTAGAATAAATCAACTATAAAAAAAGGTATGAATTGAAAGGTTTCTATTGGCTGTTATCCTGCGGTGTAGGAGTTGGGGTTAATGAAAACACTTCTAGAACAACAGCTGATTTATTGGTTCCAGTCGGGAAGCCACGATAGGGTTCTAGTCGGGAAGCCACGATAGGGTTCTAGTCTACAACTAATTTAATTAGAAACTCAACAGTAGGCAAAAATAGGGACGGTGGAATAAGAAAAACACCTGTTTTCCAAAAAGGGAACATAATTAAATAAATAGGCGGAAAGTCTTGCATATATAGAAATCGTCAAATTCACACAATATGCTTTATTTATCGCTCTACATGTTTCGCGTCCCTTGACGCCTCTTGAGGAGCAACTTAAATATACATGAATAAATTTAGCCTTAGCTAAGGAAGATTTTCTACAGGTAGGGCCATGTCCTTACTAATGAAATGAGGCTAATATGGCTGTTGTCCATCAGCTGTTTCTAATCGATAGTTTCTTGGCTTATATCGTTTCCAGAGAAAGCTTTTGTCACTAGGAGTAAAGATTTAATTAAATAAAAACGATTAATATCAATATTTATTACTACCGTCTATTAACAAAGGGGCACAATTTTATAATTTGAAAAATCAATTGTGGCATTGCGGATACGAATGGTGAATTCAACAAATGGTACTGTGAGGAAAATGGGTTTGAATATGTTTTCCATGAAGGCGAACTCCACTAGAGTATATTCAAAACATTTGTTCGTCGTGGGATGTCTCATTATTATTAATACACTAATTATATAGTAATTGATGAGGTATTAGTGTGTACTTGATGTAAAGTACGCCCTTCGTATCCGCAACGCCTCAATTGAAAGGTTCTTTATAGTCGGAAATTAAGGAAAATACAACTTCTAGTCAGGAATACTATAAAACAAGACTTGACATAAATTCTTCCAGTCCTTAATTCAAGGAAATACAACTTGAGGTTCGCAAATTAAAAATATATTTTTGAACTCTAGTTTTAGCGCGGTTACTCCCTATCTCCATAGGGAGAACCCGCTTATGAGGTTGACCTCATGACGCAATCCGGAAGTGCCGACTAGAAACTTTCACGTTTCAGACCCTATAGATCACGAAAATATAGGTGGCTAAAATTTGTATATATATATATATGCTTGTCTGTTCGCGCTCCTGGCGGCTCAAAAATGGTCCGATTTAGATGAAATTTGGCACAAAAATCTGTCTTATAATTTGAAAGGTCAAGTTCGTTAACCAGCAGAATCCGCCCACTAGAAGATAGTGTTTGGGGCGAAATTCGCGCAAAAAAAATCGTAACGCTTACGTTTTTGAGTTTATATGCTTGCAGGTTCTTGTTTTATAGGTTTGTTAACATAAGAAAACGAATGAAACCATTTTTAAGGCGATATCTGTAACCGTTTCTGAGAAAAGTGGAATCAATGTTTTTGTAAGTCATTATTTTTTTGTGAGTACTTAGAATCGCGGGATTCAATTGAAATATTTTCTACATCTTGGAAATTAATCCTAACTAAGATGATTAAATTTTGGTTATATTTGAAGTTAAGGAAGTATGCGAAAAAAAAAAATTATTAACAGACGTGAAAAGTTTTCAGATCCCCATACATTTTTCGTAAATGTATCGATAACGGTTGGGAAATCGTGGTAAGTGGAAAGTGACCATTCGAATGCTTACTAAATTCTCTACAAAGAATGTTCTGAAGCAATATTCGATGGGACAACGTCAATGAGAGATATAAGCGCTTGAAACTTAAAAAGTGTTTGTTTTGTTGTTTTAAAATGTTTTTTCTCTTTCTTTATCTCACTTTTTAATAGGTTGTTTCTAGTTTTAAATTGCATTTATCAGTAAAATTAGTATTGTAGTAAAATAAGCTAACAAACGGTGAAATGTATTGGTAATAAGTTCGGAGTGGCTGTGGTAATCATGATGGCAGTGGCTGTCAGTTTCCTGTGATTTGTGGTGCTAATCTATTCCATTTCTTCAAGATGTACGTAACCTCGCTAAGATGACGCAGTTCCTGCGAGTTGGACTTTTTGAGGTGAAAATAGTTAGCCTTTGTGGTGATAACAAGTCATGGTTTCAAAATTTGCTGGAATTCAGGAGTTTTTTTCTGCTAGCCGAATCCCAACCAATCCTTAGCTACTCATCGAACATCATGTACGTGTATAACGATTGTTTGACGTCAATAAATATAGTTTTATGTTGTCATTAATTTCAGTATGCCTTTCGAGGGATTCATAATGCCTTCATTAGGTCCTTAGATTGATATCATATATTTTAATTAAGAATAGATAATTAGCTTACTCGTAGTAGATAAATTTATGGAGGAATCCTCGCTTGAGTTATATGAGGCTCAAGAATAAATTGGAGGGAGCAGTGATGCGTTAGCTGCTGGATATTGCTGGAAATTTAGGCAAATTCCATCCGATGGCTAGGGGGGAGGGGGTGTAATTAAAACAGTCGCCTCTTCTCTTTCTTAATCCCCCCAAGAAATAAATTACTCTTTCCCGTCCCCTTAAAACAATAAATTCAAATTGATCTATTGCCTGTACATCGGATACTTCTTCCAGGATCGTTAGGCAAAATAGATAGATGTTTCCTTTGGATTTTATCTCTGTTAATTGATGCTGCTTGTAAAATGTCTGTTCGAGCAAAACTTCATTGCGCAATCAAATTCAAAGTCAGTTTCATTAATTTTTGAAATAATTTATAAATCAATATTTTTCAATTCTTTTTATCAAACGATTTATATGGGATGTTAAAGTATCAATAAAAATAAGTTTCAATTATTCGAGAAAACAAAATGGCGGCGCTGTGTATGACGAACGTAAATCCTCTTTTTTTCACGAGCGATAGTCTGCAGGCGGTAATTTTTAGCGCGGTTCCTCCCTCCCCCATAGGGAGGAACCCCGCTTATAAGGTTGATCTCATGACGCAATCCGGAAGTGCCGACTAGAAAATTTTGCGTTTCAGAACCCCTAGAGACCGAAAATGATAGTGGTTAAAATTTGTATATATATATATATATATATATATATATATATATATATATTTGTCTGTTCGCTCTGTAGCTCCCAGACGAATGGTCTGATTTTGATGAAATTTGGTACAAAAATCCGTCTTCCAATTTGAAAGGTCAAGTTCGTTAACCAGCAAAATCCGCCCACTGGAAGATGGCGTTTGGGGCGAAATTCGCGCAAAAAAAAAATCGTAACGCTTACGTTTTTGAGTTCCTAAGCTGGTAAGTACTCGTTTTATATGCTTCTTGGGCTAGGAAAACGAATGAAACCATTTTCAAGGCGATAGCTTTAACCGTTTTCGAGAAAATTGGAAAAATAGTTTTTGAATACAGTTTTTGGTTTGGGTACTTAGAATCATGGGATTCAGTTGAAACATTTTCTGCATGTTCTACTTTCAAATGTCAATCGAAGAAATAAGGGCTTAAAACTTTAAATTAATTGATTTCGTTTATTTGAACGGTTTTTTTTGTCTGTTTTATTCCTTGTTATTTTTTAATTGCTTATAGTTGGATAATGTATTTGACAATAAAATTGGTTAAGTAAAATAACAAAAACAATTTATTGTTAGAAATATAGATTTCCAAGATTCCAAACCTTGTAACTAGCGGGACCTAGTGTTAGCCGACCCTTCCAGGTAAGATTGTAAATCGTGACCTTTCAAGACATTAGTACACACAGGAATGGCGTTAGTGACCTTAAGAGTTGACACGCCATTATAATAATTAATTAAAAAAAAAAGACTGGTGGAACCAAAATAATAACTGCTTCTATTTTAATCATTCCAAATTAGACTAGGGATATGAACGGAACCGCGCTAGGATGATGCAGTTCCTGCGAGGCGGACTTTTAATCTATATCGTCCTTGGAAAAAAAGAGGATAAGTACATTCCTTTGTCCATTTTTTTTTCGAAGAATTGAAACTTATTTATTCGGATACTTTAACATTCCATTGAAAACGTTTGACATCTGGAATTGAAAAATATTCATTTATTTGTTTTTTGATAAATTCTAGAAAATGACAAAGATTTTGGTCGCACAAGAAAGTATTAGTCCTTAATACAGATTTGTACAAAAATCGTATTGTTCCTTTCCTAGCCGAATCCCATCTATTCCATGATTGCTTATCTGTACTAAATTAATACAATAACCTTTTTTAACCAACTGACATAAATTTTCGAAAGATTGGTAAGTACGCTATGTTTATAGCATCCCAAGACATTTGGGCAGCAAACTTTATTTTTTATAAATAAAGAATATCTCCTGTCTGACCTTGTCTTATGAAAATATATGATTAGATAATGTTAGGTCCCTACAACAAATTGATTAACATTTAATGACAGCAATATTACTAGATATATATATATATATATATATATATATATATATATATATATATATATATATATACATATATACATATATACATAATATATTATGGTAATTATCAATAAAAAAAATTAATGTCGATGACATGTAAAAATTTGTTTCGAGTTGAAGTATGTGAGAAGGTAGATGGTCATGTGTGTGATTTAAGGGTTTAGTCGAGAAATAAACCTTAAATTCGCTTTCTTTATGCTACGATAGTTGACATTATGGAAGAGTGCCAAGTCGGGACGAGAGGAGGGGGGGGGGTGTCATCACAATTTGTCAACCACTGATCAAACTTCATCTCTCTCATCATGATATCTTAATCATAATCTTAACCTTGTGCGAGCAAAATCAAAGTCATTTTCTTGAATTTATAAATGTCAAAGAAATCAAGATTTTTCAATTATTTATGTCAAACGCTTTATATGGGATGTTAAAGTATCCAAGAAAACGCTTTATATGGGACGTTAAAGTATCCAAGAAAACGCTTTATATGGGATGTTAAAGTATCCAAGAAAACGCTTTATATGGGATGTTAAAGTATCCAAGAAAACGCTTTATATGGGATGTTAAAGTATCCAAGAAAACGGTTTATATGGGATGTTAAAGTATCCAAGAAAACGCTTTATATGGGATGTTAAAGTATTCAAGAAAACGCTTTATATGGGATGTTAAAGTATCCAAGAAAACGCTTTATATGGGATGTTAAAGTATCCAAGAAAATAAGTTTCAATTCTTCGAGAAAAAAAATGGCGGCGCTGTGTCTGACGAACGGAAACCCTCTTTTTTTTTAGGGCAATAATTATTCTAAAACGAAATACTAAAATTATTTCGAAAGAAGAATGTTAAATCTAGTAAATTACGTAGGATTTTTAAGAAATTTTAATTATTTCGGAAATTATGGGCAATTTTTCATTTTCTGTTAAAACATCCGTCGAAAATCGCTCATAAAATCCTACGTACATTACTAGGAGAAAGCAGCCGTTAAAATTTAAAGTTGATCGGGCAAAAATTGTAGACGCCAGAGTATCGCCCGATCGGGCAAACACTGAAGACGCCAGAGTATCGCCCGATCGGGCAAACACTGAAGGCGCCAGAGTATCGCCCGATCGGGTAAACACTGAAGGCGCCAGAGTATCGCCCGATCGGGCAAACACTGAAGGCGCCAGAGTATCGCCCGATCGGGTAAACACTGAAGGCGCCAGAGTATCGCCCGATCGGGCAAACACTGAAGACGCCAGAGTATCGCCCGATCGGGCAAACACTGAAGGCGCCAGAGTATCGCCCGATCGGGTAAACACTGAAGGCGCCAGAGTATCGCCCGATTGGGCAAACACTGAAGACGCCAGAGTATCGCCCGATCAGGCAAACACTGAAGACGCCAGAGTATCGCCCGATTTGAAAAACATAGTTTTGAGAAAACGTCTTTAACGTTTAATATTCTGAAATGTACATTTTTGTCCTATTTAATTTTTTCCCATACTTTCTTTTAATAAAGATAAAAAAAAATGGGGTTTTATTTTGAATGTATGTTGTGCTCAAAAAAGTATCTTCAAATCAACATCGGGACTTCACTCGGAAAATCTTATTTTTTGCCAATTTAATAACTTTTTCCTCATGTATACTCTTGAATATTATTTTTGATTAATTAAGGAAGACTTTTAGCCCATAAAAAAAAAAAATGTAAAAAGTTCCAGCCCCGAATCAGAGGTATCTGTTTCTTGACCATTAGGCACACTAGAAAGATTTCCCTTTGCAGGTACCCATTAAAGGCTATGTGGGCCTAGGGACATCTGAGACCCAGAATCCAACCCGCAAACGACGATACTTTAGTTCGTGCCCGAGTATTGAACTCATGTCCTACAGTAAATTATTCGAGTGCTTTACCACTAAGCTATTCTCGCTCTTTTCCCTTCCCTCAAAAATAAAAGTCTGTCGGTGCATACAGTCCTATATATTTTTGAAATATAAAGCATAAAAATGAATCCATTATGAAATGCGGTTGTTCTATGGATTGCGGAATAACCATCCGATGACTGACAGGCTTTCTGCGATGATTGCATAATAATAAGTGGAAGAAGGATGTCTGGCGGAAGATAAGCGAAGCAATAATGGATTGAAGCGATATGGAAAGAAGAGAGGGTGGGGGGGGGGGGGGTTGATAAATATTGCCTGGCTAAGGTTGGCAGCCATGGCTGTCAGAAAAAGGCGGGAAGTCACCTGGCTGTCATGGCTTGAAGGTGACTGTCTCTTATAATCCCTTCTTTTATTCACAAACCTTTCTTCTGGATCCTGTCTTGTCCGGTTCTTCTTAAACATTCAGATCTCTAGGAAACCTCTCTCTCTGGGGGCTTATGTTTATAGTTATGGACTCCAAGGGGTGGGGCTTCTGTTTCAGTTTTAACGGAACACCAGAACCACTGTGGTGGAGACCGGCACATCTAGCGTGGATTGGAATATCCTGGACGTCACTCTAGTCGCCAGGGCTGTCAAGAAAAGGTTTCACTCCGATTCGGCCATTGTCTTGACAATCACTTATCAACCTGTCTTTCTCTTTTTTTAACGACGGATTGACATCGAAACAACACTTGGCGATGCAGGGAATTTTTTGGTAGATGAAAAAACTCAACATGCTGCAGGCGATACTCAAAATCCGCATCTCCATAGGCGGGAATCCGAAGCTTTATCTACTCTACCATAGGGAGACCTGATCCTATTTATTATTGACACATCTCTATTCTGGATTTTCTATAGTCTACGTTCAGTCCGGCCAACGAATGCTTAAAGACAGCTATAGGTGGAAACACAATTTTTGACTCCGTAACTTTGTTTGGGCTGGATAGGACGTGAACATATCAAAAGTCCCCACTCGTAGCCTTTGTGCTGGGGGGAAGGGGAGTATAGAGCATCCCATTTTTCGGGGTTTCACTTATATCTCGGAAACCCTGCGTCCTAGCGACATTACTATTGAAAGAAAATACATAAAATAGCATAGTAATCTATATTCTTGAAGGGAATGTAATACTCTACAACCCTATAACCGGCATTTATTTTTTGGGTTCATCGTTGCAGAGATATCTGGTCGAGAATAGAAAAAAGTGTGTTTTTTCCCAAAATGACAGACTTTCAAGAGCGGATATTTCGAAAACTAAACATATTTTGAAGTACTTTATTGATTAGAACTTTTAGCAATTTAATCATCGTTCTTTCGTTATAGAATAGTCATGCCGCTAGGACGCAGGGTTTCCGAGATATAAGTGAAACCCCGAAAAATGGGACCTTCTAAATCCCCCTCTCCCCCGGCACAAAGGCTATTGGCGAGGACTTTTGATATGTTCACCTCCTATCCAGCCCAAACAAAGTTACGAAGTCAAAAATGTTGTTCTAAAAATTTCCATCTATGACTGTTCGTTGCCTGGACTGCTCTTCTTGGAATATCATCTGTCTGCCTGCCTACGTTAAGAGGTAAACTGGAGGCGTCAAGGTGTCAAGATCCCAAGGAAGAAAGTTATCTAGCGCTACGCGAAAACTCAACTCTTCTAAATGTGTTACTTTCGTTCTCTCGACTACCTGAATTTAGCCTTGGTAAATTAAATTTGTCCCTTGGATAGTTTTTAACTACCTCGATTTTCCTTGAGAGTTTTAACAGTCTTCATTCGTTTTTAAAAAGAAAACTCTACACGAAATGCTAGATAAAAACGGCCAACTCGCAGGAATTGCGTCATCTTAGCGCGTTTCCGTGTGTAATTCGAAAAGCATGGATTGAAATAGTTAATTGTAAAATTAAAAGTTCTACTCCAATGACATATTGAAAAAAAAAAAGGTGTGATATTTGGCGACAAATTACTAATATTCCTCTAAAGGATGGACATTTTGTTTGTTGCAAAAAAACTCGGGCTACGTCGCACAGTGTTGCCAGGGCGAAAAAAAAACGCTTATGTTGTTGGTCTCATGACGCAGTCCGGAAGTGCCGACTAGATCATTTCATGTTTCAGAACTCATAAATCACGAAAATAATGTTGGCTCAAATTTGTCATAGGTCTCTTCTGAAAAATGTTGTATGTATTCTATTGTTGCTGAGGGCAAGAGGATGCACATGTTTTTTATTTATTTTATTTGTTTTGCCATTAGGACGTATTCGTCCAATTTCTTAAAAAGTATAAGTAATTATTTAAACTTTGTCTTCTTGAGGATTAAGATCAATTGGCATGAAAAATGTCAAGACAATATGATTACTGTCTTCTAAACAAATATTTAAGCTGTGATGCTCTTTCCTGACGGACGAGTAGGATAGGATTCTTTCTCGATAAATAGGACGTGGTTTTTTTCTTAAATGGGTCGAAATAAATCGGGAGATGGGTGGGGGGGGGGGAGAGAGAGCCAAGGAACTCCCAATCTGCGGCGATGAGATTGGCCTATGACAATTGGAAATGGTCTCATCGGATCTTCTCATTGGCCAGTAGGATGAGAAGGTGGACGGGGGGGGGGGGGACTTCCTCTGTCGGATATTGGATACGACTCGAGTTTTTCTCTGCGGCTTGCCCTATCCTCAGACGTGAGCTGACTAATACTACCTCTGCTTATACCCAAGGAATAGAGTTATGACCTTATTTTCAGTACCTTTTTACTAAAACCCTTCACGTATTTAGGATCCAATAGTCATAACCTATATATAGTTATATACCTACATCCGTCGAGAGATTTTCATCTTCTTATATATACTTTCTAGTATATTATTCGACAAATTACTTTTTTTTAGGTTATATATGGAGCAGATATTTTTAGAGCAGCATGCAACCTCCTTCTATTCATGAAGCTTGCTGAACACCATTTGTGTGTGTGTGTGTGTGTGTGTATGTGTATGTGTATATATATATATATATATATATATATATATATATATATATGGCTTGCGACTTATTGTCATTGCGAATGCTAATGTAATTAGAAACTGAAGGCGCTTAAATTCAATTGGCAAATCTGTGGAAATAATAATGGCCGAGGGTTTGTAGGAGTGAGAGAAAGCTTATTGTGTAAGAAAGTACTAATATATCTATTACAAAATGGTAGGACTGTGACAAGTTAAGGTTGTATGAATTTCTTAATGTCAAATCATGAAAATCCAAATATTTACCAAAAAAATATTAAAAAAAAATTCTGTTGACTGTTGAGTTTACATCCTATTCTCAGAACTAAAGAATATACTCAAAAACGTTCATACAATTCAGTCAAGCCGTTTCGGAGAAGTTTTATTTATTAGATAACTATAAGTATTATCAGGTCGTCGAATAAGTAATGTAGGTGGATTGTAGAATGTGTGGATCCAAGTTTTTCTGCTAGCTCTTCTACTGTTACAACAGGATTTTCTTCTACAGTAGCCTGCAGGAGTTGGTAGTCAAGCTCTGTTTCTAGACCTGTACGAGGCTAGTCTTCAAGCTTGCGGTTTATGTCGGTGGACTGTAGAATGTGTGGATCCAAGTTTTTCTGCTAGCTCTTCTACTGTTACAACAGGATTTTCTTCTACAGTAGCCTGCAGGAGTTGGTAGTCAAGCTCTGTTGCTAGACCTGTACGAGGCTCGTCTTCAAGCTTGCGGTTTATGTCGGTGGATTGTAGAATGTGTGGATCCAAGTTTTTCTTCTAGCTCTTCGACTGTTACAACAGGATTTTCTGCTACAGTAGCCTGCAGGAGTTGGTTGTCAAGCTCTGTTGCTAGGCCTGTACGAGGCTCGTCTTCAAGCTTGCGGTTTCACGCTCGAAATCATTTAAACCACCGCTGCTCTTGTAAACAAAAATAAATTGAAAAGGAGGGGACATAAACAGACAGAATGTTAAAAACCGACATTACTTATGGGATGACCTCATTTTATTATTGATATTTGATGCCTATTTGATTAAAAAAAAAACTTTCTAGACTTCCACCGATTTTTCTTCAGCAACACTCAGTCACAACTAAAATCCAATATTTAAAAAAAAAAAATGTTTTCAGTTATATGATTATTTTTGAAGGATATTTTTCTATATTTGTGTAGTATGAATAAATAAAGGAGAGACTTGTTACCGAACCCCGTGAAATAGCAAACACCATTTCCACACCGTTAATAATGTCCAGACCGCCGTGGAATTCTGCCAACAAAATCAACACCCAAATCATCCACAACCTAAGGATTTATTTCCTCTCCTACAACATCCAAAACAATCCTAATACATTTCCTGAAATATTGCAACCATGGCGGCCATACATTTGGCGCAATGGGGAAGGCTGACAGCGTCAGTTACAAAACAATTTTAATTTGTTGCAAGGATCAACACATAGATTTAATATATATATATATATATATATATATATATATATATATATATGTAAGTTATTTATTGATGACGTTTTGCCTCATAATATTTTTTTTATTGTGTCTTTTTAGATGGAAGTCATTTGACAAAGTAGCTATTACAATAAGGAATATGGTGGAGCTCCTCAAATTGATCTATCTTAACCCTAAAATTTTTAGCATGCTTTTTAATTTGCACTACCAGGGTGTTGTACCTCTGACCATGACTAGTTGTTGTTACTTTGACCAGGTCAAAGGTACAACACACCTGAGTAATTTTTTCATAATTCAACTTTTATGTTCTTCTGCTACAAATTTAAAAAAAAAAAATGTTGCTTCAATTGTTCAAGGAATTAAAAAAATAATAAATTAAATAATTTCAAACTGACTTTATCAATCCTCAGTGGAGCAGTTCAAACCTATCGTCCACTTGAAGTTGTAAGACCTCATCGAAAAGCAAGGAAAAGACCTCATTGATGGCAAGGAAAATGTCAAATAGGGGCCGGCCTAAAGGGAACCTCGTATCTTGACAGATAAAAACGAATGCAACACCCTAAACGTAAGACACCACATACAACCCCTTCCTAAAAAAGTGGTAAATAAAAAGAAAATTATTCTAATGACAGTTCAGGTTCTGATACTTACACCGAAATTTCTTCAGGAGAAAGTGACGTTGATCTGTCTGATGAATGTCGATAACCACCAACAATTTGTAAAATATTATTTGGAAAAAGGAAATGTTATACTTGTTAAAAATAAAAGTAAAAAGACTATTACATATTTAGTCGCAGAGATCTGTGGTATTAAATATCCAATGTTTAAGATCCAATATTTGAAAAAACTTTAAGTGACAAGTTTACGAGAGAAGATGAAAATTTGTATGATATTGATGTTGAAGACATTGTTGGGTAAACTTCCATACCCTACTATTGCTAGTGGATCTGCTTGACAGTTAAAACGTTTATCAATTGGACTGGAGTTTTCAGCATATTAAGCATAACTTAATATCAATAATAGCTTTTTATTATGCTTACATCCTTGTCCTGCATTTATTCATCTTACAATTAATTACAATATAACTGAATACAATTTTTTTTCTGCACTGCTGTGTTGTTTTTACGTGGTCAGAGGTACAACACCCCATGGTGAAAGGTACAACTACATGTTGTACCTCAAAGGTACAACACTTTCCCCTATATAAATATATATATATATATATATATATATATATATATATATATATATATATATATATATATATATATATATGTTGTTTTTTAAGCTACTTCGCTGGGAATTAAATGTGTTGTTCATACGGTCTCCAGCGGTCTTGCTCCTCCTGTCATCGCAATATTTCGCCGGATTCCTCTCCGGCTTCTTCAGGCAGTCATTCATCCTTGCTGGTCGGTAAGGGAATGAGTCCGTCCTTGGTCTGGGCTCCCTTTACTTATTGGCTCGCACAATCTCCGTCCAAGGCGTATAAAGGGAGCCCAGACCAAGGACGGACTCATTCCCTTACCGACCAGCAAGGATGAATGACTGCCTGAAGAAGCCGGAGAGGTATCCGGCGAAATATTGCGACGGCAGGAGGAGCAAGACCGCTGGAGACAGATGCCGAATGAACAACACACACACATATATATATATAATCTTTATGAAATTTGGTATAAAACCTTTTCGTATAATTTCATTGGTCAAGTCAGTTTAGTAGCAGAATCCATCCATCGGAACGTGGTTTTTGGAGAAAAATTCGCGCCAGAAAAATCGTAACACTTACGTTTTCGGGTTACTATGCTCTACTATACTCCTTTTATACGTTCTCTAACGTAGTGAAATGAATTAAACCATTTATAACATACATAGGTAGAACATTTTAATCAAAATATAAATAACAAAATGTATTTACATATTTAATCATTCGAGCAATAAATAATTGTAGACATAAAACTATTTGGTCTATACTCATCATAAAAATTATAAACAAGATTTTATTTGTATTTATTATTTAATAACTCACTAAATTTGAACAGCTTAAAGATGCAGGTATTAATCCAGTTTATTTTTTTAATTTTGGAACGAATATTTCATTATCCATGACTTTTTAATGCTTCATAAATCTTTCTTGTCCGTTTTTATTAATCTGCAGACTGTCTGATATTAACTCGGCAGAATGAATATTAGATTATCCTTCAATCCCGCATTAATCCTTTAAAAATTTTTTTTTTCTCTTTTATTATTATGTTTGCTAAGAGTTATTTTATCTTGTTGGCTTACTTTGACACTTTATTCATTAAATTCATGAGTGTAATTTAATTAGTTTAATTTAATTAAATTCTTCTTCTCCCCTTCATGCATATTTAAAGGGTTGTATAATATTTTAGATATTCCACAGAAATGTGTGTGCGTATGCTATTTCTTTTTTTTTTTTTTTTTTAATTTAATTACTTTTTAATATTTATTGCCTGTCCAAAGAGCACCCGTCCTTCTCTCTCTCTCTCAAAAAAGCGGTAAAAAGTTGGTTTTATTCCTTTTTGTTTTCAACTAGGCCGGGAGTAAATTATTCAGACGGTAGAAGGGAGTTGTCCGGGTATGAATAAGTTGGTTGTCGACGAAGGCCGAAATGTTAGGGGTTGGTCTCTGTTTTCTGGGCTTGTTCTGTGGGGTTTGTTTGTTTTTAATAACCCAGGCTCCGGCATAGTACCGGGCTGTCTGCAAAGCTCGTTTTGTCTCATATTATTATGCATGTGGAAATAAAACTTATCTCGTATTCTATACCTAAACAGTGTGGATGAATGCCCTTTCATTTTGAAGCTATAATTTTTAAACATAAATGACATCATTATTGAAATGGAGTGGTCGGTGTGGATCCAGCGCTATGAAGAGGCTGTATATAGAAAATAGTTTCAGGGGGATGAGAACATTTGGGGGGTATGGAATACTAACAATCTACAACTTGGAGTATTTTGCCAATTTAGCTAAGAACTAATTTATTTTTAAAGTCATTATGATACATTTTTACCGATTTCGGGGGGGGGGGGAGGGGGTTGCAGCCCGCCTTATATACGCCTATGTTATGAGGCAGGGGCGTATATAGGAAATCGTTTCGGAAGGGCCTGGGAATATTTTAGTGCAAAATGGCGAGTTTTGAGGTCCACTGTCACCGAATAAACTAGGGTAAATGTTGAAGACATTTCATTTTTTTTTTTTTTTTTTTTTTCTTACCAAAATGGGAAAATTATCTTATAACAGTTAATTCTTAACGAATATTTGTGCTACACTTTATATTACCCTGAATAGCTTTAAATATTACTATAGTGAAGAGATAGTCGACCGTTGCTATTAAGAAGGTGTAGATGACCGGGGTTCGGTCATTTGTTTAAATAAAACTACATTTTATAAATAAATAATATACAAACACTAAACAGGTCTCATCTCACTTGCAGCTATCCATAGGAGGAAGAAAAATAGGCGAACAGGTTATTACTTTTTTTTAATTTATTTATTACACGGATCAGCTTGGAAAAGAACGAAAGGAAATGTCTAAACAACAAGATAAAATTGATTCTATATAAAGTTTATACTAAACTGGAAGGAATTTCACTGTCACAATATAGAAGAGCCGAATTTCCTTTTACGGCTAGCGTAGAAGAGGAGAAAAATATAAACTGAGCAGATTTTTTGTTTCATTAAAAATAAGAAAAACACTAAAGAAGAATGGTTTTGTCCAGTCCATGGGGATCTCTAAAAGAACTGAAGATATCTGAAGAAATTGTTAAAGAGAGAGAGAGAGAGACAATCAAAAATAAATATTGAAGAATGGAAAGAAAAAGGGCCGAGGAAGCAGGAAACATTCGGAACAGCGGAGGAAGGAAATGTGAGAAAGAATGAGAAAGTATCGATCTGATAAAACAAAAAAAAAAACGCTCAGCATCCGCAAATAAATAATTCAGCTTTTTCCCTTTAAACGATTCGAAATTAAAAAAAAAAAAATCAGTTCCGTCCTTTGGATCATAGATGTATTCGACGCCTTTAAAAAAAATCAGTTCCGTCCTTTGGATCATAGATGTATTCGACGCCTTTAAAAAAAAATCAGTTCCGTCCTTTGGATCATAGATGTATTCGACGCATTTAAAAAAAAATCAGTTCCGTCCTTTGGATCATAGACGTATTCGACGCCTTTAAAAAAAAGTCAGTTCCGTCCTTTGGATCATAGATGTATTCGACGCCTTTAAAAAAAAATCAGTTCCGTCCTTTGGATCATAGATGTATTCGACGCCTTTAAAAAAAAATCAGTTTCGTCCTTTGGATCATAGATGTATTCGACGCCTTTAAAAAAAAATCAGTTCCGTCCTTTGGATCATAGATGTATTCGACGCTCTTAAAAAAAAAATCAGTTCCGTCCTTTGGATCATAGATGTATTCGACGCCTTTAAAAAAAAAAATCAGTTCCGTCCTTTGGATCATAGAAGTATTCGACGCCTTTAAAAAAAAAATCAGTTCCGTCCTTTGGATCATAGAAGTATTCGACGCCTTTAAAAAAAAATCAGTTCCGTCCTTTGGATCATAGATGTATTCGACGCCTTTAAAAAAAAATCAGTTCCGTCCTTTGGATCATAGATGTATTCGACGCCTTTAAAAAAAAATCAGTTCCGTCCTTTGGATCATAGATGTATTCGACGCATTTAAAAAAAAATCAGTTCCGTCCTTTGGATCATAGACGTATTCGACGCCTTTGAAAAAAAGTCAGTTCCGTCCTTTGGATCATAGATGTATTCGACGCCTTTAAAAAAAAATCAGTTCCGTCCTTTGGATCATAGATGTATTCGACGCCTTTAAAAAAAAAATCAGTTTCGTCCTTTGGATCATAGATGTATTCGACGCCTTTAAAAAAAAATCAGTTCCGTCCTTTGGATCATAGATGTATTCGACGCCATTTAAAAAAAAATCAGTTCCGTCCTTTGGATCATAGATGTATTCGACGCCTTTAAAAAAAAATCAGTTCCGTCCTTTGGATCATAGATGTATTCGACGCCTTTAAAAAAAAATCAGTTCCGTCCTTTGGATCATAGATGTATTCGACGCCTTTAAAAAAAAAAATCAGTTCCGTCCTTTGGATCATAGATGTATTCGACGCCTTTAAAAAAAAAAATCAGTTCCGTCCTTTGGATCATAGAAGTATTCGACGCCTTTAAAAAAAAATCAGTTCCGTCCTTTGGATCATAGATGTATTCGACGCCTTTAAAAAAAAATCAGTTCCGTCCTTTGGATCATAGATGTATTCGACGCCTTTAAAAAAAAATCAGTTCCGTCCTTTGGATCATAGATGTATTCGACGCCTTTAAAAAAAAATCAGTTCCGTCCTTTGGATCATAGATGTATTCGACGCCTTTAAAAAAAAATCAGTTCCGTCCTTTGGATCATAGATGTATTCGACGCCTTTAAAAAAAAATCAGTTCCGTCCTTTGGATCATAGATGTATTCGACGCCTTTAAAAAAAAATCAGTTCCGTCCTTTGGATCATAGATATATTCGACGCCCTTAAAAAATAAAATCAGTTCCGTCCTTTGGATCATAGATGTATTCGACGCCTTTAAAAAAAAATCAGTTTCGTCCTTTGGATCATAGATGTATTCGACGCCTTTAAAAAAAAATCAGTTCCGTCCTTTGGATCATAGATGTATTCGACGCCTTTAAAAAAAAATCAGTTCCGTCCTTTGGATCATAGATGTATTCGACGCCTTTAAAAAAAAATCAGTTCCGTCCTTTGGATCATAGAAGTATTCGACGCCTTTAAAAAAAAATCAGTTCCGTTCTTTGGATCATAGAAGTATTCGACGCCTTTAAAAAAAAATCAGTTCCGTCCTTTGGATCATAGATGTATTCGACGCCTTTAAAAAAAGTCCTTTTTTCTTTGGAAAGCCTGAAATAGAAAGAGTTAATGTATAGTTTTGATCCTTTGTCAAAAATTTAAATACCTACACGAACAAAATCTCATGATTCTCATGTGGGAGTGGCGGGTTCGAATTGGGTCGAATTTTTTTCTATTTTAGGGCTCGCTGAAAAAATTTCAAAAATAGGGGTGTTCAGGAAGGTGGTACAAAACGTACAAAAACCGTTCAAACCGACACTTCGGTTTTAAGCACAGATTTCCCCAAATGAGATCGCTCAAGCAAAAATTACATTAGAACCATTTTTGTAGGAAATTTATTCAGCTTTCTTATGGCGTTTACCACAATTTCCCTACGGTTTCTAGTTATTTAAATAAATCAACGGTGGCTCAGTAGTAGAGTACTGGTCTAATATGCTGGAGGACCTGAGTTCAAATCCCAAGCATAGTAGTAAATATATCATCTTCTAGTGTCTTCGTTCATGGGTTGGATTCGACCTCCCTAGGCCCACCTAGTCTTTAATTAATATATTAATGGGTATACGCAAAGGGGAAAATGAGGCGGCCGGAGCATAGTACAGACCACGGCTATGTCCCTAGTGAGCCGTACGGTCAAGAATCAGAAACATCAACGGTATCTGGCCCTCACGGACTGCTGCGGGACTGATTGTATTTAATTTAAATGAATCAAATAAAAAAGTTTAATTGTTTCAACGTTTCACTAAAACGGTTATAAATGTGGCGATGGAAGCAATTTCATTTAATTCCCAACTTTAAATGACCTACTTCTGAATCGGTGCTAAAAGCACGACACATTTTTGCAGACCGCATGCAAGTGCTGTATAAATTTGTTGGAGTAAGCTAATGAAGTTAGTCACTTGCCCCATTAGGGTTTAGGACGTCGAGAGAAGAGCGTACATAACCAGGGCTATAGCGAGGACTGACATGGCAAACTGAAATTATGCAGATAAGGGTTGCAATGTGCGGGGCCTGAGGGTTGTAATGTAATTCCAGATGCCCTGAGCTCGGTTCTCTTATAGGACAAACCAACCGTTCTCTTGGGCCGGTTCATTTTCTTGCGTCTACATTACTTGTGCAGCGGATAAGGCTGTAAATAGGAGCTTCTCGGTGTAAAAGTGAATCTAACAAGGAAAGAATTAGATTATGTAAAATTAGATTAGCATATTCTCTGGAGTTCTCCTTTATTCCCTTGATAGTGCAGTTAGGGGCCGATTATCATGGCATTGTGAATTCCACCAGTTCCTATCTTAGGAAACGGAAATAAGCTTTTAGATCTAGCAACTTTTAGCCTTTCCCGGAGAAATCCAGCTAATGAGGTTGCATTCGATAAAGAATTTTTAAGAAATTGAATCTTCGTTTGGCTGTCCAACACCATACGCCAAACCCACGCACGACCCATACCATGGGATGGGTCGAGGACCGTATATTGAGCCCAGTTGTTGTTAGCGATGTCTTCGTTAAAACTCCTTCTTGATTTAGAAACAGTCAGAAAGTGAATAAGTGGTTGCACAGTATTCGTTAGTGAAGAGGAGGGAAAGTAAAAACAATATTTATTCAGCTGGGAGAGGAATACTTACGGAGAGTTCAACCTGTTTCAGGAAGTTCCTGATATAAGTTTTTGGTTCAACCGGGGTCAGTTAATTGAATTACATGAACTGATTAAAATTTACATAACTGATTGGGAATGTAACGCCCGGAAACCAATTGAGTGCGGAGAAAACATAGCAGTTTGTCTTTGGTTAATGCATCGGCACCCACGCTGTCCAGTCAACGAACAGGTATAGATGGAAATTTTTGGAACAAAATTTTTAACTTCGTAACTTTGTTTGGGCAGGATAGAAAGTGAACATATCAAAAGTCCTCACCCGTAGCATTTGTGCCGGGGGAGGGAGGGGGGTTTAGAAGGTCCCATTTGTCGGGTTTCACTTATATCTCGGAAACCCTGCGTCCTAGCGACATGACTATTCTATAATAAATTAAAGCTGATAAAATTTCCTACAAGTTCTATTCAATAAAGTTTTTCGAGATATCTTTAGTTTTCGAAATATCCGCCCTTGAAAGTATGTCATTTTGGGAAAAAACACACTTTCTTCTATTCTCGACCGGATATCTCTTCAACGATGAACCCAAAAAATAAATGTCTGTTATAGGGTTATAGAGCATTACATTTGCTTCAATAATATATATTACTTTACTATTTTATGTATTTTCTTTCAAACGTTATATACGCACTCACATAGTCTTAGCAAAACCATTGCCAATATAGTGGACAAGATCTTATATAATTGAGTGTGAACTCGTCAGTGGCCCAAAATTATATATTTTGTGCTATTTATACGTCCAGTACTACCTATATTTACATAATGGAGTATATTTTGGACAATACATTGACTGGAAATGGTGAGAAATTAAACGGTTCATTCGTCGACAGTTGTTGCAAGATATCACGATGAACACTAAAACTGTTTTCACATTTGAAGGAAAATACATAAAATAGTAAAGTCATATACATTATTGGAGCGAATGGAATGTCTTACAACCCTATAGCCGACATTTATTTTTTGGGTTAATCGTTGAAGAGATATCCGGTCGAGAATAAAGTGTGTTTTTTCCCAAAATAACAGATTTTCAAGAGCGGATATTTCGAAAACTAAAGATATCTCGAAAATCTTTATTGAATAGAACTTGTAGGAAATTAAATAAGCTTTCATTTTTTATAGAATGGTCATGTCGCTAGGACGGAGGGTTTCCGAGATATTAGTGAAAACCCGAAAAATGGGACCTTCTAAACCCCCCTCCCCCCGGCACTAAGGCTACGGACGAGGACTTTTGATATGTTGACCCCCTATCTAGCCGAAACAAAGTTATGAAGTCAAAAATTTTGTGCCAAATATTTCCACCCATAACTATTAGTTTCCTGGGCTGTTAGTCGCTAAATTTCTGATTTAACTATGAACACTGATCCACCTATAGCTGTTTTCAAGCATTCGTTGCCTGGACTGACGCCACTGAAATCTTTACGAAGAGGACAAACGTTTCCTCTGCCTGGGTCCAAACTGCGGCAACTCATTCCATACTGCGCTTCACAGAAACACCACGCGTTTGCTGTACGTGGGATGAGTCAGAATTTGCTGAAGCAAAAACTTGCAAGATTTTGACTTCGGGTATTACTTGTCTGCTTCTTAAATTCTTGAGGAGACATGATAAGAATGAGGAGAGAGATTGGGTTCCTGCCGGTCCTGTTGTCTTCCTGAGAAAGGAAATTAGAAGTTCTCCAAACAGGATGTGCTTTTCGCAACCTTCTACTCGCCGGCCCTTTATTTTCCAAATCTGGCTCTGTTTTTCGGGAAATGATGTTTTTATTAGGAAATGCGTACAACATTGGATGAGAGGGGTCTCCCGTAGTCTAGTGGCTAGCGCGCTGGATTCATAAGTGGGAGATGGTGGGTTCGATTCCCACCTCCGGCAGGGATTTTCTCATCTCAAGGCTCGCTGGGAAAATTCCTCGCTGCACCCTGGATGTCGGCGCTAATGACCTAGAAGTAGATGCGCCGTAAAAAAAAAAAAAAAAAAAAAAAAAAAAAAAAAAAACATTGGATGAGGCGAACAGGGAAATTCCTCCTTTATAAACCTACCATAGTCATTTCGAAATTTATAGGTTGCATTTTCAAGAACGCCTAAGAAAAGCTTTGATGTAAGCCTGAGGCTGTGTGAAGTTTACCACTTAGGTTGAGGTTTCACTTGTATGCCCGCGTTGCTTTGTTTCATGTGAAGCTCAATAAAACTCTTCATTTAGGCTATAATACACTCAATCATGGTTCTCTCGAGGTCTTGAGTGACGTTTATCATATACGCATGTATGGCCTTGAGAATCATTTCGCACGTAGGTCTCAAATGACCCTAGGCAGCGTGGTAAGAGAATCTTTGCTAGCCCGCATAGCTGGGGGAGCATCATTGTCTTTCCGCACCGGCGCAGGAGCAGCGTGTTTGTCAGCCCGCGCCAGTGCGGGTGTAACGTGGGGAGAGGCTCTAGAGGTGTATCAACAATTAGTCTATTAACACCTACAGGTTGCCACCCTTTTATAATGCCAACAGCACGTGGTAGGTCACCCATTCAGGTATTGGCAACGCCCGACGTTGCTTAACTTCGGTCATCAAAGGGAACCGGTGCATTAATCCGGCTATGGCCGTTGGCCCGAGCTGCTAATGGTCGGTGTTTTTGAGTGCACAAACAGTCGGAACAAATTTTGCCACCGAAATGTTACAACCTACGTTAAGTGCTTGATCACAAAATATAATAGTTGTACATCTAGCATATATAAATATATATATATATATTTATATATATAGCTGAAACTGCTATTAAATCTATTGTTACTAATTTATTAGTTTTTATGTTAGTTTATTTGATTCATTCTCCTGTATGAAACATGTTAATTGATTTATTATTTTTTACTTTACCGGCCGTCGAACGGAAGCTTCTATTCTTGTATTTAAGGATGTTGGTATTTAGAGAAGATATTAAAATGCTGTTTAGATAGCTTGAGCGATACGACATGATAATGCATGATAATGACATAGTGCTGGTGCCTACACACCCTTACCCCCTCCCCCAGACTTTTATCTCCTTCTTGAGTAGCTTAGCGATTAGATAAACCTTGCACGGATCCTTTGCTCTTCCATCCCTTCCTCTGTCGGGATGAAAGATAACCAGCTATAGTGGCAGTCTTTTTATCTCAGATGATTACCTGTCTTTGATAATTTTAGGAGAAATCCTAGTAAAAAAAAAAATAATGATTTTTAAACATTAATACTAGAAACTTAAACATGTTGCAATAATCAGAAGTATACAAAAATTATTACTACTCCTTATATACTACACAAAGTGGGCTTACGTTTGTTTCGATGGGTTACTTAACCTTTTGACGGCTATATTGAGTACATTGGGCGAGTCACACGTAGTGCATTTGGCCATTGGTGTGCGCGTTCTCGCGAAGCTGATTTTGTATTTCTCTTTGTTCCTTTACGCATTTGTCCTAATAGAAGAATGGGAACTAGTTTGACATCATGTCCTATTAAGAAGTGACCAAGGAGAACTATTACGATAGAAGGGAACAACTCCTAAGTAGCGCCAAATTCGGTTTTAAGAGAGAATATAGCGTATGTGTCAGCCCGCACCAGTGAGGGAGGAGTATGGGGAGAGTGTCTTTGACAGCCCGCATCAGTGCGGGAAATAGCGGTGAATGGGTTAAAAGGGTTTAAGTCAGTATTTGTTCATACACATACTCATATATTGCAAAAAATAAATAAATAACAGAACACGTTTCTATTGCTTATGGGAATACATTTTCTGAGGATACTAGTATGAATCAGATGTTGACGAAAATTGGTGACGGTCTGACTAATACATTAGTCACGCGAATAAAATCGTTGAAAGGTACAAAGTTTTATTGATCTATTAGTGAGTCATAGCGATTCCCATGTATTATATTAATGCATACGAAATTATTGATTGAGCCAATAAAGAAGGAATTCATTATTTATAGAGCAGCCATTACAGATATTATATTGGTATAGTTGCTGAAGATTGAGTCCTGCCTATGCAAGTCTTGCGGAACGGAGTTTATTTATCATTGAAATATAATCTTCGCGAAAATTCAGTGGAACTTATTATAAGTATGATGCTCTTCTGTAAAATATGTTCCTGGTACGAGATTTATTTGCTAAAATAAGTTTTGAGATAGTTTAGTTAAAGTATTAGCTACTTGTTGATCTGGAGGCGGTTGACTAAAGCTGTAGAATATTGGGGGTGGTAGGTTGGCCCGCCTCCAACCCCTTCAGGTCCCCGGGGGCGGTAACAGATTTATTCCAGGGTATCCTACTTCGCCGGTGTGGGGGGGGGGGTGTCTTTGAAATGGTGATTTTCATATAAAACATTTTCTTCTTCTCTCTGCGTCGGTAGTTTTTTTGTTTTAGCGCGTATACATACATGTATATATATATATATATATATATATATATACACACATATACACACATATATATATATATATATATATATATATATACACATATATATTTATATATATATATATATATATATATATATATATATATATATATATATATATATATATATATGTATATACACACACACACACACACATGAAATCAGTCCCGTAAGAGGCCACGAAGGCCCTGAGGGTCAGACACTATAGAGGTACCTGATTCCTGACCATACGGCAAACTAGGGTGATAGTGTGGTCAGTACTATGCTCGGCCTCCTGATTTTGCTTACTGGGCCTAGAGACGGTCTGGAGAAGATAAAACCCTTAGGGGTTTGAACTCAGGCATTAGTAGCACCACGGAGCTAAATTCGCCCAGATATATATATATATATATATATATATATATATATATATATATATATATATATATATATATATATATATATATATATATATACACTATATTAACGAGCGTCATATCAAGTTTACAGGATCTGAAGTATTTTTTCCTAAATTCTTTAATTGGTGCAACTCTTATTACCTTTGACAAAGGCCTAAAAATAGATGCAAGGTCGCTAAGTGCTATTAATAATAATTTGTTACCTCATTTATATTACGTATTAAATTTGTAATTATATTTACTTGTTAACGAAACATTCCTGTGTCCCCGTAAATTCTATACTTCAAAATAAATTTCCACGATGAAGGGTTCTTCCAACGTGGTAAACAAGAAAAATATGTTATGTTATTGCTTCTTCTGCATCTGGATGCGTCTCATATGTTGGTTTACAAGCGGAATCCGACGATAAATCCTGTTCTGTCTAATCTTACTGATATGTTTATAGTAATTGCGAAATAGCCACTGATACCCCTCATGAAGAGTGCCAATTATCGATGTAAAAGCCCGCGAAAAGACTCCTTGACACATTGCCAGATATTCCCGCCTAAAAAAGCCCGGGAGATGCCTCGCCTATCCCCGTCATTGCATAGCAGCTGTACGGCCAGTGACTCATCTCTCTTCGGGTGGTGGGCTTTAGAAGTCCCGTCATGTCCCTCCCACGTTTATCGTGTACTCCTTCTTCTTTAAACCAGCTAATGGTTCATAAATTTCCTTCTTGCTACTTGCTCGCTTCCGATCTTAGAATACTGCATCTTCTTGGGACGATTTATGCCAGCTTTGGAATTTTTATGGTTGTTATGAGGCAGAATAATGTAACCATTATTCTCAACCCTTCTAGAGAATAATTTTGGGAAATAAGGAATTGTTAGTTTTTATTTAATTAATAGAATTAACTTATTGATAAGAAACGTCAAGTGGCCTGGCACTACATACTGGGACGAAAAGGCAAAAATTCAGAAAAAAATGCTATATCTTCTGAACGACTGATCCCATCGAATTTTCGTGGGTATCATTCGATTTAGAATAAAAAATAGCCATTAGCTCGGTACAAACAATTTAGAATTTTGACCCGAAAGTACCTGGTTCAAATCCCGATAGATTACCGTCTTTGTGGGGTTTCAAGTGCCTCTTCCACGATACAACTTGTGACAGTTGGACGTTAAGATGTAATAAAAATTACCTATTATTATTATTTTAGATATTTCATGATTCTTAAAAGCTCGGGCACACAGAACGCATTCTGTATCGCGGCGGGCAGCGATCCAAGGATCGTCGTGGCGGTGTTATATGTGACGCGATACCTTTGTGAGTAATACAGTAATCTGGTTCCCTTCTAGACAACAGATCGCGCGGTAAATTTGTAATTGTTTGCAACCGTACTGCGCGGTAAAGCGATAATGACTAGCTCGCATTGACGGTTCGTGTTTTTGTTGACGGAGCTAATGAAATACTGTTTATTACAAGTAGATCGCCTCCCACCTTCGATCAGAGATCGCTGTACAGATCGCCTTCTGTGTGCCCGAGCCTTTATGAAAAAGTGCATTGCGCCCACGCCCTAAAAACGTTAATTGATTAATTTTATTGTAAATATACAAAGGATATAAATAGTAATGAAATGGAACTAACAAACTATTTGTTTTTATATTATGTAAAAATTATTACATAAATACCACTCATCAAAATCCTGAAGTCCTCTCCCTATCAAGTGCCACCCACCCACTCTCTCCACCGAGGCGACTCAAAAGCATTGACCTAGAGATCTGCTGCAGTGACCAAGTGAAGTGTTAGCAATGGCTTTCTCTTTGTTCAAGTGCGACAATTTTCTGTAGCTCACCGATCTCTCTTCTACTCCAGCCACTGGTCGGAGCAGAAGGGAGCTTGTTAGGCCTCTTTCAACGTCATCTGAGCGTCTTTCTGACGTTAATCCAGGATGAAGTTGAGATGCCTTGAGCACAGAACCTTCATATTGTATCATATATCATATTACCAGATGTATTTATATACAGTATGTAATAATCAATAAAGAAAAAAAAATATATATATAAAAAAAAAAACATAAATACCAGTAACTTACCCAAAGAGCAAGAAAGGGGTAATGAAATGATAGTAAAATATTCTCTGATACATCCCCTGTATGAGCTTAGGGGATGGAAAATACCGATCAATCTGATTTGCTGTAACGAACCCAAAATTTTCTTACAACAGCAACAAACATTTTATTTTTCGGGAAAAAACTGTGTTGAACAAGCGAATAGGATTTAATTTATTGACCATGAAAGGATAAAACGTTGTACAGAATTAACTCGATAAATGGACATTTATTGTTTTGGATTATTTTCCTCAAACGCCCTGGAGAAGGTAACCGCACTCTGAGACAAAAGGCTTTCTAGCCGCTGAGCACAGCAGGTGTGGACAACCTTTGACATGAGGGCCAAACTATAGTGTGCAAATACCTTCACGGGGGGTTATGGTTCAAAATAAAGTACCATTGGATTTTAAAGTAGTGTTCATAATTTTTAGCGATGACATCAGACGTAACATAATACGAGTATATTATTTTATGCAATTTATTATAAAAAACAAAATGAAATGAAAAAAATAGGTACAACATAGTAATTAAATCGTGAAATTTGGGAGCACTTACAAACTTCGAAAGTTAAATATTGACACGAGATCAATAAGACGCTCGGCTTGCTCGCTCACCTGATTCCGCAGGAGCAAGCGACAATCCCCATCTCACTCGGCTTGCTCGCTCACCTGATTCCGCAGGAGCAAGCGGCAATCCCCATCTCACTCGATCTTCCGTATTTGGGTCGAGTGTGAGTAATTAGTGTAATATTATTCTTGTATTTTTTTAAATTATGTTTTTCAAAATGTCTCGTGGGCCGAATCCAATCTTACAGAGGGCCGGATCTGTCCCGCGGGCCGGTTGTTGCCCACCTATGATCTAAAGGGTTAAGTGAAAAGAGACGTTTCCAATGCGTAATATATTTCCTACAAAGGTTAAATTTCTAAATTAGTATCTCTGTAGGATGCTTGAATATATTTGAATGGTCGAGTGGACAATGTGCAACCAGGGAGACGGATGACTCGGAAATGTCCGCTTTGACAGTTGGCACGGGGTTTTTACAAGCCGAAAATCTTCTAGTGTCATATCTTGACTAGAACGAAGCTCTATTTTTTTTAAAGCTGTCAGCTCCAATTTATTTTAATTACACTATATTTGTCTTTCGGGTCATTGATGCCTTCAGATATATTACTCACTTGTTGTAACATTTTGCCAGTGTCAGTGGACAACAGTTTTCATGAGCTTCAACCCTTAGTCTGCTAAAATTGTTGAAGATAAATGAAATTAATAAAAAATACTGTTTCATTTGCTCTGTACTCATTATCCTCATTCAGTTATTTTCCTTTTTTAAGGCATGTCAGCCATTTATACCTTTATTGGGGTGACAGATAGCGCCACCACCACCGACAAGACCCGACCAGGCGAGGGCACGCCCACCGATCATCCGAATTTGAAGCACGTATTTGTGCGAAATAAAATAAATAAGCGAAAAATATCGCACTATGTATCAAAAATTGCATTAGAACCTCTTTTGTAGGGAATTTAATAATCTTTTGAACATTTGCTTTACTTTAACTACGATTTCCCAATCGGTTTCGAGATATATCGTCGATACAAAAGCAAACTAACGAATGTGAAAAAATGCATCTTTCATTGTCCATCTTTAATAATTTCTGCTGGACTTATGTACGGCAAATTCTTGAATCTTAGAACACTCTATTAAAGGGAAAGTATTCCACTATCAAAAGGTCAAATCTGCCGAATATTTGACTGCCCAAAAAAAAGTTATGAATAAATACTTTTCCACTCTGAAAAGTGGTGATTTTCATATTCGTTAGTTTGCTTTTGTATCGACGATATGATAATATTCAGTAACATTATATGGTTCAAAATCAACTAAGTAAAAGAAATGCTTTCAGTAGCTTCCCCACGTAAGTGTCCGATTTTCCCAGCGTGAATTTGCCAAAACCATGGATGGACGGATTCTACTTGATTACGAATTGACCTCTCAAATCTCACAAAGTATTTTTGTACCAAATTTCATTAAAATCTGCCCATTTTTGAGCAAGCTTCAGAGCAAACATATATGTATGTATATGCAAATTTGACTCATCTATACTTTTCTAGTCAGTACTTTTGGATTGCGTCGTGAAGTAAATCCTATATGCGGATTTCCTTATTACGGAGAGAGCGAGGAACTGCCTAAAACTTTGGATACGTTTTCACCGCACATTTCTAGCTCCTCCCATCCGCTGAATTACCTCACATCAGTTGAAACGGCTCCCATCAGCTGCAATGCTTTCCGTGGGCTAAAATATTTTCACTGTTGCTATTTTTTTTTGTAGTATTTTCGTTCCACTCTCGCCTAAATTTTTTGAGTAGTTAGTTCAGGGTTAAATAATCATCCGTACTAAAATTAAGTTTTATACAATCCAATTTTCAGTTTGAATCTCTGTCAATTATTATTATTCAATATTTATATATTCAAATTGTAACATAAAACAGATTTTTATGACGGATTATCTACAGGTTACCACTCTAGGCGAGCAGAGTGCAATTATTAAATGAAGGGATCGGGACAAAATAATGCCAAGCAACATTTTTAACAAAATTTAACTGTAGCTGCTAGTTGGATATTATGTAGGACTATCAATCTATGATGATGCTACTAAAATATGACTACAAGCTCTGTATGCTACTTAATCTTGTTGCCCCTAATCATTTCAACTGATAGTCCCACATAATATCCAACATATAGCAGCTATAGTTAGGTTTTATTAAAAATGTTGCTTGGCACTATTTTTCCCCGACCCCATCAAATATGAAATGTCGTATAAGTTTTGAGAGCTTTGGATGTGATTGTTGAGAGACTTTACCCGAGATATGTGTATAGGATTGGGTTTCTCTCCCCCACCCCTGACGTCCATTAAAAAGGCGAATGTGGCCCTGTGGCCAGCACTCCGGGCTCTGTTACATTTTTACACATTTTTTTATTGAAGCAATTTCCAGCTGTTTTTTTCCTCCGCCCGCCCTTCCCTATACAGCCCTTACCTATCCTTTAATTTATCTCTCATCGAAACGGCCGAAGATTACATCTGTAATTCTGACGACCGGGAGTATGATTGGTCCGATTAGGGTTTTATTGAAATTCCTCCACTGATATTTATGGGGCCATTTCGTAGGAGATTTGTTCCAGTTTTAGTTTAACTCGTGAGTTTGAGATTAAATGTGCTCATTTTTCCTCGGATTATTTCATACCGGGACAACGGGATTTACAAATGGCTTTATTGGGACTTTTATAATGAATTTCTCTTTCTTGTTCCACTTTTTTATGGTTTGTCATTTTTTCTCAGGAATTTTAAGATTTTAGATGATTATAAAATAATGAAAATTTTCATTGAGTCTACTTAGTCGGTAATGAAAATTGCCCTTTTAAAAACATTTGAAATTTCTGTTCCTTCTCATAGAAATGCTATATATAATTGTTTTATCACAGAAAAAAGTATAAAGTCGTTAATCTCCCATTTTTCGGGGTTTTGCTATACCTCACATTTAAGATCAAAATATTAATGTTCGCCTAGTATTTATAATTTTTCACTTGGCTGTGGACGGCTAGGGGAAGGTGCAGGCGCCTCTAGCTAATGAAGGTCTTTCTGGGTTGCCACTCCTACCTCTCCTAGTTGCGGGAACTTGGAGGGTTGTAGATATGGCAACGTCGAGCCCTCTCTACGCTTACCCCAATTGACAAGTTATATATCTTACACTATGGTAGTTATTAACCAACGACTGTATTTTTTAGCTTGTTGTTATTAATTGAACTCTTTAACTACTAACTAATAGTTGACAAAATGTAGTTGTTCGCTACATAGGCATAAATAGAAAATAATTTCGGGGGGGGGGGGGGGGGTTGGGGATTCGAGCATTTGGGGTGTATGGACTACTAACAATCTAGGACTTGAAATAGTTAGCCAATTAAAACACTATTAGACCCCACGCTATTTTTTTCTGAACTAAGTGATCTTATTTAATTTACTTTTAAGATTTTTTATGACACATTTTACCGGGAGGCAGCCCCCATATACGCCCATGGTTTGCTAGTAAATTCAGTAATAAACAACGCAGGTTAATTGTATAAGAAGTCATTTTTAATTTTCCCTTGGTTGGAATGGAAGAACGAACAGATTGAATTGTTCCACCTCCTATATCCTTCCTATTATGGCCTTCTATTTCAATCCAGAAAACGCAAGAAAATTCAAAATGTAACTAGTAGTTCAACAGTAACTACATTTTTGATTAGTAATAGTTAAAAATACGGACCACCCAACTGTATAAGCTGTGGAGTCCTCCTCACGGTGAAACACATACTTACAGAGTGCTTAGCATACCAATCTGAAAGGAATCGGTTCAAAATTAATGGCACCTTAGACGAAATTCTAGGGGATTATCCAGAAAAAATCATTAACCTGTTTAAATTCCTAGAGGCTACAAATTTAACAGACAAAATTTAACATAAAACTGTATTTTGCTGATACAGAATATTCTAACAAAATACAGTTAACGAAATAATATAGGTGTTCTTGTGTTTCGAAACTACTAATATAACCGCATCTAGAAATTAATGTTATTCTCAACAGCTATTTTTATTTTAACCTGTCACTCAATATAAAATCTTTTATTTATTTATTTATTTTATTTTATTTTTTAATGAATATTTAATATTTCGTTGTTTTCTTTTATTATTATTTAATTTTAATTCTAATATCAATTTATAGTAATTGTAAATGTCTCCATATTGCAACAAACAACAACATCAATTACTATTAAATGACAACTTTAATACGTTAAGTACCCTCTTGGGTCTTACTTTCACAGGGTGACCATGACCCATTGTGGTTCATATTGCCCTTAATACAAAACAAAAAAAAAAAAAAAATACGGATCAATGGAAGTAGGCATTTATATAAGAACATATTCCTTATTCCGGTAACCATAGCCTTGCTTATAGTGCACCCGCAAACAAAAGAACCAGGTAGTGCGCACGCGCTGCACCCAGCCCATGTGTGGTAAAGCCTAGCTCCCATCCAGCCATGCCCCTTCTGGTTCTTTTGTTTGCGGGTGCACTATAGGCATTTTAACTTGTGAGGTGCAACTTGTTATTATGGGGTGCATCATGTGGAAAAGTTAACCACTAACTTCCGTTCACACATGTTATATGTGGACACTAAAGTAGAGTTATTGTGATGAGATGACATTAGTTAGCCGTCGAGGGAATAAAAAGAAGCAATAGTTAGTTTTGGCTAAGGCAGCACCCGTATTTCTCCCGATCCGATCCGACAACGGCCGGCCGACGTGAGTGCCTACATTGGTCCCGATCCGATCCGATCAGATTTAGTCATAGTTCATCAGTAATGACCTCCTAGTGACCTGAAATGAGTGATTAATTTAAGAAATACCACCTAATAAGCATAGAAACTTTATATAAGGTTGAATGTTGGATGTAAGAGAAGCATTAATATTCATATTTTAAAATTATTTATAAGAAGGTAGCTAGAAGGTTATAAACATCTTTCCACGTAAATAAATAAACAAGGGAAACAAAAAACAAAAATAAGAATTGTGTAAGTTATTATAAATTTTATTAGCTTTCATTTTTTTTAAAAAAAAGGCATTGAAATAGGTTAAGATTTAGAGGCTGTAGACCTTTTTGAAATAGAATAAGTGGTTGAACGGCCGACAATAGGTGGACGGTACCTCCATTGAGATGCATGTGTTTGTTTTTCTTTAGACAGTCGGTGGCTATCGGATCGGGTTGGGTCCAACCCTTAGGTGTGCTCCCTGAGAAAAACTAGAATCAGATTTAACTAGAAATCTGTAATATGGAGGTTTCGGCATGATCATTGGCAGACTTCTTCAGCAATGAAGACCTAGAAGAAGGAATAAGACCTAAGATATAGGTTAGGGAACCATGAGGTATGACTGACACCTTAACGATCCCATCGCTGTCTCCACCTTGAATACCTAGAGAGACTCTGCAGGTTGTAGTATTCTCTTCCTTGAACCTAGATATGTGTGCCTATAGAATGTGCTTAGAATCTTGTCTCTTCCCGCCCTATATTGTTTAATGACTGGAACCTGACCTCGTGTCTTCATAAACCTCGTTCTATTCACTATAGTACACCATCTATATTTAACACTTATCTCTCTCATTGTGGTGGTAATACAATACACTTCAACTAGTCCTATACACGGCACGGGGAAACATCATGATAATTCTAAGCACACGTATTTCATTTTAAAGTATATAATTTATGTTTAATATTATTTTTTCGCTTATGGTCATCGCTGGGACATTTCCGGACGGATCTGTGCCGGTTCCAGGCACATACAGCTTACTTCCGGTCACTCGAAAATACTTCTCGAAATTACCAATCCCTGGGCCACTTCCGGTCCGATGTGAGTCACTTCCGGACTCTGCACTTAATTTTTACTCAGCCCAACTCTGTTTTTTATTCTAATTCAATTTTCATTCAAATAAATCATTTTTATTCAATAATGAAAGTTCCTTTAGTCATTGAATTGCCTGAAAAATGAATGGAACATTATTCAATATTCTGACTGATTTTTGCTCAGAACTGTTTTGTAGTGAATATATGTATTTTTTTGAATGTAGGTATTATTTACAAGGATATTTTATGGGCAATAATAAATGGCCAAGGTATGATTCCTTTCTGTATTTATTCTTCAGCGGTTGTTCGGTTTTGTATATTAGTCAATTTCGTTGGATTAAAGGGAAATGGTAAATTGAACTGCCTTATAAGGCTTGAAGTATCTGGAATATGAGTAAAGAGGAAAATGTAATAATGGAATAAGGAGTATGAAGCAGAGCTGATGGCATAAAACTGCTACAGACGTGTCAGCCTTTTTCCCCTATATTGGCTCCTTTGGGGAGTAAATGTGTTTCCAATATGCATCAATCAATTCCCCCGCTAATAGGCTTAGAGGGAAAAAGAGAGAATTTTTTATTCTTTATGTAATCTTTAGGTTCCTTCATATCCCCCCCCCCCCTCCCCGTATTATAGTCTATTCTCTCTTTCTTCGGATACTCAGTAACATATGGAGTTTGTAGGACCGCTGTTTCTTTACGAGTTTAGCTTCAAACATCCATTATTACACAGCCTTCTTTGGAATAATAAATCATGTGCATAAGATACGTATGTTTGGTATATTCCATGTTTTTGGAGTGATGATTCACAAATTAACATTCACCACTGTTCAACAAGCAAACAAACCTTTTATAACAATTTACATATCGCACTAGTATTTCTAAAGTGCCATAACTAAAAAAAAAACCAAAAAACACTGAACTGAAAAAGTGTCAATAGCATTAAGATAGGAAGAGTGACACAAGTACCCCCTGGTGTACAAGCTCTGAAGCTAGGCACATACAGTTTTGATGGTTGATAAAGAGGTATTAACCAATGTCACCAATGTGATTTTTCAGTTGTGTCACTTTAGAAATACTAATGCGATATGTTAAAAATGGTAAAAGTTCATATATTTAAAAACCGATTAATTCGTCACTAATCTCTATAAAATAAGGGATCTCCCTTCTTCCCGTTGTTTATAAAGTGCTAAGCCATCACTGGTCTCTACCAATCCTCATTTCGGAAGGATTAATCGCGGTTGACGAGATCTTTACACTTACACAGATATTGGAAAATATGGCAGGAACACAATATCCAGACTCTCCACCTTCATGTAGATTTTACAAGTGCCTATGGCAAAGCTTTGATCAGCTGAAACTATATCGGGAAATGGGTCCGTCTGCTTACCACGAGTCAGAGCAGTATTTACCCTATCATCGCACAAGTGCGGGCTGACAAAGAGTTTATGGTTTTCTTGTTTAACCCTTTCTCTACCGTTCACTGCTTTAGCAGTCGAGAGCGGTTAGGACCTGTGTATCGTTGGCGTCTGTAGCAGTCGAGAGCGGTTAGGACCTGTGTATCGTTGGCGTCTGTAGCAGTCGGGAGCGGTTAGGACCTGTGTACCGTTGACTTGTGTAAGAATCGAAGGAAAAACGGGACCCACATACCTTGAATTGCCTAGCAGTCGACAGCTCTTCGTATCTGTCTATTCTAGACTGCCTATAACTAGAGCGTATTTAGATTGATCAAAGTCTGGCGCAGAGGAGAACTCTCCGACGTGCATGGTTTTTTCTTGTTATTCTAGTAGTTTCCCTAGTTCGCCACTTGATAGTAGGTGATGTATAACTTACTACTGTCTAATCTATTAGTACTAAGCTCAAAAATTAGTAATGGGACGAATAGAAATACGAAATCAGTCCCGCTTGAGGTGTGCGCCACTTTATTGAATGTAGTGGTCAAAAGGTTAACCGACCCGATCTCCCCCAGAATGTAGAATAATACAAGGGGATCTGCGGGCCAATCTCGTATTCAATTTAGATCTGGAGAAAGCTGGATTATTTGGTATTTGGAGTTAGGTCCGATAGGAAATATACAGTTGCCATACGTCCCCAATGAATACAAGATCGCATATAAACCTTAACCTTAAGGCGTCGTTTACACTGGAGCGATGTATGATATATGATATATCATAAGCGATATGGCACGACGATTTATTGCTAGGAAGGTTCTGACAGCGGGTGATATAACGGCGGAATTGCTGGGATAAAAATATGGCGGGAACACAATTCTCACTACTTCAGTTGGAAATATTAGCTGAAGTTAGGAAGAGGTTCTAGAGACGTTACTGGTTGAGGCGTAGGATGAGAAGGAAATACTGGCTGCATCTCTACAACCTTAGCAACGAGCAGTATAGCTAGGCTGTTGTATCTAGAGACCTTTATCAACATCCAACAAAATACAGGGAGTTTTATAGAACCAATTCTGAAAACTTTCATTTTTTGAAAAGTTTAGTGCCATGAACCCATGAAAGAAAAGATACACACTCCAGGAAGGCTATTTCTCCAGACGAAAAACTTTTAATTAAGTAGATATGAGAATAAATACAGTATTAATCAAATTTTGCAGTTTTATTGTTGTACTAATATTTTTTACAAATTGTACAAATCATTTCTTCTTGCGGGAGTGGAGTAATCAAATTGAGCGCCGAATTCGTTGCAATATTGCTGATAGGAGACTGAGTTCGTAAGGTGTCATGATGGGATGAGGAACTCCATAGGGAAGGGATGGAAGCAACATAAATACTGCATTCCACATTCTCTCAATCACAGAACTGTCTTCTCTTCTTGTTGACATGTTCGCACGAAACTAATCGCTGGAAAGACCATCGCGCGATAATACATGTTGTCATATCGCGGTAATGTGAACCTTTGTTATCACTTCCCATTAAATTTTAACTATTTTGTCTGTGCGTATCGCATATCGCTTATGATATATCGTGTATCGTATATCGCCCCAGTGTGAACTTCGCCTAAGGAGCAAAGAACATTCTCTGGCCGGCAGCCACCTCTCATCCGACGTCTTGGTGCGCATTGTCGGTCTAATTATCGGACTGTTGGTTACTATATTCGTGTAATAATTTGTAAAATTCTAATAACAACGTTTTTTGGCTATTCTGAACTTTGAAGATTTATGTGTCACTACGAGTATTGATTGGAGAAAGCGTTTTTGATATATGGATCAATTTCAAGCAGTTGTACTGATTCTAGTTTGTGGAGTCAGTCTATTTATTACTGTGGTTAGGTAATTTGTTAGCGACGATAAGGGACTTCCAGGTTATTTTTGTCTGTACTAACAGTAGCTCAAGTGATTCAACCAATGTCCTTGCTTGTAATAGCTTCGAGCAGTTAGTCCAGAGTATATTGTTATAGTGGGGTTTTAGGGTAATATTTACATTAATTTTTTTCTTGATATTGTCTCGGCTTCTTTCTCCAGCGGTGCTCGTTGTCCGGCCGTTATATTTCGTCCAAATCCTATTGGGCTTCATCAGACGTGTTCCTTACTCTTCGGGGTGTGCAGGAGCTATGCACACCCCGAAGAGTAAGGAACACGTCTGATGAAGCCCAATAGGATTTGGACGAAATATAACGGCCGGACAACGAGCACCGCTGGAGAAAGAAGCCGAGACAAGATCAAGACGATGCCCCAGCGAAGGAGCTTAAAGGAGAACATTATTTTTTTTATTATATATATATATATATATATATATATATATATATATATATATATATATATATATATATATGTATAAATAAATACCCGGACTTCACGAGCTCTAAACAGTGCTACATTTGTTTGATTCGAATGATGAGCGTTTGTCAACCAACGTCTACTTATAAATCAAGTATTTTTATAATCGGTTATATACAGGGTATCACTAAAACCAATTTTTTATTAAATAAATGTGTTTAGTTAGGTAATAATGAGGGGGGGCTTAAGTTGTTCTAAGGCTATCCAGTTACCATGCCCTGCAATTTATGAAATCCCGTCAAAAGCATTGAGTTGTAAACGGCTTTTGAAAGAAGCTGACCTCTAAAACGAGCTCCATACGAACAGCTGCATAATCTGCTTTGCTTAAATTGGGATTTCTATCTGGGGTTTTATCCTCTCCCTCCAGTCGGCTGGGATAATAGGCTCTTGGAGTGCTCTTGTGTTTTCATTCACCTCCATATTGGATTTCATTTATCGCCAGCACTTCGGTGCAATGGCGGAAATGTCCTGTCATAATTATTGTATATAGTGATATAATTTGAAACACCGATATTTTCGACATATCGTCCCTACCATATCAAACTATCGAATTTGCAAATCGGAGCAAAATAGGAACGATTATATTCTATCCATTGCCGAAGTAATATATTGAAAAATTGTCTTATTCGATACTTTAAGGCATTAAAGGCTATTCTATAAAGGGGTTAGAGTTGTGACAATTTCGACAAGCCGTACCGTCCACAATCCAAGTGCAAAGTCCCGAATCTAAAAACGAGATTTTTCATATTCGATAGTTTGACATGGTAGGGACGATATGTGGCTTTTGAAAATGAAAATGTTTTAGTCGGCACCCGGATTGCGTCATTAGGTCGACCTATAAAAAGCGAGTTTCCTCCCTATGAAGAGCGGAAGGAACCCCGCTAAAAGGTTGGAATTACATACATAGAAATGAATATATATTTTTCTCAACTGTGTCCTTACGCTTTTGAGCTTTTTCCCCCACGCAACACCTGTAAAATCTGTCCTAGAATAACTTAGACGTATAATTCCATAAGCACTAGTTCTGTTCAACCAGTTTTACGAAGGAAATAGTAAATACTGTGTCCTCTTGCTGACCCAATACCAGTACAGAGCGACCTGGCAGATTTGTCGTGCCGAGTGATACTACACCGATATTTATTGGTATAGTATCGATATCGTGCCAGTGTGCACTGGATTAGTTGCTTTCATAGAGTTTGCATAATTTTGATTGGTCGGTGTCGAATCGGTATCGTATCGCTTCAGTGTGGACCAGAGTAGGGCACAGATCAACTAAATGATTGACAAATCGATTAAATTTTACTTATGATTAATCAATCATAGGATAAAATCAGCAGGAGTTATAGGCCATAATAATCATATTTGAAGTTAGTCATCAATCAATCGTTACTCGTTAACCATTGACATGACTAACGTTGTAAGTACTTTTAGTATTAGGCTAATACCAGCTTGCTTACACATACTATCTATACATTGGGCTTTGGAATTCCTTCATGGACCAGTTAATCATCAATCATAAATCAAGGCTTTTAATAATTAATCTGAGTAAGGTTAGTCAGTAATCATCAATCATTAGTCATAGGCTAGAAAGACGTTAGACGTCACTTATTAACATGGAGAAATATGATTGATCAATCATCAACCGTTAATCACATTCCGATTATTCATTCAATCATTAGTCATTAGTCATGAAATATAAATATGAGTATATCTCTGGGTTCCGATGTCAGTGCAGTTCCGATTCCAGTTGTGAATGAGTAACAAAGCATTGGCTTATACTTGAGGATTGATAATATATTTTGTATATAATTTTGTATATACAGCTATACAATTGTATAATAGTATTAGATTTAGGGAACAAACAGAACGTGACCCAATTGCTGATTGTGTGTATTAATTCTGGACGTGACGTAGACAGGGGAACACTAATGAGTAGGAAGCGAGGGTGGATGACAGGGAAATGTGCGGTTGTGTTTTGTGTATTTCTGTCCGCTAATGCTCTCCTGGGTTATGGTTAGGTCCCATGGGTTTCGGGGTTAGTGTGTTGTATACTCATGGCAGATTGTTCTCCGTTAGGGTTGATGGTTAACATGTTTTTAGGTTAACATGTAAATCCTCATGTCAGTGTTTTCCATTTTACTCCAATCTATTTGCTTTTTAAAACTCTCTTGGCTACAAAGATTACATAGTTTTATTTAATAATATCTGTCCATAATGTTTACAAAGTTTAATATATCATTCTAAACCTTAAAAGTGGGGGTAGTCATAGTCCGAATGACAATCGGACACACAAAACTGTCGCATGGATTCCTCATGTCGAAAGAAGTCCCACCAAAATGCCCAAGATGTGATGACACCTTGTCTATGAAACAAATATCAGCATAGCGTTGGGTAAAGTTAGCAAAATAATAAATAAAATAATAGTTTTTCTTAAAATATCAAGTTAATACTAAAATATATAAAGAAAAAATGCGTACGTCAAAAAATAAATAAATAAATAAGAGGAAATTAGATAAAATAAAAAATTATAGTAAATATAGTATATTCTGGATTGTTATTAATACATAATGTAAGATAAATTTAATGAAGAAATAATGAATGGAAAAAAGAGAAAAACATTCATAGAATGCACAAAACATAGTAATAAATTAAGAAAGTTAACCAAACATATGCGACACAAAGATATCGTACATTTATAACAATAAGGTTAGGCCCAAAAACTCCAAACAAACAAAAAAAAAAAAACTTCAAAGAGATAGTCAGGCTTCCAGGCTGGATTAATACAAACAAATTTTGAATGGTCGGCTGGAACATCGTTGTATGATAAAAAATGCAAATTAATCAGAAGAGCGTTTTTTCTAAAACGCAATACAATTTGAAAATCTGCCTAGAAATCCAATTGGAGTCACATCCAACATTGCGTTTTTATCCAGACTTCGTGGTTCACATTCAACGTTGCTCCATAATCTAGACACGTGACATGCGCACTTACACTATCTAGAGAATGTTTTGAGTACTAAACAGTCTAAAATTC
Source organism: Gonocerus acuteangulatus (assembly GCA_946811695.1). Classification (NCBI taxonomy): domain Eukaryota; kingdom Metazoa; phylum Arthropoda; class Insecta; order Hemiptera; family Coreidae; genus Gonocerus; species Gonocerus acuteangulatus. The sequence continues at coordinate 74,808,049 of OX328130.1, read as the reverse complement.
TCTTCCCTCTATACAATACAAACTTTTTTTCCACCAGAAAACCAACAAATATCATCCATCGTTATTCCAGTCGACCATTCATTTGCGAAAATGGGTTTTCTATTGTGCATTTCCCTTTCCGAAATGTCCGTCACACAGGAGCTGCAGAACTGAGTATACTCCTCAGAAAGGTGGGTTGTGTGCGCCAAATGGCTGAAGAATTTGCTTATAATGACCTGAGCTGAGAATTATTTATTTGCTTAATTAATTTCCTTCCGTAAAACATAAATGCTAATAACCGATTTTGATTTTACAATACTCGTTTTCATTGGTTGGTGATCGTGTCTACCTAGTGCCTTTGCAAGGAAGGAAAATTAACCGCCAGTACAGGCAAATTAATTATTTGGCTCTCAAGTAAACCCTTATTCCGATATTTTTTTGAGGTCGTTTTTCTTTCTGTGCACTTCTCGGCCATTAGTGCCGACATCCATTGTGCAGCCAGTAATTTTCTCAACGGGATATTTGCTGCCGCTGGGACTCGAACCCATCTCCCGCATGAGAATCTAAGGCGTTAGACCACTAGACCAAGGGTAGACCCCTACTCCGATATAGCTCACATTTTTCTCTTTAGACAAGCAAGTATGCCGAGTTTCATAGAAGTATGACAGACATTAAACACTCAGGAAAATAGTAATAGTTCGTGTACTCTTCAGAAGGAACGATTTTGTTGGTTAACTCAATCGTTCAAGCGTTTGTTACAGGATCGCTTTTTTTCAAGTTTCTTGGCGAAAACAAACAAACAAACAAACATTTGGCCGCTATAGCACACAAATATAATGTATATAAATCGTAAGCCTAGGTTCCTACAATGTCTACAGTAATCTGAACAATAGTACTCAAATGGGTCCTAATGACCTAGTAGTCAATGCTTTGTATGTTCATTTCTTTATTGGTTATTACATTTTGTATATAAATACATCTGGTAATATGATACAATACGAAGGTTCTGTGTTTAATACCTTCCAACTTCATCCTCGATTAATACTCAGTTGTCGTTAATAAGGGCCTACCCCTTATTAATAAGGGCACTCGTCGTTAATAAGGGCACTCTTTCGCTCCGACGAGTGGCAAGAGTCGACTAGAAGGAAGAATAAGGCATTGCTAACACTGCACGTTATCAGATTTCTGGGTCACTGTCTTCTGAGTCGCCTTGGTGCAGAGAGTGGATGGGTGACACTGGATAGGGAGAGGACTTTGAGAATTTTGATGAGTGGATGGAAAGTTTAGGGTGGAATCTGATAATATAAAATATTTAACGAGTAGGATATTGAGGTATTTATGGAGTTCCTACAAACACCAGGAATGTTGAGGGGTGTGCTCGCCACACGAACGGACAAAAATAAATAATAAATAAAGAAAACGAGGCCTTTAGATGATAATTAGCTTCCTAGTGGTATTGTTATTATGATGGGAGGTGATTACCATCCCCCCCCACCACGCCCCTACCTCCTCCTTGTCACCCCGGTAATGTCCTTCCCTTCCATTCTTTACCTGACCCCTGAATTCTATGCCGGAACATTTACTCCCTCATCAATCCACGCCTCGTTATCCTCCCTCAATATAGACCCTCGACAATCTAGAGTTTATTCTTGTTTCAACAATCAAAATACCCCACTCGATGGAGGACGGTCGGTATCAATGTTCAGATTGAATTATCTTTAATTTTAGGCGTGATTATGATCCAGAGTGGGCGAATTGGACTCATGTACAGAACCGTCCATTGAAAAGTTTTATATTCACATATCATTCTTAGGGTAGGTTTACACTTGATAGTTATTGCAGGATGTTTATGTCGGATAAAAAAAGACGGTGTGGCTCGCGAGGTGATCCTCGGCAAGGAGGGATACCAACTATACACTGCTTCCGCCCTGGAGCCAAGTACTATGATTCTCCCTGAATTCAGAACCAGACTGTGTTCTGGACACTCGACTACAATACTTCCAACCATATGACCAGTACTCTGCTACAGACAAGCCGCAACGTGGACCCTTCCATCGTCTATCAGGCAGACGGTCCTCCAGAAAGCCACTAGAGGTAGCTGTCTGTCGGGCCGACGATCCCCTACAAGGTTAACTGTGATTCCACGCCAAATGTTTTGTGTACTTTATTACTAAGCTTAATATGTGCAGATTTATCTTTTAGATGAGACCAACCTAGTTACTTATAAACTTACTAACTAAGTGTTTTTCTTTATAATTACCTCAATAAACATTTTTCGTGTATTATCAAAGTATTTTGCATTTGCTTACGCGACAGAAAAAGATATTCTCTAGTGTGGGTTATGCTTAATTATTTCAATGAGACATATTTGCTGGAAGTAAAGCAATTGGACATTTTGACTTCTTTAATTAAAGCAAATTAGAAGAAATTTATAAAAGTTAATTAGAAGCGGGAGTCTTTTAATTTGTAAATTCAATTGTTTGTTGAGTTTCATTTTAAGGGAATTTAGTTTGAGAGTTGCTCTTTGTATTTACCCTCTGCTGCTCTCCCTTCCATTATCTTCTGAATCCTCCTTATTTCGGCAAACTTGGAGCAAATCCCTTTATTAGGCAAGGAAGAAGAACTTATAACTTTTCTTATATTTTTTCTTTTTTTTCATCTCTGAATGGTCTGGAGTAAACAGAAATGAAAGATTATGGAAGCAGAGAGAGCTAGTCTAGAAATTATCTATGTGGATTGGTTTGGGAAGTCGTTGGTAACTTTTGGAGTCTGCTTGTCACGGATTGTCGAGCCTGCTTCTGGTCTTTGGCAGTTCGTGTCAGTAATCTTCGGAGTTGTTTACTCCGCTTTCAGGGATGTTTAAATACAGAAGATAGCTTGCAGATGGTCCTCCTTCGGTCTCTAAGCTACAGATCTTTCTTGTTAAATAGTGAAGCGCTTTGAAATATTTACTGAATTCATTATCACTTATGTCAAACATGTCTGTAGGCTCTGGCATAAGTCCTTTCTTTGACATGAAGCGTCATGGAAATTAGAGCTCCAGGAATTCAACACAGTCTTCAGCAACTAGTTCAAGTTTTGGTCCTTCAAATTTCTTACAACACGTTGCCTCAACAAATTTTTAAAGAAACTGAAGGAAACAAAATTACTTTCTCTACATCACATATACAAATTTTAATATTGATTATGGTTCAGGTACTAGTTCACGCATAATGCATAATTTACACGAATAGGTCATTCAGGACTCATACAAATCTCATGACGAGACAGGACAGACCGACATGTGAAATATGTGACACTCTTTTAACTGTCAAAGTCTTATTGACAGAATGTCTAGATACTTGACAATAATCCTTGTTGCTCTCACTAAGCTGTCCTTTGTGACAAGTGACAAGAACTCGGTACGACAAGTAGCTTCGGTACGGCCAGTCCAGTAACTAACTTGTCACTAAACACTTGTTGGGCTGTTTACACGATGTGACAAGGGACAACTGATTAGTAGAATGGTGGTTGGGATGTTTACTTGTCGCTTAGTAAATATAATCCATTCCTATTCTCTCTCGTACTTGCAGCGTTTACATACTTGTAACTTGTCACTAAGTATGTTTTAACAAGTGTTTAGATGAGAAATACTAGGCACGTGTAAAGTAGGCATAATGGGCGAATTTTCCTCATTTTCATAATGCTCTATTAGTCTTATTGTGTGTTTAATAACACAGAGTTTTAGGAGTACGATGACCGTAGGTGTTAGTGCGTAAAAAAGAAAATGCCGATAGATAAGCCGTCCTAATTATCTATGTTACTTATAAATGGGAGTTAACAAACGTAAATAATAATAATAATAATAATGAGCCTCCTTAAAAGATTACAAAAATTGCGAGCGTTTAAGGCGCATTAGCGTTTTCGTTCTTGAGTAACATAATTATTTCTAGTTGTCTAGCGAAATTCGTTGCAAGATAACAAAAATGACAAACGTTTCTGAAAAGGAAAAGTTAATCCGTTAAGCAGGGCTCCCCGATTTGTTCCCGGTGCTCTGAGGAGAGTGCAAAACACATTTTTAGCAAAACGACCGTGCAAGACACGGCCGCAAAACGACGGATCCCTGAACAGGACGGGCGTTCCCTCAAGAAGAGTAAGTCAGAGCGATACTGAGCGAAAAAGGACGGAGGAAGTGAACTAGCAGGTGCTGGTTGTGGTATTCCGGTGTATTAAAAGAGGCGAGAGATAAAAGGAAGACGAAGTTTGCGAGAAATGATGTGCAGTCGGGAGAAAGAGCCTAGCTGCTAACCAATAAATGTCAATATCCATGGAGTTTGTTCGGACCACTTTCACGGCTCATGGTGTGTAATATATCCTACATCGGGGGGAAGGGGAAGAGAAGCTCTCAACGCCTTCACAACCACTCAAATCCATTTCCTACTCCACTCTCAAAATCTTCTTTGGTCGATGTTTATCTTCGCTAAACACTCTTTAGGTATGTTTACACTAGCGACTTTGCGAAGATTCCCCTAATTGGAAAACCGATAGCGTGTCGTGTGGTAGGATATGTTCCGCCACGTAGGAGCTGCGTAACTAAACACATTTCTCATCAACATTGTATGATTTATGGTACACACTCTCGTACACGTCCACGATCCATGACAAGATCATCTGGATATGACTGTCAGCCGGACATTCTGATGGCCTCATCGGGGTTTCTTCTGAAAATACTTGAGGAAGCCAGAAAAAAACCCTGCCGAGCCATGTGAAGTGTAGTGAAACGTTGGTTATCCCAACATCGACATGGTCATATCTAGAAGATCTTTAAACATGAAATGGTACATATTGAGATGAAGATAGTTAGCCGTTGAGTTGATTAGAAGTCGAGGGATGGTTGGAATTTCGCAAGGAGAAAAGACTTTGGCAACCTTCTTCATCAAAAATGCCCAGGCAGACCGTGATAACATTAAGGTCACAACGGTTTAGTATTGCCAGCATTTAACCTTGGTCACCTAATTGTTACCTATTTTTAGTGCTTGATAAGGCCGCCAAAGTGCAGCCGAAAAGTCCAATACAGATTTTTCCCGAAGATCCCAAACATCCCTTGGTTTCTTATAAAATGGTATATATTGTGTAAATCCCCAGTAAAGTCCTTGGTCGGGCTTGGCCTATTTTGAGATACTTTCCTACCATTTGTAAAGCGGATAATGTCCTTATGTTCGGGTCGATATGGCGGTATTTCTGAATCATACCGACCCAGCTCAAAGCAGGCTTTGCAATGGACTATTAATATTGCGTGGTTTTCCGGCTTTCGTACTAGACGCTGTATTTTACATATGAACCGCTATAAATCGGCATTCTAGCCGTTCTTTGGACGAGGCCCTGCTGGTGGAAGTTGTCATCCTCAAGTTGAAGCTGCGTGTGCTTGCATTTATAACACACTCCCCTAAAATGGCACCAAAAGGTCAAAAAACATGAAGGGAATAATTAATTTTAATGAAAGTGTATAGTGAAGTTATTTTGACCTTCCGCCTATAAAGAGAACTTTTTTTTTGTATGATATATTTCAAAACTCCTGCTACAGTCCAAATTTGTCCGAGTTGAAATGTGAGAAAAATTACGGCTGGTAGTGGCAAATTGTTAATGTGGGTCCGGAATAAACCCCCCCCTCCTAATTAACCGATTTAGTTTATTTTTACAACGTATTTCTCTCTTTAGATCATCATAAGGAATACCGAGTTTCGTTGAAATATAACAAAAACTACGGCTGGCATGATCAAATTAGTGTTTTGGGTCCGGGGTAAAACCCCCCCCCCCCTCCCAATGGACCTATTTTGTTGGTTAACGAACTCGTTCAATCGTTTGCTAATTGAACGCTATATACCAAGTTTCGTTAAGAAAAAACAAAAACTCTGCTCGCTATCGTGTTGTCAGGCACATATATATATATATATAAATTTGAACGGGGGTCATTTTCGGTGTCTACTAGGTAGGATGGATAAAGATTTGAAGAAATTTTTCAAAAATTCCGTCATGAGTGCATCCTCAATAGCTACTTTCCTTCGGAGGAAAGTGCTAATTAATAATTGAGTCAGCTGTTCTTAAAAATATAAAAGAGCAAAACCATTCAGGTTGTTTCCTTTTATTTATATAGGATATTTTAAAAAATTATTGAGGAATGCAGTGTAAACTAACGCACCTTCTAAAGATATGGGGGTAGTTTTCGCTCCTGCTTGACGGACATTTTGTTTTGAAATAGGGGAATTGATGTTGTTTGGCGGTCACCCATTCTATATCTACTTATCCACTACTATGAATTGATGTTGTTTGGCGGTCACCCATTCTATATCTACTTATCCACTACTATGAATTGATATTCAAACAGTTCAATGTAAACGATGGTTAAAAAATTCCCCAATGCGTTAATGACTCCAACGGTTGACACGCCTTAAATTTAACCAAAAAAAAAAAAAAAAAAAAAGAAATTCCATCTGGCTACCAAATTTTCCGCTCGAGGTGTTCTGTGATGCTTCTGCCCTCCTCCCTTGTCAAAACATGGGCCAGATAATCGCCCAGATGTTGGGGTCGATACGGCTATATTTTAGAAGCATTCTACCGACCGGGTTCAAAGCAAGCTTCATTCATTGAGCAATCCAAGTCCATCCGAGGTTCAAATTTGCTTTTTGTTGCCAATCCGGCCGGAGTGGAAGTTTCAATTCACTTTTTGTGCGAAAAAACTCTCGTTTTTAAAACTTTTTTCCTCTCGTTTCAGGCAAACCTTTGCCTAAACGTTGATGCCTAGAAAGAATGTTAGCGAAGCATAAAATCACAAATCACACATACTACAATTGACTCGAGCATGGCAATACCCGTCGATAAAAACTGTTATATTCCCGTGATACTGCTGTTGGGCGAAGGTTTATCCAGGTCACATGTGCAGAAGTTCCCACACACTCTCCCTCTACCGCTGCACATCCAGGTTATGATGGACGTACACGCTTTATATTCTTGTATTTATGTAATTTGTTTAAATTTTAACGTCCATTATTATTAACTAAGAATTTTCGGACGGGTTATCTATAGGTTACCACCCTTTTCAGCCAGGATAGAGCTGATGCCTCTTCTTTTTCCTAAATAAAAGCCACCACCCCATAGTGAGAATCGAACCCACTATTCAATCTATCCCCTTTTAGTACATTTACGCTCTTTTTCTGGTTAAACGAACCTTAGACAAAATTCCCTAATAATAATGCCACGAAAAAAACGGTAGTTGAAATGTATATGTGTGTATACATCCACAGAAATCGTCCAACTTAGAAAAAAAAATTATTAAACAAAAAAAAAACAACAACTTTTCAGGAATAAAATGAGTGGAATAAAATATTGTTTTGATTTTTACTAAAAACTGAGATTTCTACACGGCGAAAAGACAGTCGACAAAAGGTGTTTTATGGTCAGAACTATTAATAAAATGGAAAAGCAGTATTCTACAACTGATTAGGTACAAAAAATGCTTCAAGTTCAAACCGGATTGAAAACATTCGGTTTGAGTTTTTTTTCCCCTTTTGTGCGTCGTAAAGAAGAAAATTAAAATATATATATATATATATATATATATATATATATATATATATATATAATTTCGTTTAGAGCCTTCTGCTCAAATTCAGGAAAATAAATATGCTTTAGCTCCACCCGACAAACCTGTGTAATGTACTATATAACATACAGTCATCTTGTTCGTATATGGCCACACCGCTAGTGGGAACGCCAGCGGACACTTTTTTTGTGACACTTTTAGCATAAATATGCTTTAGCGATGACTAGACTGGAAAAAAACCGTTACATAAAAGTGTACGCTGGCGTTTGCGCATGCGCAGAGGCCATGTACGGAAAGGAAGACTGTATGTTATCCATCACATTACATAGGTTAGGCGGGTGGATCAAACGCATATTTATGTTCCTGAATTTGAGCAGAAGGCTCTAAACGAAATAATTTTAAGTGTAAACTTGATATTTTTTTTGTTACACTTTTTTGTCGCGTTTTTTCCAGTTTTGTCTTAGCTGAAGCATATTTATGCTAAAAAATTAAGGCGACAATTCAATTTGAATTGAGATTTCAGTAGTCACGACCAACTTTGTCCCCGAAATGTTTCTCAGCCCTAAGCTTACACTACTGACTGAATGGCTTTTGATCTGCCGAGATCCCCATTAGCTCTGAACGCTTCAAGAAATTCTTTGAAGCTCCTCCTCTTAATGTCTATTAGTTTAATTGAAACAGAAAAGCTTTGTGAAATTGTATGCTATTCAGTGGGAGTTAGTTTGTATTAAAGCTGGAGTTTTTAAAAGGCAACTGAATACCACTATAGTTTAGAATCAACTAAAATGCTAATTGTTATTGGCCTGGGAAGCTATTTATTTTTTAATTACTTGGCTATTCTCTTCTTGGAAGAAATAAGCAAACATCTCGCCTTAAGTAGAGCCCGTCTCGTTAGATTATTAATTTACCCTAGTTGTCTACTTCATTCTTTTGTGGAGTTTATTTTGAATTGAAAATTGTATTTATTTAGAATTTTGTATATAATTTTTTGTAATTGATTTGAAAAAATATACGAAGATCCAAAAACTTTTCATCTCTATTAATAATTTTTTTTTTTCGAATACTTTCTTAACTATGCTTGCAAGGCTTAAAACTCGCCATTTTGCTTCTAAATTGTACTATTTTTATTCCACTCCCTCCTCCCCGGTATCAATGTGTCCCGGTTTCAGTCACCAAATATGACCAGCCTACCAATACACTCTCCAACACTCTCCCCTCCAGACTTGAGTGTAAATATTGCCCTTAAGGTTTATCTCTATCTCCCTGTTTGCATGAACCCTCACCACCTCACCATAACCCTTTGTGTAGGATTGTCTGCTCCTTTCAACCTCCCTTTCTCCAATCCTCTTCCTCAGATTCTAGTTACAGTTCTCAAAGGATTAATATTCATAACCTTTAGAAAGGATTCTACTTGTCTTTCTGTCCACATTTCTTGCAACTTTAAATCCTTTGAGAATTACAATTTGTTCGCCAATTCTACAAGTGGTCTATAAAACCCTTTCTCAACAGAAAGAAAGATTTATTCAATTTATATATTTTTTTGTATTGCTTTAAATAAAAAGGGCTTCTCTCGTCAAAAAGATTCCAGATCCAAATATTAAATTATAGGAAGACAAGGTATAGTTGGGATTCGGCTAGGAGAAAAACGTCAGACTTTCAGGAAGAAATCTGTATTTGGACGTTTCGGCTGCACATTGGCAGCCTTCTTCAGCTAAAAAAATACAACTTATAAGCAGCCGAAACGTCCAAATACAGATTTCTTCCTGAAAGTCTGACGTTTTTCTCCTAGCCGAATCCCAACTATACCTTGTCTTCGTATCTCTGCAACGGCTAACTATCTCCATCTCCTAGCCGAATCCCAACTATACCTTGTCTTCGTATCTCTGCAACGGCTAACTATCTCCATCTCCTAGCCGAATCCCAACTATACCTTGTCTTCGTATCTCTGCAACGGCTAACTATCTCCATCTCCTAGCCGAATCCCAACTATACCTTGTCTTCGTATCTCTGCAACGGCTAACTATCTCCATCTCCTAGCCGAATCCCAACTATACCTTGTCTTCGTATCTCTGCAACGGCTAACTATCTCCATCTCCTAGCCGAATCCCAACTATACCTTGTCTTCGTATCTCTGCAACGGCTAACTATCTCCATCTCCTAGCCGAATCCCAACTATACCTTGTCTTCGTATCTCTGCAACGGCTAACTATCTCCATCTCCTAGCCGAATCCCAACTATACCTTGTCTTCGTATCTCTGCAACGGCTAACTATCTCCATCTCCTAGCCGAATCCCAACTATACCTTGTCTTCGTATCTCTGCAACGGCTAACTATCTCCATCTCCTAGCCGAATCCCAACTATACCTTGTCTTCGTATCTCTGCAACGGCTAACTATCTCCATCTCCTAGCCGAATCCCAACTATACCTTGTCTTCGTATCTCTGCAACGGCTAACTATCTCCATCTCCTAGCCGAATCCCAACTATACCTTGTCTTCGTATCTCTGCAACGGCTAACTATCTCCATCTCCTAGCCGAATCCCAACTATACCTTGTCTTCGTATCTCTGCAACGGCTAACTATCTCCATCTCCTAGCCGAATCCCAACTATACCTTGTCTTCGTATCTCTGCAACGGCTAACTATCTCCATCTCCTAGCCGAATCCCAACTATACCTTGTCTTCGTATCTCTGCAACGGCTAACTATCTCCATCTCCTAGCCGAATCCCAACTATACCTTGTCTTCGTATCTCTGCAACGGCTAACTATCTCCATCTCCTAGCCGAATCCCAACTATACCTTGTCTTCGTATCTCTGCAACGGCTAACTATCTCCATCTCCTAGCCGAATCCCAACTATACCTTGTCTTCGTATCTCTGCAACGGCTAACTATCTCCATCTCCTAGCCGAATCCCAACTATACCTTGTCTTCGTATCTCTGCAACGGCTAACTATCTCCATCTCCTAGCCGAATCCCAACTATACCTTGTCTTCGTATCTCTGCAACGGCTAACTATCTCCATCTCCTAGCCGAATCCCAACTATACCTTGTCTTCGTATCTCTGCAACGGCTAACTATCTCCATCTCCTAGCCGAATCCCAACTATACCTTGTCTTCGTATCTCTGCAACGGCTAACTATCTCCATCTCCTAGCCGAATCCCAACTATACCTTGTCTTCGTATCTCTGCAACGGCTAACTATCTCCATCTCCTAGCCGAATCCCAACTATACCTTGTCTTCGTATCTCTGCAACGGCTAACTATCTCCATCTCCTAGCCGAATCCCAACTATACCTTGTCTTCGTATCTCTGCAACGGCTAACTATCTCCATCTCCTAGCCGAATCCCAACTATACCTTGTCTTCGTATCTCTGCAACGGCTAACTATCTCCATCTCCTAGCCGAATCCCAACTATACCTTGTCTTCGTATCTCTGCAACGGCTAACTATCTCCATCTCCTAGCCGAATCCCAACTATACCTGTCTTCGTATCTCTGCAACGGCTAACTATCTCCATCTCCTAGCCGAATCCCAACTATACCTTGCCTTCGTATCTCTGCAACGGCTAACTATCTCCATCTCCTAGCCGAATCCCAACTATACCTTGTCTTCGTATCTCTGCAACGGCTAACTATCTCCATCTCCTAGCCGAATCCCAACTATACCTTGTCTTCGTATCTCTGCAACGGCTAACTATCTCCATCTCCTAGCCGAATCCCAACTATACCTGTCTTCGTATCTCTGCAACGGCTAACTATCTCCATCTCCTAGCCGAATCCCAACTATACCTTGTCTTCGTATCTCTGCAACGGCTAACTATCTCCATCTCCTAGCCGAATCCCAACTATACCTTGTCTTCGTATCTCTGCAACGGCTAACTATCTCCATCTCCTAGCCGAATCCCAACTATACCTGTCTTCGTATCTCTGCAACGGCTAACTATCTCCATCTCCTAGCCGAATCCCAACTATACCTTGCCTTCGTATCTCTGCAACGGCTAACTATCTCCATCTCCTAGCCGAATCCCAACTATACCTTGTCTTCGTATCTCTGCAACGGCTAACTATCTCCATCTCCTAGCCGAATCCCAACTATACCTTGTCTTCGTATCTCTGCAACGGCTAACTATCTCCATCTCCTAGCCGAATCCCAACTATACCTTGCCTTCGTATCTCTGCAACGGCTAACTATCTCCATCTCCTAGCCGAATCCCAACTATACCTTGTCTTCGTATCTCTGCAACGGCTAACTATCTCCATCTCCTAGCCGAATCCCAACTATACCTTGTCTTCGTATCTCTGCAACGGCTAACTATCTCCATCTCCTAGCCGAATCCCAACTATACCTTGTCTTCGTATCTCTGCAACGGCTAACTATCTCCATCTCCTAGCCGAATCCCAACTATACCTTGTCTTCGTATCTCTGCAACGGCTAACTATCTCCATCTCCTAGCCGAATCCCAACTATACCTTGTCTTCGTATCTCTGCAACGGCTAACTATCTCCATCTCCTAGCCGAATCCCAACTATACCTTGTCTTCGTATCTCTGCAACGGCTAACTATCTCCATCTCCTAGCCGAATCCCAACTATACCTTGTCTTCGTATCTCTGCAACGGCTAACTATCTCCATCTCCTAGCCGAATCCCAACTATACCTTGTCTTCGTATCTCTGCAACGGCTAACTATCTCCATCTCCTAGCCGAATCCCAACTATACCTTGTCTTCGTATCTCTGCAACGGCTAACTATCTCCATCTCCTAGCCGAATCCCAACTATACCTTGTCTTCGTATCTCTGCAACGGCTAACTATCTCCATCTCCTAGCCGAATCCCAACTATACCTTGTCTTCGTATCTCTGCAACGGCTAACTATCTCCATCTCCTAGCCGAATCCCAACTATACCTTGTCTTCGTATCTCTGCAACGGCTAACTATCTCCATCTCCTAGCCGAATCCCAACTATACCTTGTCTTCGTATCTCTGCAACGCCTAACTATCTCCATCTCCTAGCCGAATCCCAACTATACCTTGTCTTCGTATCTCTGCAACGGCTAACTATCTCCATCTCCTAGCCGAATCCCAACTATACCTTGTCTTCGTATCTCTGCAACGCCTAACTATCTCCATCTCCTAGCCGAATCCCAACTATACCTTGTCTTCGTATCTCTGCAACGGCTAACTATCTCCATCTCCTAGCCGAATCCCAACTATACCTTGTCTTCGTATCTCTGCAACGGCTAACTATCTCCATCTCCTAGCCGAATCCCAACTATACCTTGTCTTCGTATCTCTGCAACGGCTAACTATCTCCATCTCCTAGCCGAATCCCAACTATACCTTGTCTTCGTATCTCTGCAACGGCTAACTATCTCCATCTCCTAGCCGAATCCCAACTATACCTTGTCTTCGTATCTCTGCAACGGCTAACTATCTCCATCTTCACTATTAAATTATAGGTTTCCATTTTATCCCTACAGAAATATTTCAAAACTACATGCTAAGTGGATTTTTGTTTGATGTTCCATTACAGCCCTTTCGATGGATTATCCATCTCGAGTGTGTTGTGGACAACAAATAAAAATAGTAAAAACAGTTTAATAAATTGCACTAATTTTTTTTTTGGCTATTTGCAAAATATCAGTTGAGTGTATTGCTCGCAATTTCAAAGGGTCTTTCTCGAGCATTTTTCAACGGATACTAATTACAATTTGGGTGAGAATTCATTCCTGAAGCCTTCCTAATTCGCCTATTTTCAATCTGTAAAAAGTTTTAAAAGATTGAATGCCTTTGTTTTTTTTTTGTTTTTTTAAATATTTCAAACATGTAAAGATGTCGCTTGAATTTTGCAACACTTTTAAAAATGTCCATTTTTACGCTTAAAAAAAAAAAAAAAAAAAAAAAAACGTAGTATTTTTAGTATATAATAGTCATAATTCAGCTTGGATACGAAGGTCCCGAAAAGATTATAATTTTAAGGTCCCGAAAAAATTATATAAAAAAAATTTTTTAAATATTGCTATTTTGTTCAATACCTTTAGAGTTATGAGTGAAAGAATTAAATAAAAGAAAGTGTTTTTTCGATTTTTTTTTTCATTTATTAAACGACTGTTCCTGGAAATTTTCGATTTGCTCCTGGTCAATTATTGTTATATATGTCTTCCGAATACAAATGTTCACCCCTCTCAAAATCCAACCCAGAACTGATATGCCTTGATCTAAACTACAATTAAACAAATTTATAGACTTAAAAAAGAATGAAAAATGTTAGTTGGATAACTATGAAGAATATTAAGATTAAAAAATAATAATAATAACAAATGAAAATGTATTATGTGATAAATTGAAGATTCAACCAAATATCTAAAAGGGCTTTCCTATATTTCTTTCTGTATATAGACGGTGGAGAATGTTCTGGTCTTGTTTAGAACAGGCCCGCCAGTGATTTTATCTAGTAGCAGTTACTTATTGATAAATAAAAAAATATGGGTTAAAGGAACATATGATTTATTTTTTTATTATTTTTTTTTTTAATTTTAACGTCCATTCATTATTTACTACGAATTTTAGGACGGGTTATCTATAGGTTACCACCCTTTTCTAGCCAGGATAGGGGTGATGTCTTTTCTTTTTTCCGAAAGAAAAGCCACCACCCCTAGTGGGAATCGAACCCACGACCTTTGGCATGGAGTGTTAAGTGCTCACGCCTTAACCCTCACGGCCATCGGGTCTCCATGATTTATTTAATAAAAACTTTTTACACGTACGCCATGAGTAAATGAATAAAATGGCTTTACTTAACGGTAACTTGCTGTCACATAGCCACGTACCCTTATACACGCCACGGTAACTTGCTGTCACATAGCCACGTACCCTTATACACGCCACGGTAACTTGCTGTCACATAGCCACGTACCCTTATACACGCCACGGTAACTTGCTGTCACATAGCCACGTACCCTTATACACGCCACGGTAACTTGCTGTCACATAGCCACGTACCCTTATACACGCCACGGTAACTTGCTGTCACATAGCCACGTACCCTTATACACGCCATGGTAACTTGCTGTCACATAGCCACGTACCCTTATACACGCCACGGTAACTTGCTGTCACATAGCCACGTACCCTTATACACGCCACGGTAACTTGCTGTCACATAGCCACGTACCCTTATACACGCCACGGTAACTTGCTGTCACATAGCCACGTACCCTTATACACGCCACGGTAACTTGCTGTCACATACCAACGTACCCTTATACACGCCATGGTAACTTGCTGTCACATAGCCACGTACCCTTATACACGCCACGGTAACTTGCTGTCACATAGCCACGTACCCTTATACACGCCACGGTAACTTGCTGTCACATAGCCACGTACCCTTATACACGCCACGGTAACTTGCTGTCACATACCCACGTACCCTTATACACGCCACATTCAAACCGACATTCTCTTTTGTTCCATCTATAATTTTTCCTTTCTTCGTAAAATATCATAATATGGACTTTTTTACAATATCTTTCCTTGGGTAGAATACCTCTTTCGACAAAGAAAATCCTGGCTCGTTGCTCTTCTTTGCATAAATCGTAAACATCAAAAATAATCGCCTAGCTGCTAGCTCTTACCTAGGTGTTTATAGAGCTAATCACCTAGTTGCTAGCTCTTACCTAGGTGTTTATAGAGCTAATCGCCTAGTTGCTAGCTCTTACCTAGGTGTTTATAGAGCTAATCGCCTAGTTGCTAGCTCTTACCTAGGTGTTTATAGAGCTAATCGCCTAGTTGCTAGCTCTTACCTAGGTGTTTATAGAGCTAATCGCCTAGTTGCTAGCTCTTACCTAGGTGTTTATAGAGCTAATCGCCTAGTTGCTAGCTCTTACCTAGGTGTTTATAGAGCTAATCGCCTAGTTGCTAGCTCTTACCTAGATGTTTATAGAGCTAATCGCCTAGTTGCTAGCTCTTACCTAGGTGTTTATAGAGCTAATCGCCTAGTTGCTAGCTCTTACCTAGGTGTTTATAGAGCTAATCGCCTAGTTGCTAGCTCTTACCTAGGTGTTTATAGAGCTAATCGCCTAGTTGCTAGCTCTTACCTAGGTGTTTATAGAGCTAATCGCCTAGTTGCTAGCTCTTACCTAGGTGTTTATAGAGCTAATCGCCTAGTTGCTAGCTCTTACCTAGGTGTTTATAGAGCTAATCGCCTAGTTGCTAGCTCTTACCTAGGTGTTTATAGAGCTAATCGCCTAGTTGCTAGCTCGAAAATCATAGAAATAATAATAAAAAAAATAATAATTAGTTGTGCATGAATTCTGGATAAAGAAAGAGAAGTGGAATGGTTTGGTAGGAGGTGGCGGGCGGTATTGAAAATATAACACATTTTTAGATGTAGAAATGTAGTTTTATTAACCATTTTAAATTCAAATGGAATGTAGTTATAAAAAATGTATGCTGGAAGCAGAAGCAAAAAAAAAAAAAAAAAAAAAAAACCTATTAAAATAAATTTAATTCTATAGAATTATTTAACAAAACTTTCATTCAAAGATAAAATTCAGTTTTTTGTTTTTTGAACTAATTTATTTTGTTGAAAGGATATAATGTAAGTGGTGTGCGTTCCCTCAGCGAAGTCTATTCATCTGTGATTAAAGGCCCATTTACACTTCGACCAGTGCGAGTGATAAGTGATTAGTAGCTCCTGTGAGTGATTAGTGCGACTAGTGTCTACTATACTGTTAGTGTCCACTGTTTAGAACAGCAAGTAGAATGGAGTCTCACTTTTACGAATGTGAGAGGAATGGAAAATGTTTCCTATAAGTGAATACTTCGTATAACTGAATAGTAATATGTTTCGTGGCTATTTTAAAATAAATTAAATCCTCCATAAAAAAGTCACAATTCTATTGTTTGTACATATTTTGTTGTTAGATGACTTTGTATATTATGATATTTTCAAGTTTCATATCACAATGTTCTTCTTGATTGCTTTCTTCTTACCGATAATAGTCGTGAGGGTTGACAAAGGTAATTTCATGGATAGCTCAAGGCCCAACGGAGTTGATTTGAGGAGTTGTGGATACGAAGGGCGAATTCACCATCTGGACTCCATGTTTAGTTTGCTCTCCCCATCGGCAACCCCTCATTGTAATCCCGCTACTTTGTAACGAACGAAAGGTCAAGTTCGTTAACCAGCAGAATCCGCCCTAAGATGATGCAGTTCCTGCGAGTCGGGCTTTAAATATTATTTCCTTTGCATTGCTGTCCTGTGCAGGGATCTTTTTCTCTGCAGGATCTTCTGTAGAGGCTAGAAAAACCGTCTCCGCTTCTCAACCATTATATCTTCAGAATCCTTCTCTCCTCTCTCATTATCTCTCATTCCTTTGTCTCTTCTACTAAAAGCTTTCATCTTCTCTCTTTCTTTATATTCATCCCGATACCAAATACTTCTCTACAATTTAAAGCCACTTCCTTGCATCTATTTTTCAAGCAATTTTTTTTTTACTTTCAAGATTTCTTAGTAAATTTATCTAGAATTTATTACATTATAATGATTTTAGAAATTTTATATTTTTATTCAGTTTATTAAAATTCTTTCTAATAATAAACGCTTAAGGGAAGCTTGTACTACATGTTTTCGGGTATATTTTTACAATGGTAGTTTATTTGTGTCCTCACAAATCTCCCGATATAATGCATTTGAGTTTATACACTTTTTTGTTGGTATACAGCATGTTTATTTGCATAAATGCTTATTTGCACTGGCTAAACACATTATCATGAATAAATAAAATTTTAAAAAAAATTACATAGCCTAACGACAGTTATTTAAATACGATTTCATTTATTTATTTTTTACGGCCATAGATGGACAAGTTTTGTAAAATATTGTAAGTAAATTATGAAGCTGTTTATGAAATTGGTTTCGTTGTCCTCAAATGAATTATTATATAACTAACATATCATAATTAAACAATTCAGTAATATAGAAATACTATGTGTTGTAAGTAGAAAGGAACTAAATTGAACTTAACTTATTATAAAACTTGCAAATACTGCAAACATAACTAACAGAATAAGTTTATAAATGAAGTATAGAAGTTGGCTTTTTTTCTTCTATATTTTCGCCATGGTCACTTAACCCGCTAGCTTTGGTCTTTTTCCATCCTCTGGGATTTTATATAGCTGCCAAAGATAATACCAAAACGTTCGAAATATATATATTTACGAAAATCTAATTGTTCTTTCTTAACCGAATCCCAACTATTCCTTGACTGCAAATAATTTTAAATCATTAAATTTTTCAACTAAGTTATATTATTTTTGTATTGATGTTTTCCGGTAGTGGGGTTGCTTAATTCCAGAGGGTGAATCAAAATTCAGTCTTCCTACAAATTTCCTCTTTATTTTGCACTAGGACTTTCAACACAAATGTGCCATCATCAGGTGCTAACAACAAATAAAAACATGCATTAATATTGTTTAACTCCTTAATAACAATTAATGTTGATTGAATGTTGTTGGACAGTAATTAGTCTAATTAATAGTTAGAATTTATAAAGCAAACGGTAAAAGTATAAATTGGAAAATAATGTTATAGATTACAGTTTTTTAGTAAATAATTACAAATTCATAAACTAAAGTTATATTTGTTTTGCTAATTTATTTCCGTTAATAAATATTAATTTCTTTTGTTTTAAAATTATAATTTATTTACCATAAATGATTTTTAGCACATGCCGCTGTTTATTAAAAATTTAAGAAGAAATATTTGAGGCGTATAGATGCAAAAGCACTTCTATCTAATAACGCTTTTATCAAATCTGTACCAATCCTACGTAGTTGATATCGAAAAATCACCAACGTTATAATATAGAACACTATAATGGAGTATATTATACTCTTTTATATTATTACGATGGTGATTTTTCGATATCAACTACGTAGGATTGGAAAAAAAACTTTATGATCCAAAAATTGGATATAAGCGCTTTTGCATCTATACACCTCATATATAGGTTTATATTTATTGAGATTATTAAATTCTTTGAACGTGCTTAGTTATGCAGCTCCTTGACGGATTTTTTAAAATATTATTTTTCCCATCAATTTTGTTTGTTATTTTTATTAATATTTTTTCCTTTGTTCCATAGAAGAGAAAATGTTTTTCAGTGTGGTGATTCACAATTTCATGAATTAAAAATGAAATTACTAACTGTTACATAACACGTTTCACAAAAAACAAAAAAAAAAAAAAAAAAAAAAAAACAAGCTCTCTATGTGTCTGATGTGTAAGACAGCCGAGCCGACAAGTTATCATGTTTTAGCAGAGACCCTTTAAAGCTGTAAATGATGGCACGGCTCGGACTGGTTTATGGATACAGATGACAAGGGGTCATTCCGAGCATCTGAGGATCCTCCATGAATATGTAAATGGGGGCTTTACTTCAGCCGAATAGGATGTATGCATTGTATGTTCTCGACGCTTCGTCATATTCAGTACTTCCTTAATCTATTCCGTGTCAATAGGAGCTGTCCTCGTTCATCATGGCCGGTTCAGTAATTATCTCTCATCTGTCATGGAATCACTCATAAATATTTAGATATATATTAGGAATAAATATTTTATCAATATATCTTCAAGCTTCTTATTTTATTAGGAATTTTCTGTATCCCTACAGCTTTCTCCAGCGGTTGGTTTTTTAACGTTATATTTAACAGGAATCTGTAAAGATTTCAAATAAATAAATACTAATTAAAAAAAAAAAATTAACAGGAATCATTTTTAGCGCGGTTCCTCCCACCCCCATAGGGAGGAACCGCGCTTATAAGGTTGATACAATGAAACAATCCGGAAGTGCCGACTAGAAAATTTCGCGTTTCAGAACCCCTAGAGACCGAAAATAACGGTGGTTCAAATTTATATATATATATATATATATATATATATATATATATATATATATATATATATATATATATATGTATATGTATATATGTATATATATACATATTTGTCTGTTCGCTCATTTCTGGCTTCCCCAATGGTCCGATTGTGATGAAATTTGGTACAAAAATCCGTCTTCCAATTTGAAAGGTCAAGTTCGTTAACCAGCAGAATCCGCCCACTGGAAGATGGCGTTTGGGACGAAATTCGCGCAAAAAAAATCGTAACGCTTACGTTTTTGAGTTCATAAGCTTGTAAGTACTCGTTTTATAGGCTTCTTGGGCTAGGAAAACGAATGAAAACATTTTCAAGGCGATAGCTTTAACCGTTTTCGAGAAAATTGGAAAAATAGTTTTTGAATACCGTTTTTGGTTTGGGTACTTAGAATCAATGGATTCAGTTGAAACATTTTCTGCATGTTCTACTTTCATTAAAACTAATATGTTGCAATTTTTGTTACGTTTGGAGTTAAGGAAGGGTTAGAATAAAATATTTTATTAACAGACATAAAAGATTTTGGTAACTTTGTATACTTTCCTTAATATTTCGAAAAAGGTTGAGAATCTTGCGAAACGTAAGATCACCATTAGAAAGATTACTAAATGCTCTACAAAAATGGTTCTAATGAAAGTTTTAATTAGGCGATGTCAATCGGAGAAATAAGTGCTTAAACCTTTAAAGTAATTGATTTTGCTTATTCGAACTGTTCTTTTTGTCTTTGATTTTGGTACTTAGAATTATGGGATTCAGTTAAAACATTTTCTGCATGTTCGAATTTCATCAACACTAATATGTTCAAATTTTGGTTACGTTTGGAGAAAAGAAAGGGTTAGAATAAAATATTTTATTAACAGACAAGAAAAGTTTTGGTAACTTTGTATACTTTCGTTAGTATCTCGAAAACCGTTGACAATCTTGGGAAGCAGAAGGTTACCATTCGAATGCTTACTAAATGCTCTACAAAAAAGGTTCTAAAGAAAGTTTTAATTAGGCGATGTCAATCGTAGAAATAAGTGATTAAAACTTTAAAATAATTGATTTCGTTTATTCGAACTGTTCTTTTTGTCTGTTTTATTCCTTGTTATTTTTAAATTGCTTATAGTCGGATAATGTATTTGACAATAAAACAGATTAAGTAAAATAAGAAGATCAATTTATTGTTAAAAATGTAGCGTTCAAAGAGAGAGATCCCAAGGCTTTCCAAATGCCTCTGAGCGGAGGCCTTTCTGCCCGACTTATGGGATAGCTGACCCATACAGGTAAGATTGTAAATCCAAGACCTTTCATGACTGGTTTGTTTGAGATTTCATTTGGATAGGTGTTTCGCTATTGATCTAAACAAAGTAATAACTGTTTCTATTCTATGCCTTCATAAACACTAAAGATAAGACCGGAACCGCGCTAAGATGACGCAGTTCCTGCGAATCGGACTTTTGTTATGTGGAGTAGATAGTTAGAGGAGAACAACTAAAATTAACATCCTACTGTAACCTCAGCTCATAAAACATTAAATGCACAAAAAAACGTAAAGAGGATTATTTATCGTTTGTATAGTACTCTCCCCGACAGAAATAGTAACACAAGAAGAAAATAAAATATTAACACCCCCACTGGGAAATACATAAACCCAGCTGTATATTTTAATTTTATATTGTGCACAATACTTGCAGATTTACGCAAACAATTAAAAACAGCCAAAGTGCTAGAATGACCGGGAGAGAATTATCACAGCTCGTAACAAAATAAGCATTAACTCAGCTATTAAGAAGATGTAAAACATGAATTAAATTTAATAGGTAATTTGTCACGTCAAACAGCTCGACAATGCGACATTCAATTATACTCCTAGTAAATTAATATACAGCTGACATAATAGCGGGAGAATTATGGCGGGAAAGAAACATTACGTTATATAAACTTATGAAAGAATATACATAAATTATACCCACAGAAACTATTACATAGACCATTAATAAATCACTGCATTCTTTTATTTTTAAGAGATGAAACTCAAATACATTCATGCATATAATGAATTTTGTTAAGTGAAGTTTTTATTTAAACATTATAAAGTTAAGCAGTCAGGGAATAGTTGGGATTTGGCTAGGAAAACTTCAATACGATTTTTGTAAAAAACTATATTAAGGACGTTTTGGTAGCCTTTTTCAGCTAAAAGACGAAACACAAATGCAGAATTAATAAACAGAAGATTAAACCAATAAAGAAAGATTATATATCTACAAATAAAAAACACTTAAAAGAACATTTTGTTGTTACCACCAATAAGTAACAGAACATTATAAACAAGTGAGTGAACAATATTTTTCTTATAACTTCTATACTCCGAACTAATTTCTAGGAAAAAAAATATTGTTTCCTTGTTTATAATGTTCTCTTACTTATTGGTGTTAACTACAAAATGTTCTTATAAGTAATTTGTATTTGTAGATCTACCATATTTCATTCTTGGTTTAAATATTCTGTTTATTAATTCTGCATTGGTGTTTGTCATTCAGCTGACGAAGGCTACCAAAGAGTAGCCCAAACGTCCAAAATCTAGATTTTTCTAAATCGTATTGATGTTTTCCTAGCCGAATCATGTTTGGTTTATTAGACCTTGCTCAATGATTTAATATATTCTTTATGATTTAATATGTTGTAACCTTTTAATTGGAAACATTACACTTATTGTCTTACTGCAGACGTTTCATGAGGAATTTTGTTATGACCTGAATATATAATTCTTCATTCTTGCATAATATCATTTTGTCCTTACATTTTTTAAACCGGATTTTTTTTTTTTTTATTGATTTTATCTTTATGCTTTTAACAATTTTTAAGGTTAAGGATAAACATTGTTACGTATTGTATTGTTTATTTCGACCTACCGACTTATATAGGTTTCTTGTACATTTAAATTTTTGTGTAAATTCAAGGATAAGTTCGACCTTTAAAATTTTATTTTCTAGTGCAATGTTTAACACTTAAGGCCAATTCACGCTAGACCGGGTCGGGTCCGGGCCGGGCCACGGCCGGGACAAGGTGAGGCAATCACACACGCAAAAAACACGGACCCGGCCCGGTGTAGCATGGACGAGTCCATTGAAAATGCAGGTGAGATTGTTTCACCGTGTCCCGGCCGGGAGCCGGCCCGGACCCGACCCGGGCCCGACACGGTCTAGCGTGTATCAGCCTTTTATCGCCTTTTTTTTATAATTCTGTAATTTCACATATTTTATGTAATATTATTTTATGAATTATTATAAAATGGACTATGTTATGTTGAAATATACTAACACTGTGAGTTTATTAATTAGTGAGCATAATCAAATATTATATTTAAAAATGAGATAATATTAAAATCAATTAATATTTTCAAGTAATTATAAGAAAATCTTGGAGTCTGACAGTAGTAGTAAAAAATCAAGAGATTTAAATTCTTAATATAATTGGCCATATTGTACGCCAAATTTTCCCCACCTTCAGTATGTACTATACTAACTCAAGGTGCTCTTTAAACAATTTATTAATAGTTATTTAAATTATTTAATAATTTAATTTATCTATTTAGAGTTTAAATTATATCTCGACTCTTAAGTAAATATGAAGTCAGATTTATTCAAAATAAACTTGTGAGGATCTTTGCTGTCTTCTTAAGAGCTTTTGATATTGTTGCTCTGATAATCTTGGAGGAGGAACTTGTTGATGTTGCCTGACAGATTTCTTGAGGTTCAAGGGTGAGTTGTTGGTTGTTTCGGCTTTGTTCACGGTGAATTCACAGACATTCGAGAGTCCAGAAGGGTTGAGATTTGAAATGAAATCCGGAATCTTGTGATTTAAACACAAACTGCTCTTCATCATAGATTTTGAGAAAATGAGTAATTCCAATCTAGTTCATTTAACTTAGCAGAATATTTGAAAAAATCTAATGAATTCGTGTCTGATTCTTAAGAAGATTTCATTTTATTTATTATCTATCTATCTATATATATATATATATATATATATATATATATATATATATATATATATATATGTATAGATATATATATATATATATATCTATCTATATATATATTCATATTTTCGTACTGACTTCAGACTGTTTACTTTATCCCTCGGGAAATTCTTTATCATTCAGGCTTTATATATATATATATATTATATATAGGCCGTGGAGGCGCCTCTAGCCAATGACAGCCTTGCTGGGTTGTCAATCCTCCCTCTACTAGTCCCACGCCTAGGCAGTGCTGCGAGGTTAGTAGAGCTGGCAACGTCGAGCCCCCTCTATGCTTTCCCTAAGTGACAAGTTACACCTTCCACTATAATAGTTATTTATCTAAGATTATTGTGAAAGAGCTTAGTGTAGATTGAACAATGCTTATATCAGAGTTGGGCAAACGTTAGCGCGCGCTAAAAGCTGATACCTCTCCGCTAATTTAGCGAAACTGTAGAAAGCCAGCGCTAATAATTAGTGGTTAGCGGCGGCAGTGCGCTAACCGCTAATCTATTTATGAAATATCGTAATTGCTAATAGCTTGAGCTATAGTTACACCATTTTGTCATCTCAAAGTTCACTTCCTGTCTGCTCTGAGCAACCTCTATCCTGTTCCACTTCCGCTTCAATCTACAGGATTTCCGATCACAAGAATGTCAGTTTCAGTTACTTCCGGTCGACTCATGCCTATCACTGGGTAACTCCTGTTCGATCTGGCTCACTTCCGGTCACTCACAGACAATGGCACACTCTGACAGTCCTTGATCTAGGTTACTTCCGGTCCTATATTCATCCCTGGGTCGTTTCCCCCAGGGCCTTCCAGGCACTCATGATAGACCGGAGGTGAACCGGCAGTGACCCGGAAGTAATTGTAAGCAACCGGAAGTGGACCGAATCTGTCCAGATTCATGCGGAAACTGTCCAGGAGTAATTTTGGAGACCCGGAAGCCATTTTGAGAACCCGGAAGTGGACCGAAGTTGTCCAGATTCATCCGGAAACTGGCCAGGAGTAATTTTGGAGACCTGGAAGCAATTTTGAGAACCCGGAAGTGGACTGAAGTTGTCCAGATTCATCCGGAAACTGGCCAGGAGTAATTTTGGAGACCCGGAAGCAATTTTGAAAACCCGGAAGTGAAACCGGAAGTGGCCAAAAGTAGTCCAGATCCATGCGGAAACTGTCCAGGAGTAATTTTTGTGGCCCGGAAGCCATTTTGAGAACCCGGGAGTGAAACAGGAAGTGGTCTAAAGTTGCCCAGATTTATCCAGAAACGGCCCACGGGTAATTTAGGTTATCCAAAACTCATTTGGAGAACCCGGAAGTGAAACTGGAAGTGGTCAAAAGCTGCTCATATTCGCCCGGAAATGCCCCAAGAATTCTCAAAATGGCTTGAGGGCCACCAAAATTATCCCTGTTTCTTGAACTATCTGGGCAACTTGAGACCACATCCGGGTTCTCAAAATGGCTTCCGGGTCACAAAACTACTCCTGGACAGTTTCCGGATGGATCTGGACAACTTTTGGCCGCTTCCGGTTTCACTTCCGGGTTCATAAAATGGCTTCCGGGTCACCAAAAGTACTCCTGGATAGTTTCCGGATGAATCTGGACAACTTCGGTGTGCTTCCGGTTTCACTTCCGGTTGCTTACAATTACCCCCGGGTCACTGCCGGTTCACCTACGGTCTATCATGAGTGCCTGGAAGGCCCTGGGGTACTTCCGGAAACGATCCTGGGATGAATATAGGGCCGGAAGTAACCTAGATTAAGGAGTGTCAGAGTGTGCCATTGTCTGTGAGTGACCGGAAGTAAGCCAGATCGAACAGGAGTTACCCAGTGATAAGCATGAGTCGACCGGAAGTAACCGAAATTGACATTGATGTGGTCGTAAATCCTGTAGATTGAAGCGGAAGTGGAACAGGAGAGAGGTTGCTCAGAGCAGACCGGAAGTGAACTTTGAGGTGACAAAATGTTGTAACTATAGCTTAAGCTATTAGCAATTACGATATTTCATAAATAGATTAGCGCTGGCTTTCTACAGTTTCGCTAAATTAGCGGAGAGGTATCAGCTTTTAGCGCGCGCTAACGTTTGCCCAACTCTGGCTTATATAAATGGAAACTTATTTTCCATAAATTTATTTAGAATTGCTCTTCTACCTGGGCTCATGAAATTAATACTTCAATACACAATATAACTGGTATAGAATAATCTTATCTATGGAGTATATACAGATGAAAAATTATGTATATTTTTAGCCCTTAAAAATAAAAAAAATAATTGTTTCATACTCCAAAGGGCCTTAGAGTTCATAAAGTTTTTGTGGAGAGAAATTCATTATGAACTTTTAATGGGAGTTGTCTATATGATGTTTTTTCCCATTAATGCTTTAATAAAAGTGAGGTAGAGCCGCTGAGTATAAGTTAGAAGTTTGCTCCATAGTTTCATCTCGCATATATGATATAATTCTCTCTCACCTCCCATTATCTCTCTTTAGTTTTTATATTTTGGTCGCATTATTTTTTATACCGTTATATTTGCGAAGAATTATACCAATTGTTGTTTATTTGTGCTCCATACGAGAATATTTATTTTCTTTAAAATAAATACATAATTGAGGCTTATTATCTGCTGTATTTTTTTTTTTTTTTTTTTTTTTTTTTTTTTTTTTTATACGGGGCGCGTCAACAAATCATGGCTATTAGCGCCGCCATCCAGGCTGCAGCCAAGAATCTTCTCAGCGAGCCCTGAGATGAGAAAATATCTGGCGCCGGTGGCGATCGAACCCACCATCTCCCTCTTATGAATCTAGCGCGCTAGCCACTAGACCACGGGAGACCCCTCTCTACTGTATTAACATCAAATCCAATAAAAGCTGAATCTAAAGATGGAACCCACAAAGCCAGCGTGCTAGTATATTTGAGGTTAGTGATGTCCTAGGTCCCTTCCGTTTTTGCCTACCACCACCGTCGTAATAAGATCATTGAGGTTTTTTTAACATGAAAATGTCATATGGCTGGGGGGGGGGGGGTTCAAAACTTGTCGCCACGGATATCGCAAAAATTGTAACGAGGCTGGAAATTGATTTTGGCGCGAAATTAAATTCCTAATTTGGCGGGAACCAATCCTTAAGCATTGCCTATATTACAGATCAGCAACAACGCTTATTGCGTTGACCAAGGAACGAATAACTCTTAAATGATATTGCCATGATCTAATTGCAATCTTAAAACTTTTTTTTTTTTTTATTTTTTTTTTACAGAATTCTTTGTATATCAAACTGAGGAATATTTTAAATTGCTTAAGGGAAAATGCCATGAGTAATGGGATATATCTGAGAAGTGGTAGAGAGTTATATAACCTTACCTCCTTCGAGGGAGGTTATGAGACGGTATTTGATGGGTGGGGTAGGATTAGGGCTTGGGAAATTGACTGCTTATCCACCAGCCTGGGGTATATTCCGAAGGTGGTTGGGGTATTTTTATCATTGGATTAGGGATTCTCTGGGGTATCATGGATCTGGATAACTCCATTCCTTCTAAATCATCGATATATCGTGATTGTTCCTGCGAGTCGATTGCTCATAACCTGACGGTCGTATAACCGTCAGGCGTCTACGTCATCATTCACTATATTTATGTCTATATATCCCTCGATCCTTTTATCCATTGTAATAAATAACGCAAGATCAGCATTTTATACATTTTCATTTTATTTAAAAATACAGCTTCTTAGAAATTGACAGCAATTTCTCGAAGGCGTCATTTTCCTTTGAGCGCAGGTATGCTGTGTAATGCTGTTATTTACCACTGATCAATTTTGTGGGTTCCTGGCACAGTCGAATATAAGAAACGAAGAGAATAAAACTACGGTCATACCCTTACAAAGCTTTGTTATAGCGACGGTCTACTTACAAGACTAGGACATGTCGTCGATACAAATGCAAAGTATCGAATATGAAAAAATGCATTTTTCATTTTCAATCTTTACTAATTTCTCCTGGACTTATGTACGGCAAATTCTTGAATCTTAGTTCACTCTATGAAAGGGATAGTATTCCACTGTCAAATGGTCAAATCTGCCGAATATTTGACTGTCCAAAAAAAAGTTATGAATAAATACTTCTCCACTATGAAAAGTGGTGATTTTCACATTCGATACTTTGCAGTTGTATCGACGATGTCATCAACGGGTGTCGATATATTTCTTATGATATATATATATATATATATATATATATATATATATATATATATATATATATATATATATGAGGGGATGGGGGCGACTGGAAATCAGAATGCTTAGTCAAATTTCTATTGAAAAATTACTTGCACAAATTTTGATACGAACGTCCTGAGTGAACTCTACTACTGAGATAATCTACTATATATTTGTCAAATACCACTCACTCACTCAGTGACCTATCATCGCCCAGCCCAAACCACTTGACAGGAAATTTTGGAATTTTGCATGGACACTGTCTTTAGAACGTAAACATTCGCTAAGAAGGAATTTTTCGATATTCACATTTTTAGGTATTTTTAGAGGTGTCTGAATTTTTTGTTCGTTAGAGCAGGCAAACCTAGGCAGCATGCGTTGCTAGGACGATAACAGGTCAGCTGTTAGTACGGGTATACCGTACTGTATCTATTTCATATTCATATTTTTATTTGCGGTTCATCTCATCTTTGATGACAGACCTTGAATTACTAGAAATAAACTGGGATTTTGTCCCTCATAGAGTTTACGCTGTACCTGGTGATGGTCCATCCGAGTTAATAATATCCCGAACCCTTGCGCAGCCTCCTCACCCATCAGCATCCCCAGTCAGGACACTTCTTGGTAATGCTCGCAGATATAATGGGTGTTTCAAAATGACATCTTGGGAACATAAATTATTAAATTGTAATGTACATTTATTATTAACGACGAATTTTAACCTGTACTGGTTAAACTGCTGTTACTGCTGACCTATAGATAACAGGGGATCTCTAGGTTATCTGTTTCATGACACTGGTACGGAGCGCCCCAATGTCAAGAACCATTATACATTGATTACCTATCAGTTGATGAATAACTTATAGTATGACGGAAACCATGCTATAATAAACTGCACAAAGTTATGTAGTCGCGTTAATTTTGATGATACATTATTTAACGCAATAAAATAACTACTTATCTGCCGTGACGAAGCACGGGTATTCAGCTAGTGTTCTCATCAGTAATTTGTATTTGTAGATCTGCCTTATTTCTTTATTGGTTTAACTATTCTGTTTATTATTTCTGTATTTGTGTTTTGTCTTTTAGCAGACGAAATGTTTTGTCTTTAACACACGAATACCTGATAGCAAGACTTGACAAACCAAGTTGTGATATATGCAATACAGACTTCACTGTAAAACACCTACTTACGGAGTGCAGAAGACGACAAAACCTAAATATCCCACATGACATTTACAAATTGTTGAGGGACAGCAGCCAGTACATAAACACAATACTTTCTTACTTGCAGGACACTAATCTATACACTAACATCTGAAGACATCTGCTGAATAACCAGAGGCTTCCAGGCATATAACAGGCATTTACATAACTCAGTTTATGAAAATAATAGAATTGAAATACCCATCTTAATGCTGGTTCATTGGACCATAGAGGTACTACCTTGAAGGAGTGAAATCCCAGTAGATGCGAATCTCTTATAAATATATAAATAGCAGACGAAGGTTATCAAAGAGTGGCCAAAATGAATACAGATTTTTACAAAATTCGTATTGATGGTGTCCAGCCGAATCACAACTGGTCCCTGACTGCTTAACATTATATTTTTTTTTTTTTTTAATAACTGCACTTAACAAAATTCATTATATTTATGAATCTAATTGTGTTCCATTAAAAATAAAAGGATGCAGTGATTTGTTAATGGTCTAAGTAATAGTTTCTGTGGTTATAGTTTATGTATCTTCTTTCATAAGTCTAAATAACGTAATGTTTCTTTCCCGCCATTATTCTCCCGCTATTATCTGTCAGCTGTATATTAATTTACTAGGAGTATAATTGAATGTCGCATTGTCGAGCTGTTTGACGTGACAAATTACCTATTAAATTTAATTCATGTTTTACATCTTCTTAATAGCTGAGTTAATGCTTATTTTATTACAAGCTGTGATAATTCTCTCCCGGCCATTCTAGCACTTTGGCTGTTTTTTATTTTATTTATTTATTTATTTTTTTTTACGGCGCATCTACAACTTGGCCATTAGCGCCTGGCTATCTACAGGTTGCCACCCTTTTCTAATGCCAACAGCACATGGTCGGTCACCCATTCAGGTGCTGACCACGCCCGACGTTGCTTAACTTCGGTGATCTAGGGGAACCGGTGTATTCAACGTGGCTATGGCCGTTGGCCACTTTGGCTGTTATTAATTGTTTGCGTAAATCAGCAATTATTGTGCACAAGATAAAATAAAAATATTCAGCTTGGTTTATGTATTTCTCAGTGGGAGTGTTAATATTTTATTTTCTTCTTGTGCTACTATTTCTGTCGTGGAGAATACTATACAAACTATGGGGTTCCACTAAACCTTCCAATTCCTTCAGAATACAAACAATGCAATCCTAAACCCTTCGAAAAATATCCAATGCTCCTTACTATGTCTCGAACCTATCTTTGATCGTTAGAACCGTGAAACTTACTGTTAATTGCAGTTAAATTATTTAGTTAGAGATATATGATGTTACTGCTCTCCGGCTGTCCAAGTATATAAAATAATAATAATCAATAAAATTAAAAAAATAATAATAATAAAAATTAAAATAAATAAATAAAACAATGAATGGATAAATATGTAAATAAATAATTATTTAAAAAAAATTAAATGTATTTATATAAATATAGTTTTGTACGGATGTACATGTTGTGTGTATGTTTGCTAATGTATTTTTTTCCAAAGCAACATTGTCCTAAACACAAACTGCAAACTGTGTGCATTAGGCCTCGGGTACGATACGAACGATGAGCGACAGAACGACAGAGCGTTTAGCAGAAGGAGGCACTGGCTACAGTACAGAGCGGCTGGGCGGTAATATCCTTTAGTCTCCGTACTCCAATATACGTTTATTAATTAAAATATTAATAAAAAAAAAAATATTTTGAATGGTTAGTTAGTAAAGATAACTTACCTTGCATGTTTAATATGTTTCCAACCTCTTCTCATTGTTTCTTGGTTATGATTGTATTTTTAAAATCACTGTGTCTGTCATTCCATACTTTGTACTTCCGAAATTAAAAGCTCACATTCACTATCCTCCTGTTTACTCTTTTATTAGTATTCACGTAATTTAATACAGTTGGGAAACAAAAACCATAAAAGTGAAATGACAAATTTGTTTTAAATTTTATTAGCTTTCATAAAAAAAAAAAAAAAAAAAAAAAAAAAAAAAAAAATGCATTGAAATCGGTTAAGATTTAGAGGCTGTAGCCTTTTTTGTAGCACGCAAAATAAAATGTCTGGGGCTAACGTTGAGAAAAATTGTAATGTTTAGACTAAGCGATGAGCGACAGGCTGGAACCTGTAAGTGACGTCATATTTTCGCTCATGCCTATTGTAGCCAGTCCTCCCTCATTCCTACTTCACTCCAGCTTAACATTAATGCCAGTGACGTCGCTCTGAAGCTTTTCGCTTATCGCTCATCGCTCATCGCTCGTATCGTACCCTAGGTCCGACACTATTCATGAGTTTACTGTAGTCTTAGAGCGGTGGTTGCCCGTTAGTTTGTCGCTCATAAGCTCTCCACCCAGACTAATCCTAGTATATTGTCATAATAGTTTTTATGAGAGGATCTATCCCTGAAAGTGGTGAGAGCCGCACTATCAAATCCAGACACGCGGTGGGTATATTTCATTCCAAGGTATATCCGTAGCGAAATTCATATTTATAATATAGTTGCATTAATTTATTTCACTAATTTCTTTTAAAGTGTATAAAAATGAAAGCGTAGAAAGATTTGGTTAATGATCTCAGTTTTTTCTCTATAGGCCGGAACAGGCGGTTCATCATGGCTAATAGCCTGTCTAGCTGTGATAGAACGCCTTTTGGACTAATTTTAATCTGGGACCACAGCTTTGGGTAGGGGGAGGGAGTTGGCCCTGTTCGAGACATACCTCACCTTAATAACCCGGAATGTCTGAGCCAAACTTGGAACGGGATTCCTAGGGATTGCACGTGTCCTTCGGGTGACTAATAGGACACCCGACGGCTAGCGCGGGATATGACTCGTGAAATTAAAGGAGGAACCAGTTCAAAGATATTATTTCGGGTACAGTACTCCATTGTACCGGACGGGAATCCCTTGGAGTCAAGAAATGTACTACTGGAACTGTTGTATGTTATAGAAAGAATGGGGACGAGGTTAGCTCACTGGTAGGGCAATTGACAAATATGCTGGAGGACCTGAGTTCCATCCCAAGCATAGTACTAAAGATCTTTATCTTTTAGTGTTTTCGTTCATGGGTTGGATTCGGCCTCCCTGACCCTCCCCAGGCCAACCCAGCTTTTAATTAATCTAATAATGGGTACCTTGGTGCTAATGACTCTAGCAGTTGAAGCAGCCAAGGGGAGAATCAGGCGGCCGGAGCATAGTACTGACCAAACTATCTCCCTAGTGTACCGTATGGTCATGAATCAGGTACCTCTAAAATATCTGCCCCTAAGGGCCCTCGTGGTCTCTCTCTTTTTTTTTTCTTTTTGCGCGGAGATACAGTGCACAGTCTGTAGGATTTAAGAGCGAAACTCAAGCGCGCAATAAAAAGTAAAACGGGAACATCAGGCGGCCAGAGTATACTATTGACCACACTACCGTGGGTCAATATGGGATTTGGGGGTGGGTACCGTATGGGGTACCGTACGGGGTACCGTATGGGGTACCGTACGGGGGTGGGTACCGTATGGGATTTGATACTTACCCTGTATCTGTTCCTCTGAATCTTCTTGGGTTAAGTTATATTTAAGAAGCAGTATTGTTTTACGATTTTGACGGAAGATTTTGGATTTCCTGCAAACATTTCCACTAACGAAAAGCAATCACGGAATAGCTGTAATTCGGCTAGGAAAACATCAATAAGATTTATTAATAACTACTTTTTTGCCGTGACGAAGCACGGGCATTCAGCTCGTGTGCCTTAATTCTTTATTGGTTTATCTATTCTTTTTATTATTTCAGCATTAGTATTCGTCTTTCAGCTGACGAAGGCTACCAAAGAGAAGCCAAACTGCCTTTAATGTAGATTTTTACAAAAATCATATTGATGTTCCCTAGCCGAATCCCAACTATTCTCTGATTGCTTATCACCTCGACGCCTAACTATCTACACATTAGAAAAAAAAAGTTTGATTTTATCAGCTTTCTGATAGATGAATGTATACGAGGTATAAAAGGACGCTAGGTATTTCACATTAGGTGATGTTGTTATATAGTGAGCTTAATTGATGAATGAGTTGTAAGGGGTGTTCAGGTGAACCGATCAATCAATTTTCTGATTAACGAACTTGTTATTTCTTTTGATACGGGTGTTATGTAGGTCGAGTTTCGTTGCGAATTGTGACTTCAATAATGTTAAGAGACTTCTACTTATGGGTGTGTATATTTCAATACTAGCTGTGCCCACGACAGCGACGGTAGATAGTCAACCGATTTAGTTTATTTTTACAATATGTTTTTCTATTAATGTTTCCATAAGGAATTCCGAGTTTCGTGGCAACATAATTGCAACAATAATTGCGGTCGGTACGGGCGAATAACTACTTTGAGTCCGAAGTAACCCCCCCTCCCTCCAGATGGACCAATTTTGCTGGTTAACGAACTCGTTCAATCATTTGCTAGGGGAATAGTATATACCAGATTGGTGAGAGAAAACAGAAACTCTGGTCTGTATCGTGTTAACGATAGTTCATGAAATGTTCGACGTGATTCTTTACAT
Organism: Gonocerus acuteangulatus; assembly: GCA_946811695.1. Classification (NCBI taxonomy): domain Eukaryota; kingdom Metazoa; phylum Arthropoda; class Insecta; order Hemiptera; family Coreidae; genus Gonocerus; species Gonocerus acuteangulatus. Next base: position 74,774,579 of record OX328130.1, on the reverse strand, counting down.
TTGCATCACTTTTAGCGCGGTTCCTCCCTCCCCCATAGGGAGGAACCCCGCTTATAGGGTTGATACAATGAAACAATCCGGAAGTGCCGACTAGAAAATTTCGCGTTTCAGAACCCCTAGAGACCGAAAATAACGGTGGTTCAAATTTGTATATATATATATATATATATATATATATATATATATATATATATATATATATTGTCTGTTCGCTCATTTCTGGCTTCCCTAATGGTCCGATTGTGGTGAAATTTGGTACAAAAATCCGTCGTCCAATTTAAAAGGTCAAGTTCGTTAACCAGCAGAATCCGCCCACTGGAAGATGGCGTTTGGGGCGAAATTCGCGCAAAAAAAATCGTAACGCTTACGTTTTTGATTTCATAAGCTTGTAAGTACTCGTTTTATAGGCTTCTTGGGCTAGGAAAACGAATGAAACCATTTTCAAGGCGATAGCTTTAACCGTTTTCGAGAAAATTGACAAAAAAGGTTCTTATGAAAGTTTTGATTAGACGATGTCAATCGGAGAAATAAGTGCTTAAAACTTTAAAGTAATTGATTTCGCTTATTGGAACTATTCTTTTTGTCTGTTTTTATTCCTTGTTATTTTTTAACTGCTTATAGTTGGATAATGTATTTGATAATAAATCAGGTTAAGAAAAATAAGAAAAACAATTTAATCTAAGAGATATGGATTTCCAAGATATAGCTTTTCAACTGCCTAGCGGGGTCCTTCCTATGGCGGGGACCCATCCAGGTAAGATCGTAAATAAGACCTTTCTTGAAAGTAAAGATGGAACTGTCAACTTTGGTCCTCCTCTGCCTCCCGGCACTTTCATTGCTGACGAAGGCTACCAATGAGTAGCCGAAACGTCCTAAATATAGATTTTTTAACAAAAATCGTATTGAGGTTTCTTTAGCCGAATCCTCTCGACGGCTAACTATCTAATCTTCATGCTTTCTAGAAATGTGAACCCAAAATAATAACAGCTTTTATTTTATTCATTTTAAATGAGTCTAGAGATTAGAACGGAACCGCGGTAAGATGATGCAGTTCCTGCGAGTCGGACTTTTTTTATTTATGAACCGATTGACATGAAACAAACACTAAATATAAGTTAAGCTTACCACAATATATCAGGGAAAACCGCAACTGAATCGGATAAGCCGTTTCTGAGATTGCGCACAGACAAACAGACAACAATTCTAAAAATCATTGTGTTGGGTAGTATTGCGTTGATAAAGGCCCCCAATAGTATTTCTTCCCATGTATCTTCCATGTACAAAATTAAATGTATAATTGTGATGTGTCCCACCGGGCACACTGGACTTATTGACTATTGATGTCTCATGTGGAATTTAGGTTGCGTATAGAATTGACGGAGAGGTTAGCTCAGTGGTAGAGCACTGGACTAATGAACTGGAGGACTCAGGTTCAAAACCCGAGCGTGCACTAAAGATTTTTTCTTCTACTGTCATCGTTCGATGTTTGGATTTTGGGTCCCAGATCGTCCCTAGGCTAACCCAGCCTTTAATTAGGGTACCTGCAAAGGGAAATGGGGCCCTTAGTGGCCTGTTACGGGACTGATTTTTATTTATTTATTTTTTTAAATTATTTTTTATTTTTTTTTTATAGAATTGAGGTTACTATATGCAACCTCAAAAGTTACATTTCTTCTGAATATAACAAAAAAAAAAAAAAAAAAATGCTTGTTGGCGCTTCTAAGATATGTTATCTTTGTGTTGTTTGAGAAATGACTATAACTACACATTGGTAGAAAAAGCTCCCCTTTAGAATTGTGAGTGCGACACCATTCTGAGTAAGGGTTTTCTTTTCTCTGACATTGATCGATGCTTCTTACGTGCACGTCTTCTTCACTCAAAGGTGGTATCTGTCATTTCCTATTTCCGCTGGGACGAAAAAACTCTTTATGGCTGGAAAACTCTGCTGGGTTAAATATATATATATATATATATATATATATATATATATATATATATATATATATATATATATATATATAATATTAGGAGATTTCGGCAGTAATAGTCCTTCTCTTTGGATCCCGGTTGGTTTACTTTAGACAGTTATTTGAGATTAGTGGTGGCGAGGTTAGCTCAGTGGTAGAGCATTGGACTAATAATTTGGAGGAACTGGGCTCAAATGCCGAGCTGGCACTAAAGATTTTATCTTATAGTGTCTTCGTTCATGGGTTGGATTCGGCCACCCTGACCGTCCCTAGCCAACCCAGCCTTTAATTAATTTATTAATGGATACCTTGGTGCTAATGACTCAAGCAGTTGAAAATCAGGCGGTCGGAACATAGTACTGACCACACTATCTCTTACGGGGCTGTTTAGTTTTCGAGGTTAGTTTCTGGTAATATATTTGTTTAGGTGTTTGTTCAATTTAAATACACCCTTCGAAGTGTATATCACTTTGCGTTGAATGTATCTAAAAATACTCATTGACACTACTTACTAGGAAGCAAAAATCACCCTCATTAAAATTGATATCCATACTCTAGCAAACCCGACAGACGTTGTCCTGTCTTAACTATGAATATTCAATTCGCATTGGTATAATTAATTTAAAAAAAAATATTATTCATAATAAAAGTTTCTCAAGTAGACCCGCAATACACTCCTGTTACACGGGAAATGTTGCGGAACTGTATCACAACAATGTTTAGGGACAGTCTGCAACATTGTTATACCGCTTCCTGCCTAAGTGCGGACTAGGCCTATAAGAAGAGATTGTTACTGGGCAGTGACGTTAAATGTGAAAAGGTTAATACCAATTTATGATGTAAAGGAAACGCTTAGGGAAATATTGGAGTAACGGAGTAAATAATGTATGTATTTATTCGGTTACTCCAATATTTAATCCCACGCGTTTTTACATTCACAAGAAAAAATAATAAACAAAGTTAGGAAAAAGAAATAAATACAATTAGTACAAACAAGTAAATAAAAATAAATGAACAAACAAACAAAGAGAATTTAACGCATGTAAATGAAGCTCATTTTATCATATATTTAGATCCGAATAATCTTTGTTCCATGTCAAACTATCGAATATGCAAATCGGAGCAAATTAGAGAACTAACATATTCTATCCGTTGACGAAGTAATATATTGAAAATTGGTCTTGTTCCATACTTTATTTAAGGCATTAAACGCTATTCTAAAAGGGTTAGAGTTGTGACAATTTGCGACAAGTGGTATTGTTAACAATCTCGAATCTGAAAACGAATTTTTTTATATTCGATAGTTAGGCGTGGCAGGGACGATATATGAATAGACTTTAAAATTTAAATAAAAAACTATGTTCTTATGAAGGCTGGATATTTTTTGGAACGAAACTAGTTTTGTAAAATTCAAAACATAGAAACGACGAAATCTAAAAAGTAGCAAATTCAGAGCAATGGATATTTATCTGAGTGATATTTTTGTATATTATTTATTAAGCTGATAGTAACAAATAGATTATATCTTTGTATCACCCCCACAGAGTGTGTGGTTGTTCCATGTAACTTGCTAGCCCGTTGGCGTGTTTTGTGGTTTAAAGCGGTGATGGTGGTGGGGGGGAGGGTCCTGTTTCACAGTCTGCTTGACGCCTATTGGTCTGGAATAACCCGCCATGATGTATTAGAGACACTTCATGTCCCCTGGAATAGAAGGATAGCTGCCGTTGAGTCGGTACTTGATGGTTGTTCGTGTGTATGACGAACTATGGAGATTGTATTTATCACGTCTATTGATAAACAGTGATCAAAGGGTAAACCTGTTACGAGGTAGGTAGTAGATTCAGTAACATATTGAAATCGACAAGTACTTGGTTGCCAACGCCATAATTAAAAGGGTTCGGGGCAAAATAGTGGCAAGCAACATTGTTAACACAATTTAACTGTAGCTGCTATATTTTGGACATTATGAAGGAGTATCAGTCTATGATACAAATACTACTAAAATATGACTACAAGCTCTGTATGCTACTTAATCTTGTTGCCCCTAACCATTTCATCCAACATATAGCAGCTAAAGTTAAGTTTTGTTAAAAATGTTGTTTTGTTAAAAAATGCTTTGCAATATTTTCCCCCGAGCCCTTCAGTTATGATAATGGGATGCAGGAAGTCATGGGATGGTTGGGAATAGGCTGATCGAATTTCAGGAAAATGTATATTTTGGATGTTTTGGTTTGCTGTTTGGTCGCCTTCTTCCTCCATCCCCTAGGGACTTTGTTCTGATAAAAGCGACCAAAGAGCAGGCCGAAACGTTCGAAATATGGCTTTTTCTGATACTCTGACGTTTTCGCTTGGCCGAATACGAAACATTCATTGACTTCTTATCATGATTATAATTATTATCATATGGATGTGATTACATTTATGGATTGAAGAATGGTCCTTAAATGGAGATAACCCTCGAAACAATAATATATGGACTTGATTTACCTAGATTTGTTCAAGTATTATTTGCTTCACGGGAGATTTTTATTAGTTATTTAGATAAACTTTATTAAAATAATTTGGCACTTGTAAGCAGTTTCTAAAAGTACTTAGGCCGTATGTAATGTCAACAGGTTGTAGCCATATTTAGGCTGGGTTTCGATATCGTGGTATTGAGATGTTTAAGGGCTTAAACCACAGAAGTTTGCTCCTGCGCATTGATTGATGATTAGCAGTAAAATGGATTTGTCCGTGTGAAAAGAGAAGCAAATGATAAATATGTAATACAAACATATTTATGTATCATTTCCTTATCAAATCTGAAAAACGAGATCTTGTATATTCGATAGTTTAACATGGTAGAGACGATATAATACAAATATCGTCTCTACCATGACAAACTATCGAATGTGCAAAAACTAGTTTTTTAGATTCGACTCTTTGCTCTTGGATTGTGGACGATACGGCTTGTCGCAAATTGTCGCAACTCTAACCCCTTTAGAATAGCCTTGAATGCATTAAATAGAGTATTGAAGAAGACCATTTTTCAATGTATTACTTCGTCAATGGATAGAAAAAGTTTGTTTCTATTTTGCTCCGATTTGCATATTCGATAGTTTCACATGACAGGGACGATATGTTGAGAGTAATAGAGGTTTCCTCAATAATAACTGGAAGTAGTAGAGGCTATTTAAGTAATTTCAGCAGAACTGGCAGTTTCTGTACATCGAGGCGCCTAAAATCTCAAAATACCAAAACAAAATATTAATTGTTTATGTTCCAAGGTTTCTAAATGACAGGAGATATAAGAACGGAAAATCGCTTAGTCGAGTCAGTCCCTGCGAGCAAGACTGGTTGAGATTATAAAATACGTTCTCTTCGCCTTGGCCGTCTTTTTCGCAAAGAAAAGGCCAACATCAATTCCAAAAGTTATTTCCTCCAGTTGCCACCACCTACGAACGTCCAATATAGTATTTCCGAGACGACTCCCCTACAAGTAAGCAATCTGAAGGTCCAGGGATTTGTGGATCTGTAGAGAAGTAGAAATGTTTTTGTGGAGTATTATATCGGGGGGGGGGGGGTCCATTGGCCCGCCGAAATATCAGCCCCGAGAACATGGACCCGGACAATGGAAGCATGCTTTGGTAGAAATGGTTTCTCCTTTGGGTCTTATCTAAGTCGTCACTCCCCCTTATATATAAGTAGTATAGCTGGAAACCTCCCCCCCCCCTCTCTCTCTCTCTCTCTATCTATCTCCCTCTCCCCGTTTCCCTTTTCTTACTTTCCTAATAACTTGTAGGTCCATCTTGTACTCTTATCATCATGTTCGTCATTTTCCTTATAAAAAACTTATACTTACTTCTTTCCGTTCAATTTATTAATGTTCAATAATAATGAAACGCAGAGAGGATACTTGTTAGAAAGATATCAGGTCCAATTAGTGCAGATTCTCTTTCAACATATAGTGCCTTGTAGCGGGTTCTGTTGGCAGTGGTAATGGAGATAGATCATTTAAGTCGCTCAGTTCCAAAGTCCCAAAGTTTAAGAGTGTAAGATCGTTGGTCGAGTTTCCTAGATACAATGCCAATGGGAGTTTGAGAGCTGGGGAGTCAATGTGTGATATTTAGATGAAGTTACTCTAAACTTATGGAGGGAGGGTGGAAAAGCGCTAAAACAATAAATACTAGGAAAATTTTGACTCGTAGGAACTGCGTCATGTTTTGCTCGGTTCCGTTTAAATATTTCGTGCCATTAGTAAAGGAATAGTAGCACTAATTAGAAGGGTTTGATATTTTGTGAAAAATCTATATATATAAAAATCAAGTGTCTGTCTGTTTATTTATTTGTTTGTTCCTTATACAAATCTACACCTTTTGACCGATATTGACCAAACTTGGCACACAGGTAGGTCTTGATACGAGAAATCTCCTAGGCTAGGTCAAAATAGTCAAATTTCAAAATTTGGTCAAAAGTTTTGTTCAAGAAAAATTGGCTACACTGAACCATTCAGATTGTGACGGCCATTTTGAATCGACTACTACTGGCCTCTTTCGGCTGTTAGATGAAGTGCTGTTGTGCTGGCCTCGACCGTTAAAATTATGAACTAAAACAAATTCACATTGTTTGACCGATTTTCGTAACTGGGTATAGGCAACTAGGTATCAAGTAGATCTTGATACGGGGAGAGTCATAGACAGAAAGTAGGTGTAGCATGGCACACTGGGTAACAGCTAGTATTATATAAAATCTCCAAGAAAAAATAGATTTAAGGCGCCACAACAGCAAACTGACAGTATAATAAGCGAGTCCCCCCACCTTTAACATTCGCTCTTGGAAACACTATAACGTTTTCTTATCCTGTTTTAGTAAAATACAAATCAATTAACAATTAAAACGTTAGGTAAACACATACATAACCCCGATCAAAAGAGCTAAACTAACAATTTCGAATATTCAAGCCCTTATTTCTCCTTTAAACATTCACATTAGAATATTTTTTGTAGAGAATTTAGAAAGCTTTCGAATGGTTACTTTCCTGTTCGCGCTCCCACCCTCCTACCAGTCCACCGGAGCATGGATTTTGTAGCGAAATTGGCGCAAAAGAAAATAATAACGCTTAAGTTTTCGAGTTGATATGCTTGCAGGTACTCGTTTTATAGGCTTATTAACATAAGAAACCCATTTTCATATAATTATATATATACATAAACACACAAATTTGAACCACCGTTATTTTCGTGATTTATGGGTTCTGAAACATGAAATTTTCTAGTCGGCACTTCCGGATTGTGTCATAAGGTCAATCTCATAAAATTCATTTCATGCGCATATCTTTAGGCTGTAAGATTTTTGCCAGACTTTTCTCTTTACAGCGCCAATGTGAGATAACAATCTGACGAATCAGTGTAGTTCTAGAAAGATGATGGTTCTCTAAACTTTCCACTCGCTCCAATAGACAGCTAGCCGGCTAGAATGAAATCTAATTACTCTGATTGATAGTTCTCTAGCAACTATGATAGTTCATGGTTAGTTTGTTGGCTAACAAGCCGTCGAGTTGTGAGTACTCCCGGCTTGTAACTTTTCTCCTGGAATGCCTACAGTACGGTCAGCCAGTTAGTTGGTTAGTATGGCTTCACTGTGAGAGTTAACGAGTAGAGGGTGATTATAGGATCAATCTTCAATTGTGTCATCAGTTGGCAGAAACGTTCTAATTATTGAACTTGGACGTTAAGAAGCATATTGATACAGTACTGACCTATTTGAAAACCAATAACATATTCGACAAAAGACTTCACATACAACCTCGGGCAAATGCTCACATAATCATGAGAATTACAATTCATTTCCTCTTACAATAAACAGCGACACATAATGATTTATGTTTTACATTCGTCATTTTGTAATAATAATCTTCTTTTTTTTTTCTTTTACTTTATTTATTATTATTTTTACTGACATATATAATTATTTCTTGTATTTCTAATTTATTTTCAATCTATTTATTAGCACTTTCCTCCGAAGGAAAGTAGCTATTGAGGTTGGACTCATGACGGAATTTTTGAAAAATTTCTTCAAATCTTTATCGATCCTACCTAGTAGACACCGAAAATGACCCCCGTTAAAATTTATATATATATATATATATATATATATATATATATATATATATGCATAGATATATATATATATATATGCAAGATTTATATATATATATATATATATATATATATATATATATATATATATATATATATATATATATATGTCTGTTAACACGATAGCGGCCAGAGTTTTTGTTTTTTCGTCACGAAACTTGGTATATAGCATTCAATTAGCAAACGATTGAACGAGTTCGTTAACCACCAAAGTCGGTCCACCGGAAGGGGGGGGGGGGTTTACCCCGAACCCAAAACACTAATTTGACTATGTCAGCCGTAATATTTGTTATATTTCAACGAAACTTGGTATTCGTAGTGGTAATATAGAGAGAAAAGTGAGATATTAAAATGAACTAAATCGGTTCATTAGAAGGGGGGGTTTACTCCGGACCCACAATACCAATTCGCCACTACCAGCCGTGATTTTTGGTATATTTCGATGAAACTCGGTATTCGTAGTGGTAATCCACAGGTAAATAACTGTTGTAAAAATAAACTAAATCGGTTCATTAGGAGGGGGGGGGGGGGGTTACTCCGGACCCACAATACCAATTCGCCACTACCAGCCGTGATTTTTGGTATATTTCGACGAAACTCGGTATTCGTAGTGGTAATCTACAGGTAAATATGTGTTGTAAAAATAAACTAAATCGGTTCATTAGAAGGGGAGGGGTTTACTCCGGACCCAAATTCCTAATATACACATACCGGTCGTAATTTCTGCTGTATTGTAAAGAAACGCGGTATACGTCGTGGGTAACTCATGAGAAAGAAGTGTTGTAAAAATGAGCTGAATCGGTCAATCGGAAAGCGGGGGTTTAATTTGTAATATATTTCAATAGAAAAGCCCGTCAGACTTAGGTTCACAAAGCCGCCGCAAGGAGCGCTTTCTACCACTAGAGTGACTGTATCCTGTTCCTGCGTTAGATGAAAATACGATAATATGAGGTTTTTTGTATTTATTAGGTAGAGTAATAGGTACCATGTGTAAACATAACTCTGGAAGCAAATTATTAATTGATCAGTTACTCATTACAAATTTAAAAGAGAACTATTCATGTTTTTATTTTATTTATGTAGGATATTTTAAGCAAATTGTTCTGGAAAGCAATCTACACTACCCAAATTCTGAGGAAAGTGCTTAGTTATGCAGCTCCTGCGTGACGGACTTTTTTTATATGTATTTGATTTAACATACCTACTCACATGGATGATTTTTTGGAGTGTCATCGACTGGTGCAGCACCTACATCGACTCACTGTGAGGAATATATGCTATTAGCCATGGAGGCGAAGCATTAAGAAAATAAATAAAAAATAATAAACATGTGGACTTTTCTCCACACCCCGAAGCAAGCAGAGCCATTCTTCCGTAAGGAGCAAGACCTTATATACTTAGGTTTTATTTGTCACGGTTAAATGCTTGTTCCTGCGACAATGCTACCATGCAGACTTACCTCCAACACTATTTTGACTGCTCACTGGCCGAAACTAACGTAGCCATCCTTCCTGGCAAAGCAAGGCCCAGGAAGACCGTATCTACATAGGTTTGGTTTGTCACCGCTAGATGCTTCTTCTTGGTACAATGTTAGCAAGTATATCTACCTCCAACACTGTTTTGACTACCGAAAAACCGAAGCAAGCAGAGCCATCCATCCTGACAAAGCATGGCCCAGCAACACCAAATCTGCATACTCGTAGGTTTGGTTTGTCACCGATAAATGCTTGTTTCTGCGACAATGTTAGCAAGCAGACTTACCTCCAACACTGTTTTGACTACCGGCAAACCGAAGCAAGCAGAGCCATCCATCCTGACAAAGCATGGCCCAGCAACACCAAATCTGCATACTCGTAGGTTTGGTTTGTCACCGATAAATGCTTGTTTCTGCGACAATGTTAGCAAGCAGACTTACCTCCAACACTGTTTTGACTACCGGCAAACCGAAGCAAGCAGAGCCATCCATCCTGACAAAGCATGGCCCAGCAACACCAAATCTGCATACTCGTAGGTTTGGTTTGTCACCGATAAATGCTTGTTTCTGCGACAATGTTAGCAAGCAGACTTACCTCCAACACTGTTTTGACTACCGGCAAACCGAAGCAAGCAGAGCCATCCATCCTGACAAAGCATGGCCCAGCAACACCAAATCTGCATACTCGTAGGTTTGGTTTGTCACCGATAAATGCTTGTTTCTGCGACAATGTTAGCAAGCAGACTTACCTCCAACACTGTTTTGACTACCGACAGACCGAAGCAAGCAGAGCCATCCATCCTGACAAAGCATGGCCCAGCAACACCAAATCTGCATACTCGTAGGTTTGGTTTGTCACCGATAAATGCTTGTTTCTGCGACAATGTTAGCAAGCAGACTTACCTCCAACACTGTTTTGACTACCGGCAAACCGAAGCAAGCAGAGCCATCCATCCTGACAAAGCATGGCCCAGCAACACCAAATCTGCATACTCGTAGGTTTGGTTTGTCACCGATAAATGCTTGTTTCTGCGACAATGTTAGCAAGCAGACTTACCTCCAACACTGTTTTGACTACCGACAGACCGAAGCAAGCAGAGCCATCCATCCTGACAAAGCATGGCCCAGCAACACCAAATCTGCATACTCGTAGGTTTGGTTTGTCACCGATAAATGCTTGTTTTTGCGACAATGTTAGCAAGCAGTGAGAGTATCATAGAACTTGGCAGATAACTGAGACTACTTTGCAAGAAGTAACAATTTTTACTCGTTCTGTTGGGTTGCATTTTTTTGTACTGATGAGAAATCTACGGCCGACCATACACATAATGTGTTGATTATATAATATTCGGTTTGCAGTTGGTTATTGGTTGTTCTCGCTCGGTCTGATGATGTATTATGTATTATTGTATGGTATATAATATACCTTTTTCCCCTATTTCTAGAAGATGGAAATGGTTTATCCATAAACCTCTTGCAATCCGCTACGTCTCATTTCCTATCCATGAAGTGAGGATTAATAATGGCCGCCCTTTATTCGATTCTCGTCTCTCTGCTTCTGATATTGTTTCCATTCTCCAGTTTATTATTCTACTCGATTTTTCTCTCTTCCGAATTGAAACAATCTTTTTTTTTTCTCTCTTTTCTTTTCAGATTTGAAATTGGGAGTGAAAGAACTTAATTTTGTTTATCGAATGAAGGAAATCTCATGAATAATTTCTCAATATCCCCCCCCCCTCCACCGGTAGATTGATTCGGAATATTTAATGCCATTGAAGAAAGTGATGTTTCAGCCAAAGCTCTTATTGGTTATATTTGGGAGGAAAGCGCTATTTCTATTCGATTTTCGTTTTATTAGAATCCCTTTTGTAGTCCTTTATTACTTTAGTCTGAGTGTCTGGCTTAATTTATCAGGGAAATACAGAACCTTAAAGTCTCAAAATGAATTGAAGCGCCTTGGAAGCCTTCTGGAACGTTGTAGAAAAAATCTAAAAAAGGTCCAGTCAATTATAGTAATACAAAGCCCAAGACTGGATTACCTCTCAATACTAGGGTAACTATCGGACTGAAATAAAATCTTAGAGGCCACAGCAATATCCCTATTTGGTTCAACAGACATTTATTACACAGGCCTACAAAAAAAAAAAAAAAAAAGTGGTATTTTCCAAAGACCCCATTCATATCGTCGATACAAATGCAAAGTAACGAATTTGAAAAAACGCATTTTTCATTTTCAATTTTTCTGGTTCTGATTTTGGCCTGATTTACTTTACGGCAAACTCTCGAAAATTATAGAAAAATAATTATCAATTACATATAATCAAACTTACGAATGTGCATTAAGTCTAATTAAAATATATATGAAGTCATCTGTAAGATACCAAACCACTTTTCACATTCGATACTTTGCATTTGCAACTTTTCACATTCGATACTTTTCATTTGCATCTACGATATATTCTTATTTCGACACGCTGAATCCGGCGTAATAACTAGAGCTTCCATGGTTTTGAGGGCCGTTGAATTCGAATGCGAGGTCCGTTTCACAATATCGGCGCAAAATCAAGGTCATTTCCAGGACAAATATGTCTATTTTGGAAAAATGAATCTGCAGTCAAAAATTCATTTTTTGTAAAATGAACACATTTGTCATTGAAATGACCTTGATTTTGCGCCGATGGAGTGAAACAGACCTCTGATTCGAATTCAGCGACCCTCAAAACCATGGAAGCTCTAGTTATTTCTCCTTATAAGACTTCATACGTGATTTGACATTCAAATGCTCTTGAACCTGACCATATGTATGGTGTCTTCAGAAAATGCCACTTTTTTTATTTTGTGTGCCTGTGTTATTAATGGAGCAATTTATAAATAGATACTAGGTAATTATTCAGGTTAAATTATTGAAATCTCTTAGTAGCCCTATCTCCCTAGTGTTGTTGTAATGTATGGTCAAGAAATGGCTTGTTTACGCTGAAGCACATTTATTGGTTTTGACTTAGAAATCAGAAAAAAATAGATTGAAATAGATTTTTTCTAAATCTTCGAGGGAGGCTTATTAAATAATGCAACTTTTGAGGCGAGGCAAACCTCTAAGTCTAAAAATAGCTGATTGAGAAAATATTGAATAATTTATTAAAACCCTAATATTAAACATTCTCATTTATATAGCTTGTAATGTAGCTCTTAATTTACATTGTAATATCTCAATAACGGAAGTTTCGTATTGGAAATTTAATGTGGATTCTAAAAATGTGGTCGTTATTTACGATACATTGATCACACAGATTTCTTTAAAAAAGCCAGTAATTTTTAAAAAATACAAAAGTTTGAGTAGCTCCCCTACATTTGCAAATAGAACGCTCATTTTGCGCCACTGAACTACAAATGAGGTGCAGAATAAACCCCTAAAGTTATGACATCTCAATGTGGGACGCACTCTATATTTTCATGCTTTATATTAATATTCTCTGAAAAATTACTGAAAATATGTTGCCTTGTGTATATACTTTAAGAGTTGTTAGTGACGGCTGTAGTTAGAACCGAAAATATCTCGTCTACAGCTTGTAAGAAGTGGTTTTGACACCGGTGTCAGGGGACCTGCCAAGCCTGTCCGAGTTCTCACTGACAGATTTTACTGCGGGAATAAACAACACAGAACTGCTTGTAAGTTGCTCGCTCATAAGTTTTTTTTTTTATTGTTGTTGCCTCTAAATTTTATTAACGACGGCAATTAAAGGAACCCTTAATAATGGAATGTTAAATAAGATGAATGCGGCCATTACTCGTTGTTGGTAGCGTTTGAGCGCGCTCTTGCGGCCGAGATAAAAATAAGTGAATCCTTAGAAGTTTATGGATCGTTGTTGGGTTATTTACAGCAGCTCTTTCCCTCTATTTCTCTCATTAAAGCAGAACATAACCTACAAAGGGGTTAACAATTACTCCTAGACTTTTACTTAAACCTGACAAAATAGGAGTTTGTATTTTTTTTTTATTAGTAGCTCATAACCGAGAATTATTTAATGTCCGTAAAATATACCTTTCTTATTATCAGATTATTTGCATAATATTATTAAATCGTGCTTCTTCTCTCTCTTTCTCCATAAGCCGTAAACCCATTTTAACGTTTTGTTACCAATTTTCGTAAACATCAGAGAAGCATATAAAATGAATATTGATGATCAATAAGAAAGTGCTTTGTTACATTTCGTACGGCTTATCTGCATGGTCTGCAGCGATAAAAATTAATAGTGTACAAAGTGAACATTCTATACCCAGAAATGGGGTACAAAGTGAACATTCTATACCCAGAAATGGGGTACAAAATGAACATTCTAAACCCAGAAATGGGGTACAAAGTGAACATTCTATACCCAGAAATGGGGTACAAAATTTAAATTTACATAAAGCAGCATTCATTATGAACACCGTTCAGGACGTCCAGTTTATTTTAATAAGGACGTTCTTAATAGTCTTGTGGAGTCAGAGCCACAATTAATAGAGAATCAGGCGAAAGAAAGTATGGTTCATCTCATGGACTAAAAAAACCGCGCAGTTGAAGGTGAGGGTGGGGAAGAATCAATGGATTGTTGAAGAAAGTGATTTCTCTATTTTAACCTTTAAGTACTGAGGTATGGCCCCTGGGACCTTTTGTTTACTGAAATTTGAAATAAATTATATATTCATTGAATGTGTGTAATCAAAAGGGAACTACTAGGGGGGATTTCTACAAATGGCTACCATAAGGTTCCAGGGACCATACGTCAGTACTTAAAGGGAACTACTAGGGGGGATTTCTAGAAATGGCTACCATAAGGTTCCAGGGACCATACGTCAGTACTTAAAGGGAACTACTAGGGGGGATTTCTAGAAATGGCTACCATAAGGTTCCAGGGACCATACGTCAGTACGTAAAGGGAACTACTAGGGGGGATTTCTAGAAATGGCAACCATAAGGTCCCAGGGACCATACGTCAGTACTTAAAGGGAACTACTAGGGGGGATTTCTAGAAATGGCTACCATAAGGTCCCAGGGACCATACGTCAGTACTTAAAGGGAACTACTTGGGGGGATTTCTAGAAATGGCTACCATAAGGTTCCAGGGACCATACGTCAGTACTTAAAGGGAACAACTAGGGGGGATTTCTAGAAATGGCAACCATAAGGTTCCAGGGACCATACCTCAGTACTTAAAGGGAACTACTAGGGGGGATTTCTAGAAATGGCAACCATAAGGTTCCAGGGACCATACGTCAGTACTTAAAGGGAACTACTAGGGGGGATTTCTAGAAATGGCTACCATAAGGTTCCAGGGACCATACGTCAGTACTTAAAGGGAACTACTAGGGGGGATTTCTAGAAATGGCTACCATAAGGTCCCAGGGACCATACGTCAGTACTTAAAGGGAACTACTAGGGGGGATTTCTAGAAACGGCTACCATAAGGTTCCAGGGACCATACGTCAGTACTTAAAGGGAACTACTAGGGGGGATTTCTAGAAATGGCTACCATAAGGTTCCAGGGACCATACGTCAGTACTTAAAGGGAACTACTAGGGGGGATTTCTAGAAATGGCAACCATAAGGTTCCAGGGACCATACGTCAGTACTTAAAGGGAACTACTAGGGGGGATTTCTAGAAATGGCAACCATAAGGTTCCAGGGACCATACGTCAGTACTTAAAGGGAACTACTAGGGGGGATTTCTAGAAATGGCTACCATAAGGTTCCAGGGACCATACGTCAGTACTTAAAGGGAACTACTAGGGGGGATTTCTAGAAATGGCTACCATAAGGTTCCAGGGACCATACGTCAGTACTTAAAGGGAACTACTAGGGGGGATTTCTAGAAATGGCTACCATAAGGTTCCAGGGACCATACGTCAGTACTTAAAGGTTAAGATTAAATTGTGTATAACATGGAAGTTTTTAAAACTATTTTTTTCGACTTGATAAATGAAACTGAATATATATATATATATATATATATATATATATATATATATATATATATATATATATATATATATATATATATAATGATTTATATTACATTCAGTGTGAATTTAACTCGTCCACTCAACACATGAAGATTTTCACCTGGATCTAATTATCACTCTCAAAATTTAATATTTTTGGACCTAAAACGAAATTTAAAATCACAATAGACCTTAACACAACTTAATATAAGATGCCTGATGATGAACTTTAATAGGTTCGAAACGTCGCCAATATAAGCTAATGTTTTAAACAATTTTGGGGAGCAACTCCTGACAATATCTTCAAAAATTGTTTTATCATAATACTGCTAGACCAGTTACGACTTGAGCAGCGCTACATGAAAATATTGAATTTATTTGAGGGCTTTCTGCTCACTTCCCGGACATTAACCCAAGAGGTTTTATTTTATTTCGAGAGTTACTAAATTTTTATTAAGTTTAAACCTTTCTTACCGAAGATATCAGTCAATTAGAGAAGAGCTAATGTTATCAGACATCATGGATGAAATCCTTGGAGATAATGCTGATAACGTTAGAAAGATATTAAACTTTATAGACAAAACGGAACTTATTAATACAATCTAAAGCATACAATTGAACAGATAGCGTATGGTGAGTTTGTTTAATGTTTGTGGGTAAGGTTGAATGGAACAGGGTTTGTGTATGTGCGGAGGTGTGTGCATTTGTGTCTGTATGTGTACATTTGTTTGTGAGTGCAGGTACGCGCGCTTTTGTGTATGTTTGTATCTATATTTGCCAGTGGAAATTACATTGCAAGTAATCCAAATAAACCATAATCAATAATAAATAATTAAATAAAATTCAAAAGCTGATCTAACCAATTAATAAATTCAAAAGTAGTAAGAAAATATTTCACCACAAAATATAATAACATTTTCATTCGTTGGCGTTAATGAACCTAAGGTTGGCACGCCTTAAATATAAAGAAAAAAAAAAACCTTTCTGCAACAAAACCAGAGTCTTTCTACTGCATTAAATTTTTATTTATTTATTTTTATTTTTTTTTATTTTTGTGTTAACGCTTTATAGCGATGTACACCTTACATTTACATATGTATATATATATATATATATATATATATATATATATATATGTATATTACATTATTTTCTACATGTTAACATTGTGTATATATCATTACATTATATTATATTACATTATTATCTATATATTTATATCGTTTATACATTATTACATTATATTAAATTACATAATTTTCTATACTTACATCATGTATATATATTACTACAGTATATTACGTTATTATCTATATATGTACATTCTATATAACTAAGGCCTAATACAATTATTATTATACAATATATACTATATACATATACAGTTATGTTAATTAGTACATATATATATATATAATCCTAGGAATTTCAATTTTATGTATTAATTAAAACCTGTATGCATTAAAATTTAAAACCTACCTGTAGGCGAGAAATAAGAAGAAGGCGAGAACTTTTTCATTGCAGAGAAAAATATATCATCGATGAAAATGTTAAATTATGTTTTATTTACACTATTTAGTAATTTCCGTAAAAAATCTTTTGGACTTACCTGGCGTAAACTGGTTCCAATTATAACTGCTTTGTATTGCTTCGACAGCCTCCATTATCGACGAACTTAAAGCGATAAATTATTCTGTGGAGCAGAGGGGGGGGGGAATTATTTGCGGAAAGTTGTATTGATTGTCGAAGGAATTTACACTAGACGGAGTTTTGGTGGGAGGGGGGTTTGAGTTCTCCTTCTGGTGGGGTTAGTTAGGAACGTGAATCGTTCAACGCTGATTGGGATGCTGAATTCAGCAAAGGAACCTTGTGTAAACGTTGAAGGGTTATTATCAAATCGGCAGTTAATGTTTACAGTAGCTTGATGTTACATGGAAGGAGAGGTTTGTGTAATGTAATATTTAATCGTAAAATAATCTGTTAGTAAGAAATTTACTAATAGACTGCCTTAAAAGAGAGAACTTACAGATTCCTCGAAGCCTCAGTGAACTGTTATCTGCTAACAGCCCACATTGATACCATACTGACATACTTAAAGATGACAAAGACATATTATAAAATATAGTTATACCACACATAACTCCCAAGTCGAAGTTTCTTATTTCAGGATAATATACCTCAGATTTCAACTCCAAAAATATCGTTATTATTACTATTTATTATTACCATTAAAATTATACGCTTAATTCTGTATTTATTTATTTTATTAATTCCTTATGTATTTGTTTATTTATTTTTCCTTTTATTTTTCATTCTCCTTCATTTTTTAACTTTGTTACTGATCCTTGGCTTGTTTTATAAATTATTTTACCTTTGCTAGTGAGCTCTTAAAAATCATAGTATATATATATATATATATATATATATATATATATATATATATATATAAGTAAAGATAGAATGGTTGGGATTCGGCTCAAGAAACCTTAATACGATTTTTGTTCAAAAATCTATATTTAGGACGTTTCGGCTACTACATTGGTAGCCTTCGTCAGCTATGGAAATGCCTGGAGGCAGAGGAAGACCAATGTTGACAGTTAAGTAACCATTGTGGAAGTGTCACAATTAAGTAACCATTGTGGAAGTGTCACAATTAAGTAACCATTGTGGAAGTGTCACAATTAAGTAACCATTGTGGAAGTGTCACACTTCCACAATGGTTACTTAACTGTCAACATTGGTCTTCCTCTGCCGCCCGGCATTTCCATAGCTGACGAATGCTACCAATGAGTAGCCGAAACGTCCTAAATATAGATTTTTGAACAAAAATCGTATTAAGGTTTCTTGAGCCGAATCCCAACCATTCTATCTTTACTTATCACCTCGACGGCTAACTATCTAATCATCATATATATATATATATATATATATATATATATATATATATATATATATGTGTGTATACATAAAGCCTGTTTCATTTGCGAAGTCGAAAAAATATCAGTAAAAACGTTCACGTCATTTTATTAAAATAAGTTTTCCTTAAAATAGAAAAATCAGTAGATTTGGTCGGGGTTAGGTCGCCTGGTATCTTAAGGCAGCTACATTTTTCATAAGGCAATATTTTTTATTTTTCCCGTTACACGTTTCGGCTTGAAATTTATGTCTTCATCAGCGCTGTAAGGAAGGATGAACTGAGTTAATACAAATATATATTCAGAAGGTATGAAAGGAAAAACATTATTCCTAGATGAAGATAGATGGTCAGAATGTGTTAGGGCGCGTAATAAGCAAAACGTAATAACCAAAACGTTTGAAAACAGTGTGCACATACCTCCGAGACCTTAGAGAAGAAACAGATTGATAATTTTGTGTGTTTGAGGACCTCAAAGGAGGAGGAAAATTAGTGCAAAATAGGTTTGCCTTGTTGTCGGGGAAATGTTGATTTTGGAGTATAAAGGTTTTGCCTGACAAATAGTTGAATACAAAGCATTATCCGACAAATTGTTGAATATAACATCAACTGGAGTAATTGGTCTATGACTCGTGGAAATTGGAGCAACAATGGCTTTATTAATTACGTCAAGGTATTTCTAGTCTGCCGAAAGCTGATTTAACTCGTGGGAAGTGATTTAGTTCCGCTATAGTTGGCGGTGGTCTGGCTTTCCTTAGTTCTATCAGCTGATTGTGCTAATACAAACTTGTTGTCTTTGTGTACCTTTTGGAGTAAAGTGAATCATCATTGGTTAACTGGTTAAAGTCTTGGAGGCAATGTTGGATGGAATGCTGCATCCTAAACCATGGAGTGTACCTTTCCTTGGTTCTATCAGCTGATTGTGCTAATACAAACTTGTTGTCTTTGTGTACCTTTTGGAGTAAAGTGAATCATCATTGGTTAACTGGTTAAAGGCTTTGAGGCAATGTTGGATGGAATGCTGTCTCATAAACCATGGAGTGTACCTTTCCTTGGTTCTATCAGCTGATTGTGCTAATACAAACTTGTTGTCTTTGTGTACCTTTTGGAGTAAAGTGAATCATCATTGGTTAACTGGTTAAAGGCTTTGAGGCAATGTTGGATGGAATGCTGCCTCCTGAACCATGGAGTGTACCTTTCCTTAGTTCTATCAGCTGATTGTGCTACTACAAACTTGTTGTCTTTGTGTACCTTTTGGAGTAAAGTGAATCATCATTGGTTAACTGGTTAAAGGCTTTGAGGCAATGTTGGATGGAATGCTGCCTCCTGAACCATGGAGTGTACCTTTCCTTGGTTCTATCAGCTGATTGTGCTAATACAAACTTGTTGTCTTTGTGTACCTTTTGGAGTAAAGTGAATCATCATTGGTTAACTGGTTAAAGGCTTTGAGGCAATGTTGGATGGAATGCTGCATCCTAAACCATGGAGTGTACCTTTCCTTGGTTCTATCAGCTGATTGTGCTACTACAAACTTGTTGTCTTTGTGTACCTTTTGGAGTAAAGTGAATCATCATTGGTTAACTGGTTAAAGGCTTTGAGGCAATGTTGGATGGAATGCTGCATCCTAAACCATGGAGTGTACCTTTCCTTAGTTCTATCAGCTGATTGTGCTACTACAAACTTGTTGTCTTTGTGTACCTTTTGGAGTAAAGTGAATCATCATTGGTTAACTGGTTAAAGGCTTTGAGGCAATGTTGGATGGAATGCTGCCTCCTGAACCATGGAGTGTACCTTTCCTTGGTTCTATCAGCTGATTGTGCTAATACAAACTTGTTGTCTTTGTGTACCTTTTGGAGTAAAGTGAATCATCATTGGTTAACTGGTTAAAGTCTTGGAGGCAATGTTGGATGGAATGCTGCCTCCTGAACCATGGAGTGTACCTTTCCTTGGTTCTATCAGCTGATTGTGCTAATACAAACTTGTTGTCTTTGTGTACCTTTTGGAGTAAAGTGAATCATCATTGGTTAACTGGTTAAAGTCTTGGAGGCAATGTTGGATGGAATGCTGCCTCCTGAACCATGGAGTGTACCTTTCCTTGGTTCTATCAGCTGATAGTGCTAATACAAACTTGTTGTCTTTGTGTACCTTTTGGAGTAAAGTGAATCATCATTGGTTAACTGGTTAAAGTCTTGGAGGCAATGTTGGATGGAATGCTGCCTCCTGAACCATGGAGTGTACCTTTCCTTAGTTCTATCAGCTGATTGTGCTAATACAAACTTGTTGTCTTTGTGTACCTTTTGGAGTAAAGTGAATCATCATTGGTTAACTGGTTAAAGGCTTTGAGGCAATGTTGGATGGAATGCTGCCTCCTGAACCATGTAGTGTACCTTTCCTTGGTTCTATCAGCTGATTGTGCTAATACAAACTTGTTGTCTTTGTGTACCTTTTGGAGTAAAGTGAATCATCATTGGTTAACTGGTTTAAGGCTTTGAGGCAATGTTGGATGGAATGCTGCCTCCTGAACCATGGAGTGTACCTTTCCTTGGTTCTATCAGCTGATTGTGCTAATACAAACTTGTTGTCTTTGTGTACCTTTTGGAGTAAAGTGAATCATCATTGGTTAACTGGTTAAAGTCTTGGAGGCAATGTTGGATGGAATGCTGCCTCCTGAACCATGGAGTGTACCTTTCCTTGGTTCTATCAGCTGATTGTGCTAATACAAACTTGTTGTCTTTGTGTACCTTTTGGAGTAAAGTGAATCATCATTGGTTAACTGGTTAAAGACTTGGAGGCAATGTTGGATGGAATGCTGCCTCCTGAACCATGGAGTGTACCTTTCCTTGGTTCTATCAGCTGATTGTGCTACTACAAACTTGTTGTCTTTGTGTACCTTTTGGAGTAAAGTGAATCATCATTGGTTAACTGGTTAAAGTCTTGGAGGCAATGTTGGATGGAATGCTGCATCCTAAACCATGGAGTGTACCTTTCCTTAGTTCTATCAGCTGATTGTGCTACTACAAACTTGTTGTCTTTGTGTACCTTTTGGAGTAAAGTGAATCATCATTGGTTAACTGGTTAAAGTCTTGGAGGCAATGTTGGATGGAATGCTGCCTCCTGAACCATGGAGTGTACCTTTCCTTGGTTCTATCAGCTGATTGTGCTAATACAAACTTGTTGTCTTTGTGTACCTTTTGGAGTAAAGTGAATCATCATTGGTTAACTGGTTAAAGACTTTGAGGCAATGTTGGATGGAATGCTGCATCCTGAACCATGGAGTGTACCTTTCCTTAGTTCTATCAGCTGATTGTGCTAATACAAACTTGTTGTCTTTGTGTACCTTTTGGAGTAAAGTGAATCATCATTGGTTAACTGGTTAAAGGCTTTGAGGCAATGTTGGATGGAATGCTGCATCCTAAACCATGGAGTGTACCTTTCCTTGGTTCTATCAGCTGATAGTGCTAATACAAACTTGTTGTCTTTGTGTACCTTTTGGAGTAAAGTGAATCATCATTGGTTAACTGGTTAAAGTCTTGGAGGCAATGTTGGATGGAATGCTGCCTCCTGAACCATGGAGTGTACCTTTCCTTGGTTCTATCAGCTGATTGTGCTACTACAAACTTGTTGTCTTTGTGTACCTTTTGGAGTAAAGTGAATCATCATTGGTTAACTGGTTAAAGTCTTGGAGGCAATGTTGGATGGAATGCTGCCTCCTGAACCATGGAGTGTACCTTTCCTTGGTTCTATCAGCTGATTGTGCTACTACAAACTTGTTGTCTTTGTGTACCTTTTGGAGTAAAGTGAATCATCATTGGTTAACTGGTTAAAGGCTTTGAGGCAATGTTGGATGGAATGCTGCCTCCTGAACCATGGAGTGTACCTTTCCTTAGTTCTATCAGCTGATTGTGCTAATACAAACTTGTTGTCTTTGTGTACCTTTTGGAGTAAAGTGAATCATCATTGGTTAACTGGTTAAA
This sequence comes from Gonocerus acuteangulatus, assembly GCA_946811695.1. NCBI lineage: Eukaryota > Metazoa > Arthropoda > Insecta > Hemiptera > Coreidae > Gonocerus > Gonocerus acuteangulatus. The sequence continues at coordinate 74,752,134 of OX328130.1, read as the reverse complement.
GGCTTTGAGGCAATGTTGGATGGAATGCTGCATCCTAAACCATGGAGTGTACCTTTCCTTGGTTCTATCAGCTGATTGTGCTACTACAAACTTGTTGTCTTTGTGTACCTTTTGGAGTAAAGTGAATCATCATTGGTTAACTGGTTAAAGGCTTTGAGGCAATGTTGGATGGAATGCTGCCTCCTGAACCATGGAGTGTACCTTTCCTTAGTTCTATCAGCTGATTGTGCTAATACAAACTTGTTGTCTTTGTGTACCTTTTGGAGTAAAGTGAATCATCATTGGTTAACTGGTTAAAGGCTTTGAGGCAATGTTGGATGGAATGCTGCCTCCTGAACCATGGAGTGTACCTTTCCTTAGTTCTATCAGCTGATTGTGCTACTACAAACTTGTTGTCTTTGTGTACCTTTTGGAGTAAAGTGAATCATCATTGGTTAACTGGTTAAAGGCTTTGAGGCAATGTTGGATGGAATGCTGCATCCTAAACCATGGAGTGTACCTTTCCTTAGTTCTATCAGCTGATTGTGCTAATACAAACTTGTTGTCTTTGTGTACCTTTTGGAGTAAAGTGAATCATCATTGGTTAACTGGTTAAAGACTTGGAGGCAATGTTGGATGGAATGCTGCCTCCTGAACCATGGAGTGTACCTTTCCTTGGTTCTATCAGCTGATTGTGCTACTACAAACTTGTTGTCTTTGTGTACCTTTTGGAGTAAAGTGAATCATCATTGGTTAACTGGTTAAAGTCTTGGAGGCAATGTTGGATGGAATGCTGCCTCCTGAACCATGGAGTGTACCTTTCCTTAGTTCTATCAGCTGATTGTGCTAATACAAACTTGTTGTCTTTGGGTACCTTTTGGAGTAAAGTGAATCATCATTGGTTAACTGGTTAAAGTCTTGGAGGCAATGTTGGATGGAATGCTGCCTCCTGAACCATGGAGTGTACCTTTCCTTAGTTCTATCAGCTGATTGTGCTAATACAAACTTGTTGTCTTTGGGTACCTTTTGGAGTAAAGTGAATCATCATTGGTTAACTGGTTAAAGTCTTGGAGGCAATGTTGGATGGAATGCTGCCTCCTGAACCATGGAGTGTACCTTTCCTTGGTTCTATCAGCTGATAGTGCTACTACAAACTTGTTGTCTTTGGGTACCTTTTGGAGTAAAGTGAATCATCATTGGTTAACTGGTTAAAGTCTTGGAGGCAATGTTGGATGGAATGCTGCCTCCTGAACCATGGAGTGTACCTTTCCTTAGTTCTATCAGCTGATTGTGCTAATACAAACTTGTTGTCTTTGGGTACCTTTTGGAGTAAAGTGAATCATCATTGGTTAACTGGTTAAAGTCTTGGAGGCAATGTTGGATGGAATGCTGCCTCCTGAACCATGGAGTGTACCTTTCCTTAGTTCTATCAGCTGATTGTGCTAATACAAACTTGTTGTCTTTGGGTACCTTTTGGAGTAAAGTGAATCATCATTGGTTAACTGGTTAAAGTCTTGGAGGCAATGTTGGATGGAATGCTGCCTCCTGAACCATGGAGTGTACCTTTCCTTTTGTGTAGTACGGATCCCCAAGGAATAAATACAAGCGGGAGGCCAGCCTCCTCTCCCTTTGAAGGGGCAGATTGGCAACTGAAGTGGTAGTTTGTGGCTGTCCTATTGGAAGCTTTCCTATCTAATGTACTTGAATTGGCATCACTACTCCGACTCTTCTGTTTTCCTCCAAAAATGTCGTGTGGTGGAAATTGGTTTCATAGTTCATCGATATTTTGAGGTTTGTTCCTGGCAAAACGTTCTACAAAAACCATGAAGGTTCAGTTTTATGTATAGTAAGATTTCCTTCTGTATGATTGGAGACCGACTACACTTTTATTGGCACTATTAATTTGTTGGGCCGAACCCCCTGAGCCTCGTAAGCCGAACCCCTTGAGCAAAATAAGCAGAACCCCCGGAGCCAAATAAGCAGAACCCCCTGAGCCTCGTAAGCCGAACCCCTTGAGCAAAATAAGCAGAACCACCTGAGCAAAATAAGCAGAACCACCCGGAGCGAAATAAGCAGAACCCCCTGAGCCACATACGTTGGATCACCAGAGCCTGGTAAGGGTTTGTTTGTGGGCCCTGGCGAAAACTTGTGCCTTGGTTTACAGAAATAATCCGATTTATTATTTATTAGCCGAATCCCCATAGCCATTCACTGCCGAAAAGGCGAGACACAGATACAAGCCTGTCCTGTCTATACTATGTATTGTTGTTTGTACTCTAAAAAAAATTAATTCCTTTTTATTATATTTTAAATGTTATTTCCACTAGGGGTGATGGCTTTTTTTTCAAAAACGAATGAGAGGCAACATCCCTTGAGAAATTTTTGGTAACCTGTCCTGAATTCTATAGTTATTTTATAATTGGACTTTAAAATTATAATAATTTTTATTTATCATGATATGTTAATTTAAATCCACATTGGTTCTGAGATTTTTCCTTAACTCTTTGTTCCCTCCACGTTCGACAGCATAGAGACCGCAAGGAAAGTGAAGGACGCACTCAACGGCGCAGACATATACTCCGGCTGCTGTACTCTCAAAATAGAGTTTGCCAAGGTATGTTAGCACATTTTATTATCTCATACGTTTTTAAATTAATTAGTATTAAATGAGTTTTCAGTTTTGAAGAGGAATCTGATGAAGTGAATTTATTTTCATTTCAAATTAATAATTTGTGTTAATTTTGTGTTAATGAATTATTTGTTCGACCAACAAGTCGGTCAGACTGTAATTCTCTGCTTTATCAAATGGAGGGTTCAGAGCACAAAGTCAATTTTTGTCATTTTATGTTGTAATGACATTGAAGAGTATTATTAAAATGACTCATTTCGGTGTTACAGGAGACTTAAGTCCTAATTTCATTATTTTGCAACTTGTACCAGTTCTTGCTGCACATCTGGAAGTCATTATTATTTGTTTTTAGAGCATAAGTAAGCCAAGTCCGAGTTATAACTATTTTATGAACAAGGCTATACATAAATAATGTCAGTGTTTAAGTTCAAATCTTTTTATGACTTATACTGGTCAATAGGATTTATACAACATCTCTGCAATTAAAACGCATAATGCTCATTTTCTGAAAACTGTATAACATGGACTTGGTCTAGTTGTGCTCTGAACCCTCCAAATTTGCTTTATACATCACAGCATGACGGTTATAGCGACTAGTCCTAAATAAAAACCTGTGCTTCGGCTGAGAAAACTAATATCCTCTCTTAAGTTGTTACCTGCCATAATCGTAACACTTTTACAAAATACATTTATTCTATGAAACTACTTGCCTTAAACTAACAGGCTGTCCACGCTCGTTGTTCTTGACTGAATCAACACTCACAGGTAAAAAAACGTTGTCAGAACAACAGTACGGCCTGAAGAGGACATGCTTGACGGTCTTGCGTTGGCATTTTCTGAGGCCTGAGGCTTGCCAATGAAGAACCTTCGTGACAACTCGAGTAAGACGAGTATCGAGCTCCGTGGGTTATGAGCGCTCTGTAGGTGGGAGGGCAAGCATAGTCCAGCTGTGAGAGCTCTGTTAGTAAGCTTTACCTCCATTGATACAATAGATAAGAGTTGACTATAAGGTTCAGGGTTGTCGGGCCGGGCCCCCGTATCCTCCTCTTCCCGCTGGATCGCCATCATCCGGCCCAACATAGGCCCCACTGGCTTTACTTACCGTAAGGTTGCTACGCAAAACGTTGTCGGCCGCGGCTATTTCCTGGATGGACGGCCAAAAGAGAATAGCAAGTGTGATTGGTAATATTGAAGACGCCTTAGCCAAGAAGTTGTTACGCCTTCAAATAAAACAGGACAGCCTTCTTTACGTAGGCTTTCGACTTATTTTTATATTATACCATTACCCCTTTTTGCTCGGAGGTTTTAATTAACTGATGCGATATAAATAAAAAGGAAAGAGGAAAGACGAAGGCTTTAATAACTTGATTTAGTTTTTTTAATGGGACAAAAATTCTGGGGGAAAAGGGAAAGAGAGGAGGAGCAATTTTCTCGAAGCCCTGGAACGATTAGGGCGTTGTTAAGTACTTTTTAAATTTCCGTCACGTTTTCACCGGAAGTGGCATTTATATCTAGTTACGGGCTCTTTTATTTATAACTACTAGAGATAGGGGGGGGGGGGGCTATACCTGCAAAGGTTTGGGGGGGGGGCGGAGGCATACCGTAATATTCGCTCATGAAATTATCTACGTCTAATTAAGGGAACTATTTTTTCTTATGTTTCCTTGCCTTGGGGCAGCCCTAAAGCAGCAGTTATTTAAAATTTGGAAGTATTTTTCTTATTGCTGGCTCGTAATTCACTTACCGAATCCTTCTACAACGAAGCCTACAATTTCTTTAACCAGAGGAGGCCTAGTGGCCGTGAGTGTTAAGGCGTGAGCACTTAACACTCCGTGCCGAAGGGTTGTGGGTTCGATTCCCACTATGGGGTGGTGGCTTTTCTTTAGAAAAAAAAAAATGAAAAGGCATCAGCCCTATCCTGGCTAGAAAAGGGTGGTAACCTATAGATAACCCGTCCTAAAAAAATCGTAGTTAGCAATAAATGGACGTTAAAATTTAATATATATGTATTCTTTAACCAGAGTAATACAATTTACACACAATTTCAAGATACAAATCTGCCGCCGTTTAATTGTTTTAACTTTATCTATCACACAATAAAATAATCCATATAAGAATGTATTTACAAGTTGATTGTTTGTTCAAATGTTCTAATCCTTGATGTGAGTACATTCCTTCATATCTAGGTTGATGCGAGTACATTCCTTCATATCTAGGTTGATGTGAGTACATTCCTTCATATCTAGGTTGATGCGAGTACATTCCTTCATATCTAGGTTGATGCGAGTACATTCCTTCATATCTAGGTTGATGTGAGTACATTCCTTCATATCTACGTTGATGTGAGTACATTCCTTCATATCTACGTTGATGTGAGTACATTCCTTCATATCTAGGTTGATGTGAGTACATTCCTTCATATCTAGGTTGATGTGAGTACATTCCTTCATATCTACGTTGATTTCCAAGAGCCTCCAATATTCATATCTTCCTCCTCCCTCCAATATTAAAATATACCCCTCCCTTCATTATGAAAATTTACTCTCTTCTTCAAAAATTAAAAACTTCCACTTCCCTCCAATATTCAAATCTTCCCCCTCCCACCAATATTTATATCTCCCCCCTCCCTCCAATATTAAAGTTTACCCCTCCCTCCAATATTAAAATTTACTTTCTCCCTCCAATATTCTTATCTTCCCCCTCCCTGAAATATTAAAATTTACTTTACCCTGTAGCATTAAAATCGTCCTCCTCCCTCTAATCGTCCAGTCTGTATCTTCTCTCCAATATTGTATGTATCTACCATAAATATTCAAAGCGTCTTCCTCCCCCTCTACCAACAATCATATCCTGTACCTTTCCTCCAATATTGAAATCCCGTACCTCTCTCCAATATTTCATTCCTCTTCTTCCTTCCAATATTCATATCTTCCACCTCCCTTCAGTATTCCAGTCCATATCTTCTCTCTAATATTAAATATATCAATGTTCAATATTCAAAGCTTCCTTCTCTTCTACCAACAATAGAATCTTCCTCTTTCTGCAATATTTAAATATTCCACCTCCATCAATCCCAAATTGAAATTTCCTCCCTCCCTCCAATATTCAAATCTTTTTCTTCCTCTAACGTTTTGTTATCTTACTGAGTGCTCCCTTCTTTTCCCTTTTGTTCGGAGTTAAAATACTTAGTTTTTTTATTCTTATAAATAGTGCCCGAAAATATCTAAAAATGTTTTGGAAGATAAATAAATAAAAGTGAAAATTTACTCAAAAGTCCTCTTATTTAAACGGCTCATCATTTGTTCCAAATTCAAAACCTTCCCTTCCTCGAAAATTTTGTTGCGCTCCTAAAGCACTCCCTTTTGTTGGGAGTAGAAATAACTCAAGTCGTGTAGAAAGCCAATACTACTAGTAGGCCTATTAAGGGATAAAAATTGTGCTGGATAACAGACAAAGCGGATTGCTTGGGAATGGTGTGGAGGAAGTCTTTGTAAAATAGCGCCTACTTTACCAAGTCCCCATCAATCGGGCTTACTTCTGCTGGGGACTTCGCCCTGATCTGCATTCAGCCCTCGTCTCTTTCATAACACGTCTTTTCATAATGTATGACCAAGCCTGTCTGGGGAATTCTTATTATGTCCCTCTCGCTATGACTTTACACGGTTTTTTTATCTGACTCGCTTTTGAAGGGTTCTAAAGTTCTTCCGCTCCGGAATAGTTGCTTAAAGTTCATTCTTTCTTATATTTTCATCTACAATCCCGGGATGAATTTTAAATACACAAAGGATTATATTATAACATTGAGACCCTTTGTTCTCGATAATGTATTCTAAAATTGCTGAAAGTCTTTATTATAACGAAATAACAATCTGAATTATATTTGCAAATAAAGATGAACACTGTTATTGTTATTCTTTGGATTAATCCTTTATTTGCTCAGAGTATTTTTAATAATTTAATTGGAGTGATCAGATATTTGTTTGTTTGTTCCGAAAATCCTTCTTGTTTTCTCGTTAAATACTATTTATTTTTCTCTTTGTTTATATATTGGATGTGTATTATTGATATATACAATCTCATTCCGATTCAATGGCCAACATTTATTCTACCGTGTCGTTAAATTTATTGATCAATGCCCTTTCATTCTTATTTTTAGCTTTATTCAACAAGTGTATGTTGACTCTGATAATACAGTCATTTTAGGAAGCCTGGTGCTTTATGTGAGCTAAAATAAATTGTTGGCTTATAGAAATATGCTTCTTAGTAATGATAATTTAATGATGACAAATGTAATTACTTGATTGAGTAAGGGTTAGATAGTACTAACCAGGCTATCTTTCTAGTGAGGCATGCAGTTCTGTCTCTCTGAGCCCTAATAGCGTCTTAGAGGCTGAATTTTAGCGCGACATGCTTTTACCCTAAATTGGTTGCCAAGAAACGAGACTATTTTGTGCGAAAGTTGCTCCAAGACAGTAGGAGTTTAAAATAAAATATTATGATTTGCCGCAATACAAAGTTTGTTATAACTTTTCGAAAAATGATATTACTTAAGTAGCTAAAATAAACCCCTGTTGTCCTTTACTTCCAACGACTATGAGAAGCAAACAAAAAGTCCTATTTCAGAAATCGTAATCTTCTCCGGACCATACTATAGAGTTTCAACGATTATTTATCGTTCAGTCAACGGTCCTCAATCGATCATTCTACAACGTTTCTCAAATAGTCCTAAACGTTCTTCAATTGAATCATGAACGCTCTGACGTTTGTTTAGCGTTTCTCTAAATCTAATTAATGTTTTGCGAACGTTTCTTGTGTTTGGATATCCTGCATCCAGAGAATCTGGAAGCAGACACCAGAAGGAAAATCTTGGACTTAAAACGATCAGGGTTGTTAGAACTCTAGGTATCTTAGAACGGACATCATTTTACCGAAACTGGCTAAGCTGGAATTGCACAAATAAGTGAGATGGTATTATTAGGTTCTTGACAGGGTATTAAGAGCCTAAAACTTGGCAAACTTTTGGAAGGGGCCTGGAACTTGGCCTTTTTTTTTAGCGTTAGTTTTTTTGAGGAGATATCAATAAGTTTTGTAAGGGAATTTGAAGTTGGCGCCGTCGACATTTGGCTAGGTGATAGCAATATTTTTGTTTATTATTTTAATTATTTACACGAACGACCATTAAATTCGTTTACATTTATTAAATTAATTAACTTAATGAGAACTGACTATTATGAGACTGTGTCGTATTGAATTAAACGATTTCTGCAGTAGAATATATTTTGAAATGTTAAAAATCTTCTTAACTGTTCTTAATCAGGAATTAGTATCTTGGTCCAAGCCTGGCCAGAGCCCGAACCTGTGATGAGGGGCAAGCAGCCAAAACGATATCGGTTTTTTTACTCTTGCCAAATAGCTTAATTAAATAACCCTAAACGTTTTGCAGTAATTTACCCTTAATTAGAATATTCTAATCGTATCGGCTTGCTATTTGGGTCTTGTTGTTAGCACGTTATGGAGGAGTATACTCGCGTTCCTTTAGGATATTTTGGTGGTTAACGGACTCGTCATTTCTTTTCTTATGGCAATGTTTATAAAGAAACAAAAAAAAATTGTATTGAGAAAGAGAGAGGAAGATACCATAGTCTGTACAGGTCCAATTTTGAATACGAAGGATTTAAGGAGGTTCTGGGGTTAAGGCCTCCCTACTAAATATATCTTCGATTAACGCCAGAAGAATGTAGAATGAGGCCTCCCCCTTCTGTTCCGACCGATAGCTAGAGTCGAAGCGAGATCGGTGAACTACAGACAAGGGCGATATAAAAAAAAAGCCATTGCTAACACCTCTCTCGAGGGTCACTGAATTAGATTCCTGGGCGAATGCCTTCTGAGTCACCTTGGTGGATAGCAGGTAGTCGTCAAAATAAACTAGAAAACAACCAAAAACCAATATCACCTAATTTAAAGGACTCGTTTGTTCCTCTGTGTGTTGACTTTAAGTATTTCTGGGCAAGACTTCCCTCAGCATTGAGAGACCAACTGTCCCTTAGAGAATAAGATTTTCGGCTCCTGTTTTGCCGTTTGTAGGTTTCTACTTGTGTTTTTGAAGTTGTCGGACAAGTTGTAAAAAGTAGGTCGAAGGTTTGAGGCTTTGTTTATTAGAACCCTTTGGGGTAGAAGTTATTTGTTGTTGTCTCCGCCCTGATTCAAACTCTGGCGACGAACTATTTTGGAAGGAACGGGAAAGCAGTAAACAGCCCTGCAAATCACTCAGAATTCGTCCCGAATTGTACCCTTTATCTTCATTTACGGTTGTTTTCCGCTATCAATCATCTCACGTGGCTTCACATATTTTTTTTTCTTTTCGCGTTCGCTCTCGTATTTTTACGAATGCTGTAGTCCTTACAAGTCTTTCTAACTTCAGTTTTAGACAAAGCATATGGTCAAATGTTTTTTGGGAGGTTATAAGAAAGAAGACACGATTGCCAGGTCTACTGCATTGCTAAACAACATCCCTTGTGGCGCATGTGTCGATCCATACTTAAAATTTTCAAAAAGGGTTGTTTACCCTTCAATTCTTGATTAGCGCTTTTTTTTTATCTCCATACTTGCTTTTTCATGAAGGCAAATTATACGTTTGTACAAAAGAGAGCCTTGTCATAGAATGATATCGCCGCATTCTGCCGTGTAAGTTGGGAAGGCATATCTGTCTTGAATTCTGTAGGTTCAGGTGAGAGGTATATGTGGTTACGTTACTTTTGCGTCAAGGCAAACGCCCCTGCAAACGTCAATGGGCTTATGCGGACACCATCTTCTCGATACTGAAATTTGTCAGAGGCTGAGGATAGGCTGCTGTCAGGACTTAGGCTGAACACGGTTATCTTAAGAAACCAGTTCATTAGAATTTCTAGCTCTCTACTCAAGAAATGGTATGGACTTCAATAAGAAACTGAAGCTCGTGTTGTCTGTCGATTTACTAGATCCTACAGGATTCTGTCTGCTTTGCCTGGTACAAACCATCAAGAGATGCACGCGGGAGTTGAGCCTTTAATGTCTTAAGAAGCTGTTGGCTAAGGGAACAAGTCATACAGACTTTTCTGAAAAACTACATTTCGAACATTTTGGCATGCTCTATGGCAGCATTCTTTAGCAAGAAATGCCTAGGCGATGGAGGAAGACCATGAGTGTGAGCACTTATCCATATTCACGCGACAAATATCTTCATCATCCCCTATTTACTTGTTGCTGAAGAAGGCTGCCAAAGAGTATGCCGAAATGTTGGAAATACAGTAAACTCCCTTTAATCCGGCACGTTCGAGACTTGAAGCATACCGGGTTAGCAAATATTCCGGATTATCGAATGCACGTCGAAAAAAATGGATAGAGGTGAAAAAACGGTAAAAATGCAGTTTCCCGCCCTCCAAACCGATTTCTTTCAAATTTTGCACAATAACGTATTTTGATGCACTAAACAAGAATACGATAAAAAAAAACGTCAGATTTAACTAGGAAAGAAGTTATTAAGCACTTAAGTTCACTGTTATGCAGGTTATGACAGGTAATGTAAACAAATAAATTTGTGACGACTTTAAGGCATAAATGACGACTTTAAGGCATACATGATATGCGTTTCCGCTCGCTCAAGAAGATAACAAAACCCCAGTCAATCCAACTCGCTAAAATTAATAGAATATAATATTAAGCACTAAAGTTAGGAAGGTTATAAAACTAGGCGTCATCAGCGTATTTGTAAACACGCGCATGCGCAGATATGTAACATTGGGAAACAGAGAACTCTCATTTGAAATGTTCAGAAACCATTTATTCGAAAATATTGTCAATTTTAAGGGCATCGTCACCTGTCGCTTAAGGGCATATGTGCTAAGCGTTTCCGCTCGCTATGCTCGCTCAAGAAGATAACAAAACCCCAGTCAATCCAACTCGCTAAAATTAATAACATAACAGTGAACTTTAGTGCTTAATAACTTCTTTCCTAGTTAAATCCGACCTTTTTAGCGCGGTTCCTCCCTCCCCCATAGGGAGGAACCCCGCTTTTAAGGTTGATACAATGAAACAATCCGGAAGTGCCGACTAGAAAATATCGCGTTTCAGAACCCCTAGAGACCGAAAATAACGGTGGTTGAAATTTGTATATATATATATATATATATATATATATATATATATATATATATATTTGTCTGTTCGCTCTGTAACTCCCAGACGAATGGTCCGATTTTGATGAAATTTGGTTCAAAAATCTTTCGTCTAATTTGAAAGGTCAAGTTCGTTAACCAGCAAAATCCGCCTACTGAAAGATGGCGTTTGGGGCGAAATTCGCGCAAAAAAAATCGTAACGCTTACGTTTTAGCACTTTCCTCCGAAGGAAAGTAGCTATTGAGGTTGGACTCATGACGGAATTTTTGAAAAATTTCTTCAAATCTTTATCGATCCTACCTAGTAGACACCAAAAATGACCCCCGTTAAAATTTATATATATATATATATATATATATATATATATATATATATATGCATATATATATATATATATGTGTCTGTTAACACGATAGCGGCCAGAGTTTTTGTTTTTTCGTCACGAAACTTGGTATATAGCATTCAATTAGCAAACGATTGAACGAGTTCGTTAACCACCAAAGTCGGTCCACCGGAAGGGGGGGTTTACCCCGAACCCAAAACACTAATTTGACTATGTCAGCCGTAATATTTGTTATATTTCAACGAAACTCGGTATTCGTAGTGGTAATATAGTGAGAAAAGTGAGATATAAAAATGAACTAAATCGGTTCATTAGAAGGGGGGTTTACTCCGGACCCACAATACCAATTCGCCACTACCAGCCGTGATTTTTGGTATATTTCGATGAAACTCGGTATTCGTAGTGGTAATCCACAGGTAAATAACTGTTGTAAAAATAAACTAAATCGGTTCATTAGGAGGGGGGGTTTACTCCGGACCCACAATACCAATTCGCCACTACCAGCCGTGATTTTTGGTATATTTCGACAAAACTCAGTATTCGTAGTGGTAATCTACAGGTAAATATGTGTTGTAAAAATAAACTAAATCGGTTCATTAGAAGGGGGGGTCCCAAATACTTAATATACTCATACCGGTCGTAATTTCTGCTGTATTGTAACGAAACGCAGTATACGTCGTAGGTAACTCATGAGAAAGAAGTGTTGTAAAAATGAGCTGAATCGGTCAATCGGAAAGCGGGGGTTTAATTTGTAATATATTTCAATAGAAAAGCCCGTCAGACGTAGGTTCACAAAGCCGCCGCAAGGAGCGCTTTCTACCACTAGAGTGACTGTATCCTGTTCCTGCGTTAGATCAAAATACGATAATATGAGGTTTTTTGTATTTATTACGTAGTGTAATAGGTACCATGTGTAAACATAACTCTGGAAGCAAATTATTAATTGATCAGTTACTCATTACAAATTTAAAAGAGAACTATTCATGTTTTTATTTTATTTATGTAGGATATTTTAAGCAAATTGTTCTGGAAAGCAATCTACACTACCCAAATTCTGAGGAAAGTGCTTAGTTATGCAGCTCCTGCGTGACGGACTTTTTGAGTTCATAAGCTTGTAAGTATTGTTTTATATGCTTCCTGGGCTAGGAAAACGAATGAAAATGGGTTCGATGAATGAAAAAAGGCGATAGCTTTAACCGTTTTCGAGAAAATTGGAAAAATAGTTTTTGAATACCGTTTTTGGTTTGGGTACTTAGAATCATGCGATTCAGTTGAAACATTTACTGCATGTTATACTTCCATCAAAACTAATATGTTGAAAGTTTGGTTACGTTTGGAGTTAAGGAAGGGTTAGAATAAAATATTTTATTAACAGACATAAAAAGTTTTATTAACTTTGTATACTTTCCTTAATATCTCGAAAACGGTTGTAAATCTTGGTAAGCGGAAGGTTACCATTAGAAAGCTTACTAAATGTTCTACAAAAAAGGTTCTGAAGAAAGTTTTGATTAGGCGATGTGAATCGGAGAAATAAGTGCTTAAAACTTTAAAGTAATTGATTTCGCTTATTCGAACTGTTCTCTTTGTCTGTTTTTTATTCCTTGTTATTTTTTAATTGCTTATAGGTGGATAATGTATTTGAAAATAAAACAGGTTTAGAAAAATAAGAAAAACAATTTAATGTTAGAGACATGGATTTCCAAGATATAGCTTTTCAACTGCCTAGCGTCCTTCCTAGGGAGGGTTGTTTGTCTTTCATTTTTGTACTTAGAATTATGGGATACAGTTGAAACATTTTCTGCATGTTCGAATTTCATCAACACTAATATGTTGAAATTTTTGTTACGTTTAGACTAAAGGAAGGGTTAGAATAAAATATTTTATTAACAGACAAAAAAAGTTTTGGTAACTTTGTATACTTTCGTTAGTATCTCGAAAACCGTTGTCTATCTTGTGAAGCGGAAGATTACCATTCGAAAGCTTACTAAATGCTCTACAAAAAAGTCCGATTCGCAGGAACTGCGTCATCTTAGCGCGGTTCCGTTCTTATCTCTAGTGTTTATGAAGGCATAAAATAGAAACAGTTATTACTTTGTTTAGATCAATAGCGAAACACCTATCCAAATGAAATCTCAAACAAACCAGTCTTGAAAGGTCTTGATTTACAATCTTACCTGTATGGGTCAGCTATCCCATAAGTCGGGCAGAAAGGCCTCCGCTCAGAGGCATTTGGAAAGCCTTGGGATTTCTCTCTTTGAACGCTACATTTTAAACAATAAATTGATCTTCTTATTTTACTTAATCTGTTTTATTGTCAAATACATTATCCGACTATAAGCAATTTAAAAATAACAAGGAATAAAACAGACAAAAAGAACAGTTCGAATAAGCGAAATGAATTACTTTTAAGGTTTAAGCACTTATTTATCCGATTGACATCGCCTAATCAAAACTTTCATTAGAACCATTTTTGTAGACCATTTAGTAATCTTTCTAATGGTGATCTTACGTTTCGCAAGATTCTCAACCTTTTTCGAAATATTAAGGAAAGTATACAAAGTTACCAAAAGTTTTTATATCTGTTAATAAAATATTTTATTCTAACCCTTTCTTAACTCCAAACGTAACAAAAATTTCAACATATTAGTTTTAATGAAAGTAGAACATGCAGAAAATGTTTCAACTGAATCCCATGATTCTAAGTACCCAAACCAAAAACGGTATTCAAAAACTATTTTTCCAATTTTCTCAAAAACGGTTAAAGCTATCGCCTTGAAAATGGTTTCATTCGTTTTCCTAGCCCAAGAAGCATATAAAACGAGTACATTACAAGCTTATGAACTCAAAAACGTAAGCCTTACGATTTTTTTTGCGCGAATTTCGCCCCAAACGCCATCTTTCAGTGGGCGGATTCTGCTGGTTAACGAACTTGACCTTTCAAATTGGAAGACGGATTTTTGTACCAAATTTCATCACAATCGAACAGTTAGGGAAGCCAGAAATGAGCGAACAGACAAATATATATATATATATATATATATATATATATATATATATATATATATGTTAGGAGGATAACAGGCCCCTCCAAGTAAACAAGATTAGAGCCTATATAAGGGAGACAGATAAGGAATAAAGCCAGTTGTTATCGATCTCTCTAAGAGTGCGTATGTTATTTAAAACCCTTTTTTAAAACCTCCTTTCTAGTAGAAAGGACATAACTGGTGCCGAAACCCGGGAACTCGCGTGTGCACGGAAGTTTTCAACACAGTGCAGTGAAACAAATTGTGGATGAGTGAGAACCAGCGGCAATCGCGCGTTCCGTTACAAGACCTTTTAAACCATAGAAGAATGGCTGACGAACAACCTACAGTACCCGTAATACCTATAGATCCAGCCACTGCGTTGACATGGATAAAAATTAGAACTTCAAATGCACATGACATGCGCACCGCAATATCGGAGGTCGAGCGGGTCACCGGTGAACCAGGTGAGCTGACACATTTTTTAAAAGCAGGTGATCGGATAAATCATTCCATATCTCAAAGGAAAAGTGCTGGGTGGCTCGATGAAGCAGAGGTGCCGGCGCTCAGAGCGGCTCTTGTGAACCGTATTAGTAGGAGGGTATTAAACATGATACAGTGCGACGAAGATACGCTTTGGGATCTAGTGAAAATCAGACTTAAAAAAACGTATGGAGGAGGAAGATGGGCCGCTGAGGAGGACGCTTTACGGATGTTCCGGGAAACGCGTAGCTCAGGTCAGTCAGCCGGTGAATTCACAGCGCAGCTAATGAAGTGGTATGAGAAAGTAGTGGATAAACTGAGCGAAAGAGGAGGAACGGAAGCTGAAACAAACTGCAAGTTGGCATTCTTAGAATCAGTGCTCAAGGTCCAGCTGCGACGGGAAACGGGAAAAATCGTAGATCCTGGAAAAGACTTTGCGGTCTGTGCTCGTGAGATAATAGACGAGGATGAAAAGCTGGCAGAAGAAGTTGTTTGTTCCAGAGAGGATGAATGGACAAGCGTAAAGCAACGTCGCTTTAGACGTCAACGACGGCCGGAGAGGGAATGGCGAAGAAATGAAGAAAAGAAGAACAAGCGAGACAAGGTGGACGACCGATACAGAAGGACACCTAAGAGTAGCGGAGAGAAGCGATGCTATGAATGCGGTAGCACGAAACATCTTGCTGCACGTTGTGACCAAATCCGGTGCTTTGAGTGCGGCACGAGTGGCCATGTCGCCAGGAGGTGTCCATACATAAAAAAGCGAGAACCTGACCGTGGAGAACCAATGGAGGTGAATGCTCAAACTGTTAAAAGAACATTTTCCAAGGCGGTGCGGGATGACACAAACTCTGAGTCGGGAAATGAGAGCGAGCGGACGTACCGGTCGAGTTGGACCCACCGAACGGATAACCAGCAGAACGGGAGACACGAGAGAAGAAGTCTACAATGAAGGTGGTGGCAGAGGAGTGGCAACCTGGAGCAAGTAAATACGATGGTGGGGAAACGAAAATTTAGAGGAAGGTTGCCAATCATAGAGGAAGGCGGGTGGAGGTGGCTTATAGATACGGGAAGCTCCTGCACGATTGTGAGTCGAAAAATCGTGCAACCAGATGGACAGGAAATAAAGAAGTGTCAGTGTACCCTTGTGACCTTGGGCGGACAATGTAAAGTAGAGGGAGAAATACATTGGACATTGGACATCTGGGGTAAACCAGATAGGGAGGTAGTAGTGCATGTGGCGAAGGAACTTCCGGAAAACTACGACGGGATTATCGGATGTGACCTCATCGCCCAAGTGGGAGGAAGAATCGCATATACCAAATCCGTGTGGAAGGTGGAACTAGGGGAACGAAATTACAAGTTAGACGACAGCAGTCGGCAATTTATCAAGCAGTTGGGTGCCATAGTTAAGGAAAACTCCAAGTTCGACAAATTAAAAGAACAGTATAGCGACATTTTCTGGCGAGAAGGACAACCACTGGGGGCCACAGGTCGAACGGTTCATGAAATACCCCTAAAAGAAGAGCGGGTGGTCTACGTCAAGGAAAGACGTTACCCGCATCTACTCAAGGACGTAATCCGCGCAGAACTAGATAAGATGCGCAAACAGGGTATCATTGTCGCTAGCAAATCACCCTATAACAGTCCATTATGGGCCGTACCCAAAGCGGGAGATCCAGGTAACTATAGGGTAGTAGTCGACTTCAGAAAGTTAAATGCAGTCACCGTTGACGAAAAATATCCACTACCACGGCTGGATGACATTTTAGATCGGCTGCAAGGTGCACGGGTTTTCAGCACTCTAGACCTAAAGGCGGGATACCACCAAATTAAACTCCATCCACGAGACGCTGAAAAAACAGCATTCTCTTTTGAGAGAGGGCATTATCATTTTACTCGAATGCCCTTCGGATTGAAAAATGCACCCACTTCGTTTCAGAGACTAATGGACGAATTTCTGAGAGGACTAGGAGAGGACTTCGTTCAAATTTACATGGATGATCTGCTAGTGTTCAGTAAAAATCAGCAAGACCATGAACATCACTTGAAGTTAGTCTTCAAACAGCTTAAAGAGTTTGGCCTTAAACTGTCAGAAACAAAAACGAAACTGGGTGAGAACTCAATCAAGTTTCTAGGCCACATAATCTCAGAAGATGGCGTTAGACCGGACCCAGAGAAGGTAGCAGCGATCCAGAACATGAAAGTGCCTAAGGATATCCGGGGCGTACGCCGAACACTGGGGGTACTCAATTATTATCGTCGGTTTATTCCGTCAATGGCGCACAGAGTAGCCCATTTAAATCTTCTACTCCGAAAAGGACAGAACTTTCAGATAACGAACACCATGATCGAAGAAATCCAGGCGTGTGTGGAGCACTTAAAAGCAGCTCCGCTGTTATCCTTCCCAAATTTTGAAAAAACTTTCATCATTACAACGGACGCAAGCGAATACGCGATTGGTGCAGTATTGGCACAACCTGAATCCGGAAGTGACAGGCCATTAGCTTTCGCCAGTAGAAGACTTACGCCTGCAGAAACCAGGTATAGTGCACTGGAGCGTGAATTGTTAGCAGTGGTCTGGGCGATAGATCATTTTAGGCCTTATGTGTTTGGTCGTAAATTCATAGTGAAGTCTGATCACAAACCACTGCAGTGGGTAGATTCATTAAAGGAGTCGTCAGCACGGGTTGCCAGGTGGAAACACCACCTAGCACAGTACTCGTTTCATGTAGTCCATACACCCGGGCGTGAGAACGTAGTAGCCGATTGGCTCTCCCGCGAACTTCAGGTAAACGCACTCTCACCGCAGGCAGTTGGTCAGGATGTTGGCCAAGACTCTGGACTTCGAGAATTTTTCCGCGACTGGAATCCGGACGAACATGGCCAAGAGGAGCATCATAGTGAATCAACGGCGTCAGCTATCGGCAGAACACCCGAGATACCTGAAGTCGACGAAATTGTGGTGCGGCAAAAACGTCACGTCATTTGGAAAACAGTGACAAACGGGACGCCACAAATTATGTTTGGACGTCGGAGACGGGACACGAAAGAGTGCATAGTTCGTACGCAAGCATCAGTACCGGATGAGACCATCATTCAACTACTCAACGATGCGTCAACAACGGGTAAAAGGACTTATCTTTATGTGGGCAACACGGTGTTGTGGGAACGGATAGCAACATTGTGGCGAAATGAAAGAATTGGGCTAGATAGGGAGTTCGTCAGATGCACTCGCCTTGGTGAACGCGTGACAGACGAAGAAAGACAAGCTGAACTTACATTGGCCTACCATCAGGGCAAGACAAACCATCGTGGAGAAGCAGAAACTCTAGCCGCACTGAAAAGAGCGTATGTGTGGGAGGGCATGAGGAAAACAGTACAAACAATTATCAAACAGTGCCAAGTGTGTCACAGAATGAAATATCAACGGAGACCGCAACATGTTCACCAAGAGCTAACGCCGACAGCAGAACAACCCCTAGTAACAGTTCAGACAGATACGTTCACGTGGCAAGGTCAAAAATGGGTAACAATAGTGGACACCTTTAGCAAGGTTGCCATGGCGATAGCAATAGAGCATAGAACTGCCGAAGAAATCAAACGCGCACTCCTGTTGTGGGCACAGGTCTATGGAACTCCTACCACACTAATAACGGACTGTGGCCGAGAATTTCAAAACAAATTAATCCGCGATTTGCTACAACGTTGGGAAACTACGTTACATGTTAACACGCCAGGACGACCCCAAGGACGAGGAGTTGTAGAAAGGTTACATGGAACGTTAACAGAGCACCTGCGCTTGTTACATGCTGAAAGCCACTTCACAACACTTGAATGCATGGAAAGAGCTCTTATTGCGTACAATCACTCCGTTCATGCCACCACGGGGTTTACACCACTCGAGGTTCTCTTCGGATTACGGACACTGCGTAGAGCACCGCCACAAGAAAACCACGCCATCAGAGATCTCCATAACGAACAGCGACGAACGCGCGGAGAAACACTACGGAGACTTCAGGCAGAGAAGCAAAAACGGACGGCCAAAATTAATAGTCAATTAAGAGACGTGAGTGAACCGCCGCGCCTCGGAGACATAGTGTACAGGCGAATCCCCACTAATCGCGGTAAACAACTTCAATTATACGACGGACCGTACAAAGTTGTCGTCCTGCGAGAGCATAATATTGTCACACTTGAGTCACTGGATGAGTCACGTCGTCGGAAAACGTGCCATATAGAACAGCTGAAGACAGGCCATCACACGTCTGGCGATGGTGATCACACCTTTCAGAGGCAATAGTGTCAGTGCTCTTATTTCTGTTTTTTTTTTTGTATAAAATCAAGAGAAATCTTTTCTATTCTTGGGAGGTATATATATGTTTAACTAATTATATTATTTTTTTTTGTATATAATATAAGAATAGTTCTTTTTGTGCCTATTATTTTGTTTGTTTTTTTTTGGTTGTCTTTGGGAGAGGGTTTTCGTAATATTTTATGATTAAGCTTTAGGTTAAATAATTTTTGTTATTAGTTGCTATTTCTCTTTCATTATTGTATTAATTCACTGTAGAGCCGTAAGAGGGTTGTCTTATTATTATTATTATTAAAATTATTTTTATTTTATTATTAGGTTGTAAGATTTTAGTTTCCGACTTATCGGAAACTGCGGGGGGGCTGTTAGGAGGATAACAGGCCCCTCCAAGTAAACAAGATTAGAGCCTATATAAGGGAGACAGATAAGGAATAAAGCCAGTTGTTATCGATCTCTCTAAGAGTGCGTATGTTATTTAAAACCCTTTTTTAAAACCTCCTTTCTAGTAGAAAGGACATAACTTATATATATATATATATATATATATATATATATATATATATATATATATATATATATATATATATATACAAATTTGAACCACCGTTATTTTCGGTCTCTAGGGGTTCTGAAACGCGAAATTTTCTAGTCGACACTTCCGGATTGTTTCATTGTATCAACCTTATAAGCGGGGTTCCTCCCCGCGGGGGAGGGAGGAACCGCGCTAAAAGGTTCTGAAGAAAGTTTTAATTAGGCGATGTCAATCGAAGAAATAAGTGCTTAAAACTTTAAATTAATTGATTTCGTTTATTCGAATGGTTCTTTTTGTTTGTTGTATTCCTTGTTATTTTTTAATTGCTTATAGTTGGATAATGTGTTTGACAATAAAACTGGTTATGTAAAATAACAAAAACAATTTATTCTTAGAAATATAGATTTCCAGGATTCCAAGACCTTGTCACTAGCGGGTCCGTTTCTAGTGTTAGCGCACCATTCCAGGTAAGATTGTAAATCATGACCTTTCAAGACTTTACTACTCACAGGAATGGCGTTAGTGACCTTAAGGATTGACACGCCATTATAATAATTAATTTAAAAAAAAAAAAGACTGGTGGAACCAAAATAATAACTGCTTCTATTTTAATCTTTCCAAATTAGACTTGGGATATGAACGGAACCGTACTAAGATGATGCTGTTCCTGCGAGACGGAATTTTTTTTATCGTATTCGTGTTTAGTTTTTACCGAAAAAACTAAATGTAGACATGTACATATTTAATGCAAAAGGACTAAAATAAATTGGCACACTGTTAGAATTATACTGCCTCAGTCGAAAGCTATAAACTGAACTAGGAACAAGTACGTGTTTGATCAGGGAGAGGGTTTCCGGGAATATTTCTACGGACCCCGTCGGGCCTTACAGGGTTGTTGGCCTGATCTGAAGAGACGCATTTTTCATGTTTGGCCTTGACATCCGTGACGGACCAGATGCCGGATTAGAGGAAGTATAGATATTTCTAGAAATCTGACGTTTTCTCTTATCACCTGAACGGCGAACTATACTCATGTCTTTCTTTAATACTATAGTTTGTTAAAGAGCTTGTACTGTAGTAGTATTTGAACAGGCTGTACAATACTATCTCCGGGTTCACCTACAAGATAAAGCCCGGAAATCCTAAGTGATTTATAGAATTTTCCAATAAGGCGGAAGGTAAATAAAACTACGCCATACACTTTCACACTTTTTATTTTGACTTCCCTACATGTTTCGCACCATTTTGGCGCCTCTTCAGGGGAATATTCTTAAAACACAACTTCATCCTCAACTTGCGGAGGAGAACGTTCCACTAGCACCATAGTCTAGTCTCCTAGTGGAAGGTTCTCCTCCTCAAGTTGAGGCTGAAGATGTTTTTTAAGTATATTCCCCTGAAGAGGGCCAAAAATGGCGCGAAACATGTTGGGAAGTCAAAATAAAAGTGTGACCTTCCGCCTATTTCGATAATTATATAAATTTGAGCAAAGGGTCGTTTAGTGCTTTCTTTATTGCGGTTGATGAACAGATAAAGAGAACAGGTATATTAAGACCACTTTCTAGGGTTCCTTCGCCATATAATGCAATGTATTATTTTGCCCCTAAATTGCTACAATTGGACCTGCCTCTCGTGTCTGAATTATGTGTTTCTTGTCTGATAAATGAGCAATAAGCTATTTTTTTGTCCGTTCTATGTGCAGCTATTATTTTTCTTACGCATTAATTTTATAAATCCAATCACTTGCACGTGATAAACGGAACTTTTTCTCGGAGACATTAATTATAAATGGTAATGTCAGCCAAAGATCTGAATAATTTAACCTGAATAATTACCTAGAATCTATTTAGAAATTGTTCCGTAAATAATAAATGCCTGTTGAGCGGAAGATAGATATAGCTGTGGTCTTTAAGATTCTATTTCTAGCGGTCTCTATAGGTAATCTAGTCTTGGGCTTTGTATTATAATAATCGACTGGCTCTTTTTAGATTGTTCTCATTCCATCTTCCGTCTCAATATTATCTTTGCCAACAATACAATATTACTTTGTTGTTTGTATTAGGACCTGAGTATTTCCTCATTGCGACCTCCACGCGTTTAATCTACAATTAGATGTTTAATCTTTCTGTCAGGTTGGTGGATGACAAATGGTTGTAGTTATCTTTTAATTTTTAAATATTCTATAATAAATGTGTATTTATTAGATATTTCATCAATGGGCTAACACCGGAAAGTAATTGTATCAAATTGTATGGTAATGAAATGTTTGTTCTAAAAATGAAATTTATATATAACTGGCTGTGCCCGCGACTACGTCAGCGTGGATAGTGACTTACTTTTGGCTTATAAAAACCGTCGTATGGGTATTTAAAAAAAAAAAAAAAAAAAAATCGTTTCGTGCCTTTTGCTTAAATTCAGGAACATAAATATGCTTTAGCTCCACCCGACAAACCTATGTAATGTACAGTCTTTTTTTCGTACATGGCCGCCGCGCGTGCGCGAACGCCAGCGAACACTCTTTGGTGACACTTTTTTCTAACATTTTTCTGTTCAGTTTTGTCATCGCTAAATCATATTTATGCTAAAAAATCTCCGACGTATAGGCATCGGGGATCTAGCATACAGGCTGCTAGGATTGCTAAAACGTGACAGAGTCACTAAGCTGACCCCTTAGGGATTGTTAAACCTTAGTGTGTATAGAGTGACAGACAGCAGACTTCCAAACAAACACAAAAATTCTAAAAATCATTGTTTTGGGTACTATTGCGTTGATTAGTAGTGTATTTCCCCCATATATCTTCCATGTACGGACAGCGATCCGTTAGAATTTTATTATGTCGCACTAGTATTTCTAAAGTGACACAAATCAAAATAAAACTCAACTGAAAATGTGTCACTCTTGTCTATCTAGGGGCCTTAGGATTTAGACAGGAAGGATTACTCCTGTGCCCTCTGGTGTACAAGGTCTGATATTCCTGTGCCCTAGGTACGTACAGTTTTGATGTCTTTCATAGTCATAACTATGACGGTGTGAATTTAACCGATTTTTGAGTTTTGTCACTTTAGAAATACTAGTGCGATGTGTATAGTTTAGACGTAACGGCGTGCTCTTTGGGTATGCCGCCTTTGGCTGAACAAGGCTGCCAAAGAGCATACCGTAACGTCTAAACTATAGATTTATTTATTTTTTAAGGCTATATATATATATATATATATATATATATATATATATATATATATATGTATTTATATATTTATAGATATACATACGCCAACACACAAAAGAAGAGTTTATTATTTAGATGATATTAAACTCTTGCCTAGAGGGCAAGTTGATAGAACCGTCACAGCAGCGATCCTTGAGAAGAGAAAGAGACAGACGTAAGGACAGAGAGAAGCCACAAGACCTCAGCTGATCTGCTAAGGTTTGGCTGAAGTGGTACTCCACCTGAAGATTTAGCATCTTGAAGGAGGCTAAGCAACAGTCTGCTCCTCATCAACCTTCTACAGCTCTCATCCTCTCTCTTTTCTTATCTCTCATCGCTCTTAGAACATGTAGACTCTGTTATCAAATGTCGTGGGGGTGATACCGGCACAGAGATACAGGAATATCTTATTTAGATGGATATCAGAGAATTGGAAGACTAGTGACCATTCTGGTGCGTGTGGAACCTTACTATAGGCGCAATTTGGCTAAGCCGATACCTTGTCATTACTCGACACATGCAAAAGTTGTTAATTTAAAATATACATATATGCTTGTGTGTTTGCGAATGTCTGTTAGCATTTTGTGATTGAATTTAAAGCAAAAATACTTTCTAATCACATCCTTGGTCCATAAGGGCACCCAAGGTCTATTGTAGTTTCAGGAGGCTGACTTACAGGACATATAGATATTCGGGAAATATTTTATAGAATCGGAATTCCATAACAAAAATTTAATTTACACTAAAATGGATAAAGATAAGGTGAGAGACAGGTTGAGTGAGGGATAGCTAGTTAGAGTGACTACTGTCATATTGGGGATAATTGAATATTTGGCTGACCTATCTTTGACAAATATCTTGCCCAGGAACTGGTGTGGACTCAGAGGTAAGCCTGCCCTTATAAACCCTTCACCCCATCTCTATTCTAGCTCGTGGCTCTTCGAGACTTACCTCGTCAGGTCTTAGACCTTACGGGAATTACCTTTCGTGTCGTGTAAACCCAGATGGAGCGTCTGGCAGATTCATTTTATTTTTTTATTTTTTATTTTTTTTTTCGTTTTTAACGGCGCATCAACTATTTGGCTATTAGCGCCGGGCAGATTTATTGTTCCCACTTCTACAGTGTTGTACACTCAGCGTTTTCTTTCATCTTTATTCACTTACTTTAAGTCCAAGGTCCATTATGGCATCCGAGGTCCATTGTTGGCACCCACGGTTCAGGGTAGTTTAAGGTGGTTGATTAACGAGGACGGGAATTAAACAGATAGGTAATTGGGAAATATTTTAAACAATCAGAATTTCATTTCAAAGCTTCAATTAACACTAAGATTACTGGTACTTACATTAAGATCATATAACATTGCTAAGATGAGAGACAGGTTGAGTGAGAGAGAGCGAGTTAGAGTGACTATTATCAATTTGGGCTATAAGAGAATATTGGGTTGACGTACCTTTGACATTTGGGCCGAGTATTCAGGAATTGGTGCGGACAGTCAGAGGTAAGCCTGCCCTTATAAACCCTTCACCTCACCTCTGCTCTAGCTCATGGCTCTTTACGGGATTTACCTCATCAGGTCTTAGACCTTACGGGAATTACCTTACCTCTCTGCCACGTGTCTTGTGAATGAATGACCTAGACGCAGCGTCTGCAGATTCGTTGTTCCCACGTCTCCAGTGTTGGACACTCAACCTGTTCACACATCATTATTCGCTTACTCTTGAGTCCAAGCGAATACGGGGCCTAACGGTTTTGCCATTTGCCATTGCTATTGGCGGAAAATTAAATACCTAATTTCTCGGGAATTGATTTTTAAACATTGTGTATATTAAAAAGTCCGTCACGCAGGAGCTGCATAACTAAGCACTTTCCTCAGAATTTTTGTAGTGTAGACTAAATTACTGAATAATGTGCTGTAAATAACCTATATAAATAAAATAAAAACGTGAATAGTTCTGCTCATTTACATTTCTTATGAAAACTGTTCAATTATTAATTTTGTAAATAATTTGCTTCCTGAGTTATGATAATATATGATACTGTAGTACTTAATAAATACACAAAAACTTAATTTTCCGTCTTTTGATCTGACGCAGGAACAGGATATAGTCCCCATAGTGGGAGATAGCGCTCCTCGCGGTGAACCTACGTCTGGCGGGCTAATTGTGATGAAACAGAGTTTAAAGTATACCCTCCTTTCCAATAGACCGATTTACTTCATTTTTACAACACTTTTTTCTCATGAGATACCCACGACGTATACCGCGTTTCCTTACAATACAGCAGAAATTACGACCGGTATGAGTATATTAGTGTTTTAGGTCCGGAGTAACCCCTCCCCCCTCCAAATAACCCGATTTAGTTTATTTTTACACCCCATTACCCTTTTGTCTCTGTTGATTACCTCTACGAATACCGAGTTTCGTTGAAATGTAACAAAAATTACGGCTGGCAGTGGCAAATTGGTAAAGTGGGACCGGAGTAAACCCCTTCTCCTAATGAACCGATTTAGTTTATTTTTACAACTTATTTCTCTCTTTAGATCAACATAATGAATACCGAGTTTCGTTGAAATATAAAAAAAACTACGGCTGGACCGATTTTGGTGGTTAACGAACTGGTTCAATTGTTTGCTAATTTGTACACTATATACCACGTTTCGTGAAGAAAAAACAAGAACTCTGGCCGCTATCGTGTTAGCAGACACACACACACACACGGGGGGGGGGGGGTCATATAACGGGGGTCATTTTCGGTGTCTACTAGGTTGGATCGATAAAGATTTGAAGAAAATTTTCAAAAAATCCGTCATGAGTGCAACCTCATTAGCTACTTTCCTTCGGAGGAAAGTGCTAAAATGTGCAACAACGGACATTGTTACTGTACAATTTTGTAACAATAAATGATCTACTGTTTTCATTTATTTTCTACGGGGTGGGGTAAAAGGTGTTTCATGAAAATAACTTACTCTTCAAGATCAGCTGTTTGTGAATTATTCAATTATTTCATCAGGACTTCAGAGTTTATTGGTAGGAAGCACCGAGGAATAATTCATGGAGATGCCCGAAGGAGGGAAGTTCCCATCAGCTACTGAAGAATATCAGATGAAGGGAAACTAGCTGTGGTTTTGGCGCGAAGTCTTGGCGGGAATATAATGGCTAAGAGGTAGAGGAGTGAGGGAGGTTTAGCCTCAACAGCCCTTAACTCGAAATTAATACCAGAATTAGCAGACCTCTCGTTAGGCCCTCGAGTCTTAATCCTCTTTTAACCATCTTAATTACACCTCCTACTTATTTACCAACCAATTCCTATTATTATACTAATAGAATTTATTTATTTACTCTTACACTACATTTATTCTCAGGTCCAGCTGTTTAGTATCACTTATAACCAATGTTGGGCAAAACTAAAAACTAAAACTAAAATTAAAACTAAATTCACTTTTTGGAATAAACTAAAACTAAACTAGAAATTGCAACCTAAAAAAAAAACTAAAACTAAAATTTTACTAATCAATGGATTTTAACTAAACTAAAACTAAATCTTTGGGAATTGACTAAAAACTAAATTAAAGCTTTAGTTTTACTAAAATAACATGAATTAATATAAATCATATGTTATTTCGATACTTAAGTCAATTATTAAAACTGATAGAACTAGCTTAAGAATAAGAAATTGTGCTCGTAATTTGCAAACATCTGTTCTTTGATAAACTAAATTAGTTAACTAAAAACTAAAACTAAAAATACAACATTAGTTTAGTTTTGCCGAAACGTTAGCCGAACACTGCTTATAACACTTTCCGAAGGTTTTGAGGTTCCACTCGTGAAAGAAATTTTTAAACATTTCTTGAAATCATTATCTATCCTACCTACTAGATACCGAAAATGTTCCTTTTTAGCGCGGTTCCTCCCTCCCTCCATAGAGTTATATTTCTTGATGTGTCATAAAATAGCGTGTATTCTTTGTTAATTCTATGTTAAAAAGCTGCTCCGAAAAGTTGAGATTCCAAGTCCAATTCTGTGGCCTTCGATATCTGTGAGTTGTACTTTATTTTCTTTGATGGTGTTCATATTTTTAAATTAACTAAATGGATACATTAAGAATGGATGGGGTTTACTCCTAAACGAAACGAGTTTTTCTACCTTACTACGGAACTAGGATTGTGGAAAATATTTCTCCTATTAGTCCAGTCATTTTAGACAGCCAGTTCGCAAAAAAAAAAAAAAAAAAAAAAAAAAACGGGAACCCTGCTTTTTCGTTTTGTTGTTTGGGACCACCCCAGAACAGCGTATCCAAGTTTTCGGTTTTGACCTGTGCTAACATCGTCTTCCTCCAACCCCTTGGCACATATTAATATCTGTTATTGTTCTACAGCTCTGAAGAAGTCTTAAATTACTAGCTGAAACGTTGGCAAATAATAAAAGGCATTTTCTTATAAAAAATGTAGTTTTATTATGATACCAAGACCAAACCCTGATCAGACCTGCATTCGCATTCCGGACGATCTCTTCTTAATTAACTGTAAATTAAATGTTCTGTGTAAAAACTACAGTTTATTTTCTAAATAATGTTTGTTACTAAATATGGACACTCAAAAATGTTTTATCAACCTATTTTCATGATCTAATTATATTTTTATAGTTTTGATTATTTTATAAAATGTTAAAAAGTTACTCAGAAACTCACTTTATTCTGGCAAATTTAAATTTGAGAGCTTGCCGCAACCACCAAATGTCTAAGACTCTTTTCTTAGCGGGATCCCATATTTTTTATTTTTAATTTGTTACCCGTGGGCCGCCTCCGACGAAGAGAAATCCGAGTTGTTTGCTGATCATGTCAAAAGAACATTTACTCCTCATCCTCCTCCTGATCCGGATTCCTATTTACCCGAATTAGATGATTTCCTACATTCCCCTCTTCCTCTCTCCCTACCACCAAAAGCAGTTAATCCATCTGAAGTTAAATTTCTAATATCCCAAATACCTTCCCGAAAATCTCCTGGTTACGACCTCATCACCTCCAGAATCCTTAAACAGCTCCCAACCAAGGCCATTGTATTCCTCACCTATATCTACAACTGCATCCTCCGAACAACCCATTATCCCATACTCTGGAAATTCTCAGTCGTCATCCTTTTTCCTAAACCTGGTAAACCTCCCAACAATCCTTCCTCCTACCGCCCTATCAGTCTTCTCCCAATATTCTCCAAACTATTTGAAAAGATTTTATTAAAGCGCCTACTACCTATCCTAAACTCCCAAAATCTCATCCCATCCTACCAATTCGGATTCCGCTCCCAACATTCCACAGTGCAGCAAGGGCTTCGGGTTGTTGATCTTATCTCCTCATCCCTCGAGCGAAAAGAGTATTGCACGTCTGCCTTCTTGGATGTAGCTCAAGCATTCGACCGAGTCTGGCATGCAGGCTTACTCTTTAAGCTCAAAACTTTCCTTCCTAGCACCCTTTACCTAATCCTTCGCTCCTATCTCTCAGACAGGTTCTTCCAAGTCCGGCATGGAACAGCCTACTCAGATTATTGCCCTGTAGAAGCGGGAGTTTCTCAGGGTAGTGTCCTCGGTCCCATCCTTTACACCCTTTATACAGCTGATATTCCAACACACCCCGACACCCTCCTGGCAACGTACGCAGATGATACGGCCATCCTCTCACCCCACATAATTCCAGACACAGCCTCCCAGAACCTACAAACCCATCTAACCGAAATTGAACAGTGGTGCACAAAGTGGCGCATCAAAATAAACGTCGAAAAATGTCACCAAATAACCTTTACTCTTCGACGTAAAACCTGTCCTTCCGTTTCCTTTAACGACAATCCGTTACCCATAACCAACACCATCCGATACCTTGGGTTTTATCTTGACTCACGACTAACTTGGAACGCACACATTAAACAAAAACGACAAGAACTCAATCGACGATTCGGACAACTATACAGACTACTAAATCGAACATCCCACTTAACCGTACAGAACAAACTAACTGTCTACAACTCATTATTAAAACCTATATGGACTTACGGAATAGAACTCTGGGGGACAGCCAAGCATTCCAACATCCACCGAATCCAAACATTTCAATCCAAAATCCTACGTACCATAGTTAATGCTCCTTATTACGTTTCGAATCGCACCCTCCATAATGACCTAAATATTCCTTTTGTCCAAGATATAATCCCTAGCCGCTTCTCATCATTCCATAGTAAATTGATCAATCATCCTAATCCTATTGCCCAATCCTTATCCAGCATCAATCATCCTTCCTCTCCACCAAGACGTCTTAATAGGAAGTGGCCCGGGATCTGCTTAGGTAGTGAAGTGTCGTGCAGTGACCAACAATCAGAACTAATGTAATTATGAGAGTGATATCGATGGATATTTTCTCTCCTCATGAAATCACAGGCCACGTCTTACCCGTCTCCAATCCTCCCTGCTAGTCGCAGGGTGTGGTTGGATGATGTACGGTGACTCCAGGTCATCCTAGAATCCTTCCTAAGGAAGGTATTCGGTTGACAACTGGTGGCACCAGAGGCGTGGTCAAGCTACCTATATCAAATTACAAAATACACATAATTGTAGAATGTAATACTTCTGTAAATAAATAGAAAAAAAAAAAAAAAAAAAAAAAAAAAAAATTGTTACCTTTAAAATACATTTCCTAGTTTCAACTAAAGGAAGTAATCTGAAGAATATATCCTGGAATATCCTGTCCTATCTTATCTTAGCTTAAATAAAACCCTCCCTTAGGGTAAAGTGCTTTGATAAGAGCGAAAGTGCCTAAGTTCTGCATTAACCTTGCGACGCCCATTAGTTGGTGGATAGTACTCAGTGGAGCTTAAACCCTTCCTGTTCAAGGACTTAGCTAGAACTAACTACTAACAACTTATACTATAGTACCTCAGATGCCCACAATTATAATCATCTTGGGGATAATTATATCTGATTTAGGAGTGTATTCAAGAAACTGTTTCTTCATTTTGGGTTGGGTATTGTAAATCACTATGGTCTGGTATAATTTAAATGTAGGATGTAGAAATATCAACAAAAAAAAATTAAATGTGCCCCGGTGAGGTCAGATAAAAACGGTGCACGAAAAATAATAATATAATTTTAATTGTAGACTTTTGGACAAAGGTACAATTAAAATGTATTGGGACGAAGCAATGCTAACTGACCGTACTGTCCATCAATATAAATAGGATATTCTTATCATTGACAAGGAAAATAAGACCGATATTATTGATTTTGCAGCCCCCAATGATGAGAATATCCGGAAATCATATGCCAAGAAACTGCGAAAGTACCAAGACTTGGCCATAGAGCTGAAAGACCTGTATAAGTTGGATTCCGTAAGGATAACAGCCCTCATAATCTCGACCAATGGGCTCATTCTGAAAACGACAATTGCTGCAAATACCTATCTGAAACTGTGGGAGGATCTTATCAAAAATGCCCAACAGGCAGTACTGCTTGATACCGCCAGAACGCTTAGGAAAGTTTTAAATGAACGCCCGTAAAAAAAAAAGTCCGCCTCGCAGGAACTGCATCATCTTAGCGCGGTTCCGTTCTTATCCCTAGTCTCATTTGGAAAGATTAAAATAGAAAAATTTATTATGTTGGTTCCACCTTTGTCGAAAGGTCTTGATTTATGATCTTACCTGGATGGGTCGGCCAACCCCAGAAAGGCCCCGCAGTTGAAAATTGTCACAAGGTCTTCGATTCTCTCCCTTTGAAAGCTATATTTCTAACAATAAATTGTTTTTCTTATTTTACTTAACCTATTTTATTGTCAAATACATTATCCAACTATAAGCAATTAAAAACTAACAAGGAATAAAAACAGACAAAAAGAACCGTTCGAATAAACGAAATCAATTACTTTAAAGTTTTAAGCACTTATTTCTCCGATTCACATCGCCTAATCAAAACTTTCTTCAGAACCTTTTTTGTAGAACATTTAGTAAGCTTTCGAATGGTAACCTTCCGCTTACCAAGATTTTCAACCGTTTTCGAGATATTAAGGAAAGTATACAAAGTTAATAAAATATTTTATTCTAACCCTTCCTTACCTCCAAACGTAACCAAAATTCCAACATATTAGTTTTGATAAAATTTGAACATGCAGAAAATGTTTTGACTGAATCCCATGATTCTAAGTATCCAAACTAAAAACGTTATTCAACAACTATTTTTCCAATTTTCTCAAAAACGGTTTAAGCTATCGCCTTAAAAATGGTTTAATTTTTTTCCTAGACCAAAGTAAGCCTATAAAACGAGTACTTGTAAGAATATGAAGTAAGTGTAACGATTTTTTCGCGCGAATTTCGCTCCAAAAACGACGAAAGCTTTCTGTACCAAATTTCATCAAAATCGGACCATTATTCGCTGTGCTAGACCGCGAACAGACAAATATATATATATATATATATATATATATATATATACACACACACACAAATTTGAACCACCGTTATTTCTAGTCGGCACTTCCGGATTGCGTCATAAGGTCAACCTTAGAAGCGGGGTTCTCCCTATTGAGGAAGGAGGAACCGCGCTAAAAACACACACAAAAAAAAAAATCAACAAATAACAATTGTTTCGGTTGGCAATAGCCCGCGAAAGAATTTATCCTAGGAGACTGAGGAGAAAACCCTCCAAAATAATAATAATTTATATATAGATATATATAGTAAATAGAATAATCAGCCTTACCTTCAGGACAATAACCTCCTGGTACAAGGGTGAGAATAAAGGAGGAGGCGGAAGGAGAGAATTGAGGGAATTATGGGAGAATCTCACCATTCGCTTGTAACCTGTAGAATAAAAGCTGGAACCGGGCATAGAATATGCTCCGAAAAAGACAACTTGATAACTCCAAGTACAGCGGATTACCATAGACCGTGAGAGAAGCTACTGGTATAAGAAACACCGAATATACTGTACCGGGAGCAGTAAGCACATGGACACGAGGTGGTAACTCTGATAGAACCTTTCTCATTGAAGTCAGTCTTAGGAATGGCAGGGGCTAGGAAGTCTATCATAGATAAGAGGACCGTGAGAGAAGCTACTGGCATAAGAATCACCGAATATATTGTACCGGGAGCAGTAAGCACATGGACACGAGGTGGTAACTCAGATAGAACCTTTCTCATTGAAGTCAGTCTTAGGAATGGCGGGGCTAGGAAGTCTATCATAGATAAGAGGACCGTGAGAGAAGCTACTGGCATAAGAATCACCGAATATATTGTACCGGGAGCAGTAAGCACATGGACACGAGGTGGTAACTCAGATAGAACCTTTCTCATTGAAGTCAGTCTTAGGAATGGCGGGGCTAGGAAGTCTATCATAGATAAGAGGACCGTGAGAGAAGCTACTGGCATAAGAATCACCGAATATATTGTACCGGGAGCAGTAAGCACATGGACACGAGGTGGTAACTCAGATAGAACCTTTCTCATTGAAGTCAGTCTTAGGAATGGCGGGGCTAGGAAGTCTTTCATAGATTAGAGGACCGGTGGTTCCTAGATAAAAATACCCACGACGTGTACAATAAGTGTCAGAAGAATAATTAAAATATTTTAATGCCTCTCCCCAATTAACATTAATAGTCTTCATAATTAATTTTAATGAAAATTAGTTTTATCAAAAATAACAACCAGGTATATTTAAACATTACCCCCTTTCTAAAGTTATTAAACAAAAATATTCTGCTCGGAAATACTTTGTCAAAGACACCATATATTTTGAACGGCATGAACTTCCTTTGCTGTAGAGTTGGTCGAATTTTATTTAATCACTCACCATCTGCACTCTTCCTATGTAATATAAACAATGCTGATACTATTACTGGGAAACCCTATTATTATGACAAGTTGAATCTGAACATAGGGAATTAAAAAAATAATAACAAAAGTTTGAGTGAATAATAAAAAAGGACAGGATTTTCCGGAGGGTCTGGTGAATTGGTTTGGGTTTAAGGATGAAACATCTAGTCCGAGAACGGGAGAAGGAAATTGGAAAAGTCCGTCCCAGGGCGGGGGGGGGGGTAACGACAGAAATGGATATACTGCTCTTCCACGTTTCTTATAACTACCTGATGCAATATATATATATATATATATATATATATTATTTATTCTTATAGATGACCCAAAATATCAAAATTCTTTTTTATCCTAGGAGGCATGGGGTCATTAAAGCAGTCTTCCTTTATTATACTACTTCATTTATTGGGCCCGACATGTTTCGTGCATCTTTTCTTCGCTCCTCTTCAGGGGCACTTCTACAACAAAATATAATTTTTTGAACATCCACAGAACCTTTTTTTCTACTATATTAAAACTATAAATACGATCTTTGAACTGTTCCACAAAATGCATTAAAACATTATCATGCTCATTAAATGTTACCCCTACCCTAAATATTGCAATAATTATAGCTAAATATATACATATTTTTTATAAAACGTGTTGAGTCCTACCTTGCAAGGAAGTCCTCCCGTTACCAAGTACTCCCTCTGGAGTCCGGCTTAATACTAACCTTGTAAGTGGATTGCCAAAATGGCCCTGTCGTTATCTGTCCTTCGTTGTTGTCCTAGTTAAGTCTACTCGTCTAATATTTTTATAAATTTTTGGGTAGTAATCTATTATTCCATAGAAAATTTGGTGTACATTTTTCAGATCAGTTCTTTTATTCACTGCTATTTTCGATTTTTTTAAAATATAAATATTTTCTTTTCAGGGTATTTCTTTCTTTATTTAATATTTTGAATTCTTTGAAATTGAAACTGTGTTTTTTTTGTTATTGCATGATCCGTCAATGCTGTACCGTTTTCTTGTGTGTCAATGCTCTTTACGTGTTGTATAATTCTTCTACCTAATAATTGCGCAGATTCCCCAATATAACATTTGTTACAGTCGTTGCATTTGATTTTATAAATATTATATTTTGAACTTGATGCTTTAACCCTGTCTTTAATATTACTAAATACATTCTTTATTGTATGTTTATATTTCCAGCCAATTTTACAAACGTCTTTACATATTGTTCTTATTTTGTTTTCTATAAGAGGATGATAATCGAAAGTAAAATATTGCTTAATTGGATTTACATCTTTGTCAATACTGTTATTTAAAACTAATTGTTTCCTTTTTTGTAAAAATAAGTGATTATTTAATGTGGTTTCTTCTAATCTGCCGTTATTTTTAATGAAAAAATGTTTAATATTAGTTTGCACCAATAATCTTTGTTTTTTGTTCGATATCTCGGAATTATCTTTAAGATCTCTTTTACGCTCATTATTCTGCACCTCCTTGTTTATTACTTCTGTATCTGTTTTAACTTTTTTAGATGGCCTTGATTCAATTAAAGTTTCAGAATATTTTCATTTCTTTTTGTTTTGTAAATCGTTAAAAAATTCGTTCGGTAAATTAAAAAGTTGAGGTTCAAATTTACATTTATCACTATTTTCGGGAAGGTCAATTAATCATTTAGTATATATTATGCGTTTTTCAGCTTTTTTTATTTGAATTTCAATTAAATCCCTAGGGTAATTATTTTCCGTGAACAAATTTCTCAATTTATTTTTTATTTCACTGTAAAATTTAGGAGATGTTCTCCGTAAAGCTGATAATGTTCTGTTATATAAAAGGTTCTTTTTGAAATTAAAAGGGTGGCTGGAGTAAAAATTAATCATCCTTGTTGAATGATATGTCTTAGGTTTCCATTTATACTCTAGGAAATTATTCTCCTTTCTAATTATTTCCATATCCAAAAATCCCAAACTTTTATTCACTTCTAACTCTTTTGGAAACTGCAAATTATTGCATTTATTATTAAAAATGTTTAAAAGCTCGTCTACTAGGATAAAAAAGAATATATATATATATATATATATATATATATATATATATATATATATATATATATATATAGTGAAACCTCCCTTACCGGACACCTTCCTACAGCGGGCACCTTTACTAACAGACATTTTCTCGAAGTCCCGAATTTTTCTATAGGTAAAATAAACCTCTATATTGCGGACACCTCTGTACAAAGGACACGGACAGAAAACCCGATTGTTTTATCTCCGGACAATTATAGCTAATGTTATTTACAGAAGCATTCCCATCGGTGTAGGTTTCCAGAAAAACGCGTTAACAATAACAAACTCTTTGTAAGAATAAGATAGACAATATACAGAATAGTGACTAGTAATATTTTCTTAGGAATTTCACAAGAGGAACCCCTTCCTTTTCTGCAGAAGCATATGATTTTCCCGCTGGCAGATTACTATTGTTTTGCCTACGAGGTATCACGGTTCCGGGAATATTCCATAACTTTGTTCGGTTCACATTCCTTCCGCAGAACTTCCTTCTCTTCACTTTTCAGTTGGTTTTTAGCTCTTGTTGAGTAAGTATCGTGCTTTCTCTTCAATATGTCTAATCGGAAATCTCTCACACTTAAAGAAAAAATTGACGTGATAACATTTTCCAATCCCGAAAAATGTGGTGTTCGTAAAGATGCCGAGTTTTTTAAGATAGGGAAAACACAAGCAGCAGAAATATTGGAAAAAAAAGATGAAATTTTGAAGAAATGGACGGAAAATTGTGACAAAAATGTTGTCCGCGAACTAAGAACGTCTTTATGCTTTAAACTTTTTCAAGTTTATACTATATACTTAAAACAAAACTTGTTATAGGTAATTACTAAATGGTTAATTAAAACTTGGTTAATTAAATGTACAAATCCGGTAGGTATCCATTTCGACCAACCCCTTTGTATAGCGGACACCTCTCTGTGTAGTGGACAACTTTGGTTCTCCCAGAGGTGTCCACTATACAGAGGTTTCACTGTATATATGCTCGGTATTTTTAGAACATTTTAAACTTTTATTTTTTTTTAAAAAAAAGACGACCCGGGTCTTTTTGCGAAGACCACATCCAGTTACTTTTGAAGTAGCAGTAGTGATTGTATCAGTGATTTAGCGCATGCGCATAACTCCTTTGCCTTCCTATTGGAGGATTGGATGACCAATTGCATTCGTTCTTGCTGGGAGTTCAACAGTGAATTAGCTTTTGTTTATGAAAAAGCTCTGCTTATGTTTGTGAGAAAAATTAGTCTTTTACAATTAGTTCGCGATGTTCCTGACAAAGTAAAAGGGATTGGTTTCTTACTGGGTAAAATTAATGGAATCCTATTAATTTTAGCGAGTTGGATAGACTAGAGTCGCTACAATTAATATAATTCTATTAATTGGGAGTTGGATTGACTAGGGTTTTGATATTTTCTTGAGCGAGCGGAGCGTAGCGTAGCGAGCGGTAACGCATAGCATGTAATGCCTAATAAATGTAAAATATCCAAAAAAGAGAGAGAGAAAAGGAATAAAATATGTTTGTTTACAAATAACGTTGTTTGTTATCCTTCATAACCTGCAAAACAGTCAACTTTAAAGCTTAATAACTTATTTCATAGTTGAGAGAATTGATTTTGATCATATTAACCTTTTTATTAATAAATATTGCTTGCCATTATCTAATATGAATTATAAATGTAGATAACGAGTCAAGAAGTAGTAGATAACCAGCAAAGAACCTATAAGCTAATCAGTAAGCTTATCAGCGAGTACGAGTAACTGTTATAAATCACTACTGCTACTTCAAAAGTAACTGGATGTGGTCTTCGCAAAAAGACCCGACGACCCTCATAGTATAAAACAAGAGCATATTTTTTTTGAGTGTGTTCAGGCAATGATGCATTGAGTTTTTTTTTAACAAGTGTAAGTTGTCCCTTTGTACTCATTTCATGAACATGTTTAATGCGTGCCTTTGTCCTCGTTTCATAAACATGCTTAAAGTGTTCCACTATTCTTGAACGTATATTGAATTAAGAAGTTATATTTCGTTTGGGCTGCTTTTACCGTTTATGTGTATCTATTTAGGTTTGAATTGAGTTCTCCTGGAGCTTGGCTTTTGTAGGTAGTGATTTGGTCTCCAATAATTCCTTGTTTTTATTTCATATTCCTGTAACTACCGCCTAATTATTGATTTGTGAGTTTACACCAGTTTTCAAATAAAGATCATTTTTTTCTCTTTCTCTTAAATACTCCTCCCATCGTTTCCAAAATTGAGTGCTATTAGAAATGTACTCCACATGTTTATTATATGACGCTTTATTTGCCTCTCGTCTTTATCAGAGGATTTAAATTCGCAAGTTTTTACCTGAAGGTTTATTTCTTCTACACACGCACAAATATACCATGGAGGTGGAGATAGTTAGCCGTTGCGGTGATATGAAGTCAAGAGATGGTTGGGAAAAAAAAACGACAGATCTTGAGGCAGTAATCTATATTGGACGTTTCGGCCGCACTTTGGCAGCCTTCTTCAGCTGGGAAGGGAAAGACTAAGAGGACAGTTAGGTGACCATGGTTACATGCAGTCGAATTGTCTAATATAGAAATCTGCCTGAAGATCTGACTTTTTTCTCCTAGCCGAATCCCAACCATACTTCGCAAATATACCATGGTTGGGCTGGACGTGGTAATTTATTTATTGTGTCCCGGTTCAATGGCGATAACACAAAGAACAGTATCCTCTGAACTTAGCTATTCTAGGAAATCAGGATGGTTATTTGTGTTGGAAGTGTGAGTGGTTATGTAATGGTTTAGATGTAGGGTTCACGTATAAATAGTGCTTAGTATCGATGGAAATATAATATCTTATAAGCCAACATTGCAGACCTTCATCAAATAAGGTTGTATAGTCCTGTATTCTTGAGGTAAGTCAGTATAGTGTTGATGTACTGACTGTCATAGTCTAGGAGTTCATGCATATCATACGGGATGTTGTAATTGCCTCTTCTCTGGCAGTCAGTCATTAAATGTTTAATCGTAAGTTCTGTTTAATGCTTAATCGGGCAGAACATTATATTTTGGAGAAATGTGCCATTGGTTGGAGGTGTGCACCGGCCGCCTCCCGTGTATGAGGGAAATTGATGCTGAATTACTGAATGATAATGTTGGAAGTTGCTGTGAGTACCTAGGGGCTGTGGTTGGGGGAGTGGAGAGAGTGCGGTCAATACGGAGGAGAGGCGGCATAAGGTAGGCAATCACTCCCTGAGAACTCCTACCAACTATTGGGGGGAGGGAGGATATTGTCGGGGACTAGCAGCTGGTGGTGAAGGTAGGACTAGGAGTTGGGGGTGAACAGGTGGCAGCAATTCAAAACTAACCTCAACTCTCTCCTGTCTCTCTCTGGATTGGTATTATCTATTCCTCTTGGAAATAGGGATTTCACGTAGGGTCCGTTCTCTCGGGCATCCTTCAATCTCTCTCTCTCTCACTCTCTCTCTCTCTCTCTCTCTCTCTCTCTCTCTCTCTCTCTCTCTCTCTCTCTCTCTCTCTCTCTCTCTCTCTCTCTCTCTCTCTCTCCCTCTCTCTGGATTGGTATTATCTATTCCTCATGGAAATAGGGATTTCACGTAGGGTCCGTTCTCTTGGGCATCCTTCAATCTCTCACTCTCTCTCTCTCTTTGGATTGGTATTATCTATTCCTCTTGGAAATAGGGATTTCACGTAGGGTCCGTTCTCTCGGGCATCCTTCAATCTCTCTCTCTCTCTCTGGATTGGTATTATCTATTCCTCATGGAAATAGGGATTTCACGTAGGGTCCGTTCTCTCGGGCATCCTTCAATCTCTCTCTCTCTCTCTCTCTCTCTCTCTCTCTCTCTCTCTCTCTCTCTCTCTCTCTCTCTCTCTCTCTCCCTCCCCCCCCCCTCTCTCTCTCTCCCTCCCCCCCTCTCTCTCTCCCTCTCTCTCTCTTTCTCCCTCTCTCCCTCCCCCCCCCTCTCGCTCTCTCTCTCTCTCTCTCTCTCTCTCTCTCTCTCCCTCCCCCCCTCTCTCTCTCTCCCTCTCTCTCTCTCCTCTCCCTCTCTCTCTCTCTCTCTCTCTTTCTCCCTCTCTCCCTCTCTCTCGCTCTCTCCCTCTCTCTCGCTCTCTCCCTCTCTCTCTCTCTCTCTCTCTCTCCCCCCCCTCTCTCTCCCCCACTCACTCTCTCTCTCTCTCTCTCCATCCTCTCTCTCGTTCTGTCTCTCTCCCTCTCTCCTTCCCCTCCATCCCTCTCTCCCTCCCCCTCCCTCTCTCCTTCCCTCTCCCTCATTCATCCCCTCTCTCGTTCTCTCCGTCTCCCTCTCTCCTTCCCCTCCATTCCTCTCCTTCCCACTCCCTCTCTCCTTCCCTCTCCCTCATCCCCTCTCTCGTTCTCTCCCTCTCCCTCTCGTATTTACAAGTAAACTTCCAGCGCAGACTTACGCTAAATTGTAGTCTTAGCAGCCGTAATTTTTGCTATCGTTCAAGTAAACTTTCTCTACAAAACGATTAGCAAATATGAAAGATGTACTACAAAAAAAAAAGAAACGTTATTATATAAGGAATACAGGTTCACTTGAATCCCCCCCCCCCACTACCACCACACTGTAAAAACTACCGTTTGTTTGCCTATAAACTATCTATAAGAATATGTATGCCGAAGCCCCTAGATAGATAGATATACTCAGGGCCCCTATCAAGGGGAAAACAAACTCGACCTAAAAGATCTATTGTGCCCCTGACACTCTGCTGGGCCACTTATAGCAGCCCTGCGTCCTTGACAAAACCCCCTGATCTTCTGAGGTGTGAGCTCAGAGTCTCTTCCTGGGTCAGTTATTCTAACAGATCCTAGGCACATAAAGCGCTTTCGTGAGAGTACCGCGCAGTCACATATTATGTGTGCGGGTGTTTCCTCCTCTATCCCACATAACCTACATAGAGAGGTTGTAGCCAGGCCCATAATAGATGTTTATTCATCTTAGCATGACCTGTGTAAAGAGCCACAGTCTCCTTCATAGCTTTCCTATGTAGGGACAGAAGCATCTTTGTTCGTTTCCTGTCAATTTGGTTAGGAAAACGCTTTGACTGCCTTTGCGTTTGGACTCTTTGCCAGACGCCTAGATGTTGTAGCCTCGCCCAGTCATCAATGATACCTTTTGCTAGGGTTAGAGATATACCACAAGCTGGTTCTGGCCCACAAAAGGACTCTTTGGCCCCCTGTCTTGCCAGCTTATCAGCGTCCTCATTCCCGAGTATATCTGAGTGTCCTGGCACCCAGTGTAACTTGACCCGGTTTGTGACAGCTAAACGATCTAACATCCTCCTGCATTCATCCACAATCTTGGATTTAATGCAGGTGCTCTCGATGGCTGATATTGCTGCCTGGCTGTCAGAGTATATATTGACTCTTGCACGAGAGATTCCACTACTCAGCAGCATCTCTGTGCAGGTCCTTATGCCAATGACTTCTGCCTGGAAGACCGTGGGATGTATTCCCAACGGGATTGATGTCCTCAATTCTTTTCTGCTTGCCACCCATATTCCGGCTCCGACTCCTTCCGGGGTCTTGGAGCCGTCGGTAAAGCAGTGAATTTCCCCAACCGGGAGATTAGACTGCCAGGTTCGGGCAGTATTTCTGTCTGCTTTGATTACCTCGAACCTCTTGTCCAGTCTAAAAACGGGTAACCTGTAGTCCGAAGGCATTTGTAGCATACACAGTCCATCATTTCCTGCGAGGATTTGCTTAAAACTTCCACAGGGTATCATGCTTGAAAGATTCTGCGCTTGAAGCTTATTTGCAGAAATTCTGGCCAACCTCTCCACTTCTAAGTGCAGAGGCCGCAGGTCTAGTAATACCTCCATCGCCCTGGTGGGTGTGGTTTTCATGGCTCCAGTGACTAGTAAGCAACCTAGTCTCTGTATTTTGTCCAATTCTTTTATGTGAAGTTCCACTTTACACCTATGCCACCATACCAGCGCCGCATAGGTGATTGTGGGTCTTACCACCATGGTGTATATCCAGTGCGCCACCGATGGCCTGATCCCCCAGGACCTCCCAACCACGCCCCGACAGGACCAGAGCACCCGTTTGGCCTTTTCACAGACATACGTTATGTGTTCATTCCACTTGAGTTTTGAGTCTAATATCACTCCCAAGTGTTTGACTTTCTTGACAAAAGGTATCCTTGACCCAGAAATGACTGGTTCTAGGAGACCGTCAAGTTTCCTCTTGTTCGTGAAGGGGACTATCGCCATTTTGGACGGATTAATTTTAAGTCCCCTTCTATCACACCACTGTGTGGATCTACACAGTGCTGTACCAAGTAACTCTGATATAACATTCAGGAATTTACCACTAATCAGGATCACTATGTCATCAGCATAAGCCTGCGCATAGAAACCATGGCCCTGTAAATCGGCAAGTAATGAGTCTACCACTAGACTCCACAAAAGGGGCGAAAGTACACCCCCCTGCGGACATCCAGCAACAGGTCTCACTCTTACCGTGGATCCCCCTAGGGATGATTCCAGGACTCTAGAGTCCAGGAATGTTTCCATCCAGGCCTCGAGAGCCCTGTGTAACCCAAGCCCTCGTATCGATTCCACGATGGCCTGAGTTGAGGTCCTGTCAAAGGCGCCTTCTATGTCAATGAAGGCGCCAAGAGTGACCTCCCGCTGTTCGAGCGTTTTCTCTATCTTGTTGGTGAGATGGTGTAACGCCAGTTCGCATGATCTCCCCTCTCTATATGCGAACTGGAGGTTGTTAAGTGGGTTTGCCTTTAAGGCATTCCCATGGATGTACCTAGCCACCAGTTTCTCCAGTGTCTTCAATAAAAAGGATGAGAGACAAATGGGTCTGAAGGCTTTGGGGTCATTATGGGTATTCCTCCCTGGCTTTGGGATAAAGCATACTCTTGCTTCTCTCCACCTGCCAGGGAGATAGCCCATTGCAAGACTGCTTCTGAGTAGTATGAGCAGGTACGGCAGCAGTATATCCTGTGCCTTTTGTAAAAGGACAGGGAAAATGCCGTCAGGTCCCGGAGTCTTGTATGGCCCAAAAGAGTTTAGGGCCCATCTAAGACCTTCAGGCCTAACAATACCTTTTGCGAGGTCCCAACCCTCCTTGCTCCCCCTTAAGGTTGGCAGGAGCGGCCTTCGCTCCGGGTCTATTTTCTCACAACCTGGAAAATGGGTTTCCATAAGCATGTTGAGGGTATCCTCGCAAGGAGCGAGGTTCCCGCCCATGCCCAGTGCCCCCAAGATGTCCAGGGGTTTTTTTGATATGATCCGGTGCAAGCGTGCACTGGAAGATGTATTCTCAAGGTCAGCACAAAATGCTTTCCACGAGTTTCTTTTGGCTCTCCGTATGGTTAGGTTATATTCCGTCAGTCGTCTACTATACTGATCCCAGTTATTTGATGCCCGGGACCCGTTGAATAGTCGCCTGACATCTTTCCTCATTCTCTCTAGTTGTTCGTTCCACCAGGGTGGGTTGTTAGCCCTTCCCTTCGGAACGGGTTTGCAATTATTCTGAAAGGATTGAATAATTGAGTCGGTAATAGAATCGTTCATGACCTCAAGTTGCCAGGTATTCCCGGCACGATTAGGACACGAACGTAGACGATCTGATAGGTCACGCCCATAGCCTGCCCAATCAGTTGACCTCGGGTTTCTAAAAATTTTACCCTCCCGTTTATCAAAAACTATGTCGAACCTAATATATCTATGGTCCGACCCAGATATTTCTTTTGATACATGCCAGCCCTTAATCAGGCCAGCAATACCAGCAGATGCTATAGTAACGTCAATGACCTCCCTTCTTCTTACATTGATAAAGGTAGGTTCATTTCCACGATTTATAACTTCTAGATCATTAGCAATAATATATTCTAGAAGGGACTCACCTCTTGTGTTGGTGTTTGTGCTCCCCCATATGGTATTATGGGCGTTGGCATCACACCCCGCAATCATCTGCACCTTCCTACCCTTGGAGTATTCCACCGCTCTCCTTACGTCCTCCGTGGGGGGGGGGGGCAGGTTGTTCGAAGGGTAGGTAGGCGGAGATTAAAATAATCTCACGTCCACCATCCCCTCGGGCTGAAAGCCCGGCCGCTAACAGATCCCTGGAACATAGAAGCCACAAGGGGATTAGTGGGATACTGGTCCTATGGAGGATGCAGACCCTGGGACTGCACTGGGGAGGAACTATAAGTCTGTATCCCCTACAGCCCAGAGACCGCACCCTACCATTTAAGACATATGGCTCTTGTATGAGTACAATATCAATATTCTTACCTCTCAAAAACCGCTGTAACAGCCCAGAAGCCGCAACGCAGTGATGGAGGTTTATCTGAAGCAGCCGGAGCATACTACTTGGGATTAGTGTTCCCAGAGGAGCCGCCTGACGAGGAAGAATCTCCGCCGTCTGCCACTGCAGCTCCTCCAGTTTCCGGTCCCCTTGCAGCTGTCGTCTCCTCCTTTGCCTCAGGAACCACAGGTGTGGTGGTTTGGGAAGAGGTTGTGTGGGTGGGGGTGGATTTGGGTTTTATGGTAAGTTTGATGGGTAATTTTGGTTGGGATTTGGTTCCTATTTTTGGTTTCGGCTTGGAGTGGGTAGGGAGGGGGGTAGGGGCAAGGGAGGAGGATGTGGAAGGTTGAGGCTCAGACGCAGTGGTGCTCACCGATGTCTCCATCGCTATGGGTCTCCCAGCTGCCAATGAGGTCTCCCTCGGAGGCCTTGGAGGTCTGCGAGGTGCACTTACTCGAGTATCCGTCTTCCTCTTCCTTCTGTTCGTAAGAACTATTAGCTGCACCATGATCATAGCATAGTGCAGCCGAAGGTTCCTAGACTGGAGCTTCTCCAGATGACTCTCCGGGGCTTTAAAGGCAGCAAAGAAACCACCCCCGGACTTTTCCTTACAGCCCACGACGGTCCAATGCCGAATCTGCGCACGCAGCTCCGGGTTTTGCACCGCCAGTCTATGAAGGAGCTGTTGGTTACTGGGAACAAGTCCAGGGAAGTGTCCCCCCAGCCTTGTTATCCTGACTAACTCTTTGGGCTCGGCGATCCTAAGTGAGGCATCGCCCAGTTTTAATTGGTCAACAACGCTGGCCAGCCAATTCTTGGTTGCAATGTCCCGACACGTCAGGAGTATTCCACCCGTTTGGAGTGTGAAACCCTGAAAGCTTGGGCCAAAGTTCCCCTCAAGACTAAAACTGTCAACCAGCGTTAACAGTCGTTCACCAAACTCGGCAATATGGCCGGCGTTTAGTGTTGTGCTTGGATAGTTCACCGGGACCACTGCGATCCTGTGATCCGCCAAGGTTTGAGCGGAGCTAGGTTGGGTAGAATCAATTTTCCGCCTTTTCCTAGCCTCGGGAGAGGGTGTTTCGGGATCTGCATCCCCGCTGGGCCCAGTACCAATTTCCCGACGAACAGCTTCGCCAGGACCCTCATGGATACCTGGTTTCTGCTGCTCGGGA
The DNA here is from genome assembly GCA_946811695.1 of Gonocerus acuteangulatus. Lineage (NCBI taxonomy): Eukaryota > Metazoa > Arthropoda > Insecta > Hemiptera > Coreidae > Gonocerus > Gonocerus acuteangulatus. Next base: position 74,708,109 of record OX328130.1, on the reverse strand, counting down.
GGATTTGAGCCTGATACCCCGGCGGGGGCTTCCCCCTTAGCCCTTTGCCTGGCACGCTTCCTCTTTTGCGCGCCAGATAGTCTTTTATAGCCTGACTGAGCCGGTTCCTTTACAGAACCCCGCTCAGATAATTCTAGTTCCGAGACCGTACCCAGAATTGTTTTCGCTGGTTCCGTTTCCGTGCCCGGCTCAACAGGCACAGGTTCCGTAGACGTACCCTGCGCCCCCTGAGCCGGTTCCGAGATCGTACCCAGCGTTTCTTCTACCACGGTTTGTTCAGTGAACAAACCATGAAATTCCTCAAGCAGATCCGACAAGGATCCGCTATCGGACTCGATATCCCTTTCGGGTTCGAGGTAAGCTGAGTCATCCTCAGGATTGAAAAATTTTTTTGAACTAATTTTGTTCCCACGATAAGCTAGGGAAATAAAAGTCATCCGTGACAGAGCCCCGCATGCCACGGAAAGGCTAGATACAATGGGGTGTCGCCCGGTGCCCCAAGTGGGTCGTTCGATGCACATATATTTAACCACCCTGTACCATTCAGTCCTCGGCACGAGCTCCCTCAACCTTGACTTGGGTGTATGTCATCCTAGGGGAGGTGACCCTAGGGTGTGTACTGTAAATGACCTTTGTCTGTAAGTGTGGGGGTGCAGGTAGTGTGCTGTATATGTGTACTGTGTGGGTGTCAGTATTTTTGTTCCTCCAACCAGGAGGATGGATGGCTATTGCGGTCCAAGACCGGGCGATGGGTACGCCAATGTTGCAGAACTTAGCCTTTCATCCATTATTAGAATTGGATGAAGCAGCAAGTCTTGCATTTAATGTTGCACATACATAATATGGGAGAGCCATGTGGAAGGCTGATCCCCCTCTCTCGTTCTCTCCGTCTCCCTCTCTCCTTCCCCTCCATTCCTCTCCTTCCCACTCCCTCTCTCCTTCCCTCTCCCTCATCCCCTCTCTCGTTCTCTCCCTCTCCCTCTCGTATTTACAAGTAAACTTCCAGCGCAGACTTACGCTAAATTGTAGTCTTAGCAGCCGTAATTTTTGCTATCGTTCAAGTAAACTTTCTCTACAAAACGATTAGCAAATATGAAAGATGTACTACAAAAAAAAAAGAAACGTTATTATATAAGGAATACAGGTTCACTTGAATCCCCCCCCCCCACCATCACCACACTGTAAAAACTACCGTTTGTTTGCCTATAAACTATCTATAAGAATATGTATGCCGAAGCCCCTAAAAATTGTACAAAGCAAGAAAAATTATTTACTTGTGTACTTTGTTTTGTTAAAAACGTTGTGATAGGTGGAGCAAAACGATAGTTTGTTTATTTATTTATGCATCCGCGACAAAGGCAATTCATCACTAAACACAGTTTATTTATTGTAATCGTATCAATTAGCAGAGATAATATCTTTTGAGTTGAAATATATTTCACATAAATATGTTGTATGTCACATAAATTTGTCACATTGTAGCAATTAATGTGTATTCTAATTTGATTATAGTTTTTATATATAATTTCTATTAAGGTCAGATTGTATCTACGTAGTTTTTCAGGATTTTTGCGTGATTCGGTTTGCGTGGTAAGTCTTACGTTTAATAAAGTAATTTGGAACGAACGTTAGTATGATTTTCTACTTCTCGTGTGTTTGGTGTGTTATTTTGTCGCATTTACCTCCGTTAACGTTAGCATTAGCACAGGGCCAGGGAAAGGTTACCAATTATTGCATTCCAACCTTTCAGAAGGTTTTGAGACACTTAAAGCGAATTTGTTTTTCTTCAACGGAACTCTATACAAATTATCCGCAAGTAAGGAGAATTGTCGATTATACAGTTACATACTGATGGAAAGATCAAGAACTGATCTGTGTGGAGGTCGCTACATTTTTAGATTTGATATACTATGAGCCGGTGTTAGGTGGGACAAGGGAAGAACGTGGGGCACAAAACCTGGAATGAGTGGGGTGTGAATTTTTTTAAAGGAGTGCTTTTAGGATGTTATAATATTGGAGTAGATCGAGAAGATTTCTTCATTAATGGGATTATTTTGTAAATGAATATATGTATGTGTGACATGAAGAAGAAGTAGGACAGCCACGCCTACGGATTGGACAATGTAGATATACTTATAGTGGGAGAAATATAACTTGTCAATTGGGGAAAGCGTAGAGGGGGCTTGGCGTTGCCAGTTCTACTACCCTCTCAGCCCCCACTTTGCTAAGCCGCGGGACTTGGAGAGGTAGGAGTGGCAACCCAGGAAGGCCAGAGTGCGCCTCCACCTTCCCCAACCCGTGTACAGCCAAGTGACAACTTATATCTCTACCCACTATATTCGCACCTAATTACAAGAGGACATGTACCAATATCTCAAATATGCAACACGATATTAGCGATCAAAATGGCTAACCTTTTTATGTCCATTGTAATCAGTTCATTGACGAGGAATATGCAATGAACTGATTACAATGGCGCAATATTGTGCGGAACGTTTTGAATAAACGTTTTAAATTAGTTTCCGAAAAGTTATTTTGTGCTATTGAAAGAGTCAAGTTATTCGGATCCGCTTGAATCGTTCGATCAACTATTTCATTTCCTTCTTCTCCTCGATGGCCTTTTATTCATTTCTAATGTATTTTATTTGTGTTTTGATTTCTTTTAGATAGAAGGCACAAAGTATGTTTTATATTAATGGTTTTGAGTTTCCTTTTGATATTTCCATATTTTCATTAAACCAAATAGTGTTTATTAATTTAATCTATACATAAAGTGCATCTATTTGTTTTGCTTAGTTATTGAAGTAGGAATGTCCAAGATGAAATTCGTGCGTTGTTTTACTCATACGTTGTTATACATACATTGTCTGTGTATATTTCCTTTCGCTCAAGAAAGGGTTCGAGGATTTTCAGTGTGTTTCCTCCTTCCCTCAATGGAATGGAAAAATTCTTATGAAGTATAAGACCCGATTATGCAGTCCGGAAAAGGAGACTAGAATATTTCAAATTTCAGAACTCATAGGTAAGAAAGTAACGGTACTACAAACTTCTCTGTCCCTCTAGTAGCAGGGTGCCAAAATAGTCTAACGTAACCCCGAGAATTCAGCATATTCTTAATTTTTTTTTTTTTTTTTTTTTTTTTTTTTTTTTTTTTTTTTTTTTTTTTTAACGGCGCATCTACATCTTGGCCATTAGCGCCGGGCTATCTACAGGTTGCTGCTCTTTTCTATTACCAACAGCACGTGGTCAGGTACCATTCAGGTACTGACCACGCCCGACGTTGCTTAACTTCGGTGATCTATGGGAACCGGTGCATTCAACGTGGCTATGGCCGCTGGCCATATTCTTAATTGTCACCGTTTTTGCATGGTGATACAATATTATCTGCCTCTCCCCCCTTCTTCTTCTGTTGTAGCATTCACACATCATTTATCCATTATTTACACATATATATTTTTTTTCCAATATTCATATTCAGAATTTTACATGCAGACAATAAATATTTAGTTGGTAATATTTTTAGAAATTTCGAATTCTGCTGTTATTGTTTAATATTTTTGAGGCTGTTAATTTTATAGAAATTCTAAAATTGTTAGTACCATCGTTTGTTAACTTTTAAAATAGTTGAAATCGAACCCACGACCCTTGGCTCGGAGTGTTAAGTGCTCGCGCCCACACAATAACGGCCACATATTTTAATAATGTATTAAATTATATAAATTTAATTGTTTCAAATGTATATAAAATTGTAAGTTTATAGATACGGTTATGCGATAATGCATAACTGTTACAAATAGTTAAGGCTTTTTGTTGTTAGGTGAATTTATTTTCTTTTTAAAAAGTTATGAAATTGGCTTTAACAAAAGTGACACCCTCACAGAGTTGGGCAAACGTTAGCGCGCGCTAAAAGCTGATACCTCTCCGCTAATTTAGCGAAACTGTAGAAAGCCAGCGCTAATAATTAGCGGTTAGCGGCGGCAGTGCGCTAACCGCTAATCTATTTATGAAATATCGTAATTGCTAATAGCTTTAGCTATAGTTACAACATTTTGTCATATCAAACTTCACTTCCGGTCTGCTCTGAGCAACCTCTCTCCTGTTCCACTTCCGCTTCAATCTACAGGATTTCCGATTACATGAATGTCAATTTCGGTTACTTCCGGTCGACTCATGCCTATCACTGGGTAACTCCTGTCCGATCTGGCTCACTTCCGGTCACTCACAGACAATGTCGCACTCTGACCCTCCTTAATCTAGGTTACTTCCGGTCCTATATTCATCCCTGGGTCGTTTCCGGAAGTACCCTAGGGCCTTCCAGGCACTCATGATAGACCGGAGGTGAACCAGCAGTGACCCGGAAGTAATTGTAAGCAACCGGAAGTGAAACCAGAAGTGTCCAAAAGTTGTCCAGATTCATCCGGAAACTGTCCAGGAGTAATTTTGATGACCCGGAAACCATTTGAGAACCCGGAAGTGAAACCGGAAGTGGTCAAAAGCTGCTCACATTCGCCCGGAAATGCCCCAGGGATTCTCAAAATGGCTTGAGGGCCACCAAAATTATCCCTGACTGTTTCTTGAACTATCTGGGCAACTTTAGATCACTTCCGGTTTCACTTCCGGGTTCTCAAATTGGGTTTCGGTTCACCAAAATTACTTCTGGACAGTTTCCGGATGAATCTGGACAACTTTTGGCCACTTCCGTTTTCACTTCCGGGTTCTCAAAATGGCTTCCGGGTCACCAAAATTACTCCTGGGCAGTTTCCGGATGAATCTGGACAACTTCGGGCCACTTCCGGTTGCTTGCAATTACTTCCGGTTCACATCCGGTCTATCATGAGTGCCTGGAAGGCCCTGGGGTACTACCGGAAACGACCCAGGGATGAATATAGGACCGGAAGTAACCTAGATTAAGGAGTGTCAGAGTGTGCCATTGTCTGCGAGTGACCGGAAGTGAGCCAGATCGAACAGGAGTTACCCATTGATAGGCGTGAGTCGACCGGAAGTACCCGAAATTGACATTCATGTGATCGGAAATCCTGTAGATTGAAGCGGAAGTGGAATAGGAGAGAGGATGCTCAGAGCAGACGGGAAGTGAACTTTGAGGCGACAAAATGTTGTAGCTATAGCTTAAGCTATAAGCAATTACGATATTTCATAAATAGATTAGCGGTTAGCGCACTGCCGCCGCTAACCGCTAATTATTAGTGCTGGCTTTCTACAGTTTCGCTAAATTAGAGAGAGGTATCAGATTTTAGCGCGCGCTAACGTTTGCCCAACTCTGCACCCTCAGTAGGCTCAAAAAGTGTCCGGTTATGACGAAATTCGCGCGTAACAAATGCGTACGGCTTTGGGTTCATACATAGGTTTCTTTCTTATATCGTCGACACAAATGCAAAGTATCGAATGTGAAAAAACGCATTTTTCATTTTCAATTTTAGCGCGGTTCCTCCCTCCCCCATAGGGAGGAACCCCGCTTATAAGGTTGATACAATGAAACAATCCGGAAGTGCCGACAAGAAAATTTCGCGTTTCAGAACCCCTAGAGACCGAAAATAACGGTGGTTCAAATTTGTATATATATATATATATATATATATATATATATATATATATATATATATATATATATGTATATATTTGTCTGTTCGCTCATTTCTGGCTTCCCTGATGGTCCGGTTTTGATGAAATTTGGTACAAAAATCTGTCGTCCAATTTGAAAGGTCAAGTTCGTTAACCAGCAAAATCCGCCCACTGGAAGATGGCGTTTGGGGCGAAATTCGCGCAAAAAAAAATCGTAACGCTTACGTTTTTGAGTTCATAAGCTTATAAGTACTCGTTTTATAGGCTTCTTGGGCTAGGAAAACGAATGAAACCATTTTCAAGGCGATAGCTTTAACCGTTTTCGAGAAAACTGACATAATAATTTTTGAATGCCGTTTTTGGTTTGGGTACTTAGAATCATGGGATTCAGTTGAAACATTTACTGCATCTTCTACTTTCATTAAAACTAATATGTTGAAATTTTGGTTGCGTTTGGAGTTAAGGAAGGGTTAGAATAAAATTATTATATAAAATTATTTTTTTATTCCTTGTTATTTTTTAATTGCTTAAAGTTGGATAATGTATTTGACGATAAAACAGATTAATTAAAATAAGAAAAGCAATTCATTGTTAAAAATATATCAGGCTGTACCGTATGAAATGTCAGTTTTGGATTTGTCGATTTCCTTCAAATGTCTTGAAACTGTCGAGGCTCCTATTCCGAGTTCTTTGGCATATTCCCTAGTGTTTTTAATTGCTTATAGTAGTCAAATGTATTTGCCAATAAAACAGGATACGTATAATTAGAATCAATATTTTGTTTGTTAGAATTCGAAGATGCCGTATGAATATCTAGATTACAGTACTGGTGTTGATTTCGTTCTTTAGAATTATTCTTGGTATTCCCTATTTTCATCTGTTACCCATAGTTTTTTATTGTTAGTAGGTTTTTCTTATTGATTATAGAATATAAATCTATTTGGCTATAAAACAGGATACGTAAAATTAGTGACAATATTTCGGAGATTTCTGAGCGAAATGCTTTTAAGATTTTCTACCACCACGAACGGCTTTTTTCCTCTATTTTTATCCACTAGATAGGCTTTATTTTGCATATTAGTCTATATAAGTTTTATTCAGCAGGGGATTCTGATGAAATGTCGTGTTTTTGCTGTGGATTTTAAATACGATGTATATAAGATTGGATAACATTAGCGAGTCTACATAGTTAAGAACCGACGACGGAGGATTACTTCTTGCTATGATTTAGTCTACATATGTATATTAAGTCCTAAATCCAAAAAATAAACTTCACAACGGTTAGATTCTATGAGCGAATATGGCAGTTCAATGCCCGTAGAAGCAGAAGGTCCGCAGGAAATTTACCTGCTAAGAGTTAATCCTCAAGAGCTGTAAATATACCCCAGGTATCTGCCGACACAAATACAAAGCCTAGGCGGAGAGCACCCCAAAAACACAGATCCAAACATAGGTTATATACTAAATATTCATAAAGACTACTTAGTTGTAAACCGATTCATCAATTAGCAATCAATAGTTTTCAACTAATGTTATATACTAAATATTGATAAAAAGTATTTAATTAGAAAAAAAACAATATTCCACAAGACTTGTTTTTGGTCCATTTGTGTCTACTCCATAGACTTAATTAGGTATATTATTCTGTTTTAGTTGGGCAACTAAACTTTGTTTTATTTTGTTAAATAAAGTTTTTTTTCTTGACTTGTTATTCGTCAAGACTTTTATTTGTCCTTGTGTATTAACTAGATAGGATTTATTCGGCATATTATTCTATATAGGCTATATTAGGCAGGGTATTCTTCTCAATCTGGTGTACTTCTTCTTGATCCTTCTGTACATGGGCGTATATAAAAACAATTTCGGGGGGGGGAGCTGAGACCATTTCCAGGGTATGGAATACTAAATATTTAGAGCTTGGAATAGTTTTAGGCGTTTTAGTTGCCTAAAAAGCTATTACACGTAAAATAAAATATGTTTTATGAACTAAGTGATCTTATTTAATTTATTTTTAAGGGTTGTACGAGAAGTTTTTATCATCAATTCAAAATTTCGGGAGGGGCTGCAGCCCCCTCAGCCCCCCCCCTCATATACGCCCATGCTTCTGTATCCACTAGAAAGGCTTTATTAGGCATATTTTGTATTGATTTATAGACCTTTGCTTTAGAATGAGAGCCAGATTCTGTAATTTCCGCTTCTGTGTAAAAGTTAGCTACTGTCGGTGTCCCTGACGCCTTAATATCACTTTTATTCGAGATGTTCGAGAGGATTTTGACAATTTTCACGAGATATATAAAAAAAATAAGTTTATTTCTTTTCTAAGCTTATCAAATGGCACTAGGGACATGAACGGAACCGCGCTAAGATGCTGCAGTTCCTGCGAGTCGGACTTTTTTCTGGTTGATTTTGGACTGATGTACGTTATGGCAAACTCGAAAATTAAAGAAAAATAATTATCAATTACCGAATATCAAACTAACGGATGTGAATTAAGCCTAATTAAAATATATCATAGGATAAAATATATATAAAGTCATCTATAAGGTACCAACAACTTTTCACATTCGATACTTAGCATTTGTGTCGAGGATATTTTGATGTAGGGAACTAAATGGTACTCTTTTCAATGCCACCGTTAGATAGTCGGGTGCTAAAATTCTTAAAGATTTAAAGATGATAAGCGGTACAATAGCTTCTGATAAGCTTGCAGAATGTATCCTGAGATCTAACAGCTTAAGGTTCTTACAACTTAAGGTTGTATTTTAGCTGTATTGTCTGATCCGAATATAAAGGAGTTGAAAATATTCATCACCAGCTGAAAATTTGAACTTGTCTGTTTCTAAGTTGTTGGGTTTTTTCTCCAACTTAGGATCTACCGGCTCCACGAATTATTAACTTTATCTGGTTATTTGTATGCGCCTCCTACCTTGCGCAACTTGCTGGAATATCTTATATCTTACGGTGACTTCTTCTGTCTTGTGGAAATTGTTGGGTCTAACTTTTTGATGGAGACTCCAACTACTTAACTTTCTATCCACGCTTCTCAAGAACCTCAAGGCATATTTGAACCAAACTCTCTTATCACTTCTTAATGGATGGAAAGGTACTATTGTTCATTCATAAAATGTTGGATTGTAGCTATTTAGCTGCGTTTGTTCGAATCTTCATTCATTATTATTATTATTTATTCCATGTGAGCTCCGTAACAGTGGCGATGAGCTCATTGGGACGACAGAAGAAAGGTCCGTTAAATATTAGTCAGTTCGTCCAATAAAAGAAAAGAAAATATAAAGAAAAATAAAAGAGAAAAAACAAGATGGTGCTATTAAATAAAACCAAAATAAAATATTACATATAGTTATACCTTTGAATATAAGTGTGCTGCTTTTAAGGGTGCAAGGAGTATATGGATGTACGGGCTACCTTCAGTAAAGTAAGTCGTGTAAGTTGTAAGGAATTGTCAAGTCGCTGCTTTGTCTACAGTCTGTCAGTATATGTTTAACAGTTAGAGTTCTCTTACACTGTCTGCACGTTGGCCTTTCTTTTCTGTCCTGTGAGTGGGTAAGTCGAGTGTGGCCTATCCGAAGCCTGTACATTCATTCATTATGTACCAGCTAATTAAAATACCCCTTGGAGATGGAGATAGTTAGCCGTTGTAGTGATACGAAGACAAGGTATAGTTGGGATTCGGCTAGGAGGAAAAAACGTCAGACCTTCAGGAAGAAATCAATGGAACGGGCATACATTCACATGAATGGGCATACATTCAACCATGGTTACCTAAGTGTCTTCGAGGTCTTCCTCCTTCCCCCTAGGCATTTTCTAGAAGCCTGAAGAAGGCTGCCAATGTGCAGCCGAAACGTCCAATACAGATTTCTTCCTGAAGGTCTAAAGTTTTTTTCTCCTAGCCGAATCCCAACCATACCTTGACTTCGTAAAATACCCCTTTTTAACCGCTACCGATTCCCAAATTATCTGGGCTATAGATTTTACCGTGAAGGAGTTTAAGTCGTACGCTGAAAATTGTACGGATATTGAAATACCCCAGTTTTTGGCTGCTCGATCGAAGCCCGAGTTAACTCAGTTCTTTCTTTTAAGAAAGACGGTTCTTTCTTTTATGAGAAGGGCGTGCTTTTGGGGAATGGCGATTTTACAATTGGGTGGTTGGCCAAATTTATAAGCAAAAAAGATTAGTCAATGTACCATTAGGCCTCTCCTTCGCCCTGAATATACAAACTTGTGATAGCTTAAAAAAACAAAAATAAATTCATGAGCAATAAAATAAAGTCCGTCACGCAGGAGCTGCATAACTAAGCACTTTCCTCAGAATTTGGGTAGTGTAGACTGCTTTCCAGAACAATTTGCTTAAAATATCCTACATAAATAAAATAAAAACGTGAATAGTTCTCATTTTGTAATGAGTAACTGATCAATTATTAATCTGCTTCCAGAGTTATGTTTACACATGGTACCTACTACACTACGTAATAAATACAAAAATCCTCATATTATCGTATTTTGATCTAACGCAGGAACAGGATGCAGTCACTCTAGTGGTAGAAAGCGCTCCTTGCGGCGGCTTTGTGAACCTACGTCTGCCGGCTTTTCTATTCAAATATATTACAAATTAAACCCCCGCTTTCCGATTGACCGATTCAGCTCATTTCTACAACACATCTTTCTCATGAGTTACCCACGACGTATACAGCGTTTCGTTACAATGCAGCAGAAATTACGACCGGTATGAGTATATTAGGAATTTGGGTCTGGATTAAACCCCCCCTTCTAATGAACCGATTTAGTTTATTTTTACAACACACATTTATTTGTGGATTAGCACTACGAATACCGAGTTTCGTCGAAATATACCAAAAATCACGGCTGGTAGCGGCGAATTGGTATTGTGGGTCCAGAGTAAACCCCCCCCTTCTAATGAACCGATTTAGTTCATTTTTATATCTCACTTTTCTCTCCATATTACCACTACGAATACACAGTTTCGTTGAAATATAACAAATATTATGGCTGACATAGTCAAATAAGTGTTTTGGGTTCGGGGTAAACCCCCCCTTCCGGTGGACCGACTTTGGTGGTTAACGAACTCGTTCAATCGTTTGCTAATTGAATGCTATATACCAAGTTTCGTGACGAAAAAACAAAAACTCTGGCCGCTATCGTGTTAACACACACACACATATATATATATATATACATATATATATATGCATATATATATATATATAGATATATATAAATTTTAACGGGGGTCATTTTCGGTGTCTACTAGGTAGGATCGATAAAGATTTGAAGAAATTTTTCAAAAATTCCGTCATGAGTCCAACCTCAATAGCTACTTTCCTTCGGAGGAAAGTGCTAATAAGGAAAAAAGTACAAAGAATAATTGAAGGGGTCGGGTCAAAATAGTGCCAAGCAACATTTTTAACTTAACTCTAGCTGCTATATGTTGGATATTATGTGGGACTATCAGTCTATGATGCAAATGCTATTAAAATATGACTACAAGCTCTGTATACTACTTAATCTTGTTGCATCTAACCATTTCAACTGATAGTCCTCATTATATCCAACATATAGCAGCTATATTTAAGTTTTGTTAAAAATGTTGCTTGGCACTATTTTGCCCCTTCAATTGTACAACGCATACATTGTTCTTATAGTTGGTCCATTAGACGTTACTCTGGAAGCAAAGATAAATGAAAATTAATAACTAATGCTGCCGAGCAAAACTATTTATTTTGTAGTCATAATTAGGTTAGGTTAGTTTAGAACAATGCTCAGTAATCCGGAAGAAACTTTCCGCGTTTCTGAGAAATATGCTTAAGTAAGCAGCTCCTGCGTGACGGAGTTTTATTCTGTATCTTTTTCTCCCCCTACTTTCATTTTCTCCCCCGCGATCCTCCGCGTATTTTACTGCCTTCCTCTCCAGAACATTTTTTCTTGGTTTGGAATTAATATCTTAAGGCCTCGCTGCTCCCTCGCGTAATGTCGAATAGCTTTACTCCATTTTGAAGGTTGACTATATTTTCTTTTGAAGAGTCGAATATTTGCGCTAAATTCAGTCGTAAAATAGTTTCGCCAATATTTCTTTGAGGGTTGTTTGGTACGTGATCCGATTTGAGCTGTGCGCCATAAGACTCCGGGACGAGCTGTGTCTCCAAACTGTGAAGCCTTTGATTCCAGGCTAAAAGTGTAGCTCCATCTATTTCTTCTGCACCATCTAGTTCTTGGCCTCTCTTCGTTGGGGCAACCCGTCATCGTATAGTAATTGGAAGGAGTATGGTTGTTCAACATTGTTGAGTACAACATTTATTTACTAGGTTTTAGGCCTATAATGCACTTGCGGTTAACCGCAGGGACGGCTAGTCGCTTTTTTTTTTTTAGTTTACACTGGGAATCCCATGCAACAGCTTGTCATTGTACGCTCTTAACCGCCAGAAAATTTCAACCGCGTCAGGCGGCTGGCAGCTCAAACGAACCGTCTAGGCGGCCAACCGCTAGTGCGTTATATGCCTTAGGGGGCACCTACATTGGACCCGATCCGATAGCCACCGTCTGTCGAAAAAAAAATAAAAACATGCATATCAATGGAGGTGCCTACATTGTTCCCGATCCGATCCAATGGATTCTCCGATCCACCGATTCTCGGCCGTTCAAACCGTTTTCGGACCGGCGACGTAAAATGGCGCCAAACGACATATTGGGTTTCAAAAAGGTCTACAGTCTCTACATTTTAACAAATTTCAATGCATTTTTTTTTAATTAATGCTAATAAAATTTAGAACAACTTTGTCAATTCACATTTTTGTTTTTTGTTTCCCTTGTTTATTAAATTACGTGGAAAGATGTTTATAATCATCCAACGTTTATAACCTTCCAATGCTTTTAACCTTCTAGTTACCTTTCTTATAAATAATTTTAAAATATTAATACTAATGCTTCTCTTATCGTAGTGTAAATAATTAACTGTTACACTAAGATTTTTTTTTCGGGACTGATATACTTCCAGAAAATTGATTGGCCTCTCAACTCCTCCTTCATACCTCCAACATTCAACCTAATCCAAGGTTTCTGGTGGCATTTCTCAAATTAATCACTCATTTCCACTTCACTGCGAGGTCATTACTGACGAGCTGTGACTAAATAGCATCGGATCGGTGTTGGTCAAACGAAATCGGATCGGATCGTGAGAAATACGGTTCCAATGTAGGTGCAGCCTTAGCGTAGTACCGATACCGCAACTTCGGCGATCTTATCCGATACATCTTATTTATGTTCAATGTATAATAACTCTCTAAAATACATTTCACTGCTAAGAGAAATACTGGGATATATTTTGTAGTTAGTTACTTAATTATTTCTGTAAAATCTCATACCTGGAGATAAAGTAAGCCTTTTAACCTCTCTGCTTGTGATTTGAAGAATGAGTTAGGCTTATCAAATATGGCCGTCATGCTATAACAAGAACTCCTCTGCCATTTCTCCGAAAATAAATATGGCTAAAAAGGATTTAGGAGAATCTCCATTTTTTTACGAGTGTATCCTTAGTCCCTGATAAAGCTGATTTAGAGCTCCTGAAGAGCACAGAACCAGGAAGATAAGCTGGCAGACTCCATCTACATCCTAACTCTGGAACATTATTTCTTTCGGGTATTAGGAAGAGCTTTATACACCAAATACACCTTTTAGTATAACATTATTGTAGTGGTTTATAGTTATTATCTCTAGAATATACATATTACATAAATCTGTATGTTATCTAGTTTTTGCATTGACTTTATAGCCGCTTCCGAAAGAATGAGGGTTCCTTTCATATAAGAACTTGGTGTACCACACCGATTTATATATTTCTGTGATATGTTGTAGAAATATTAGACACGTATTTTTTAAGTGATAATTTGTCGATTTAAGGGGTGAATTCACTCTTATTTTTAGAATAGAACAGTTTTTTTTTTATATCTCGAAAATTTATAGGATACTTAATGAAATCTCCTTAAAAAAAAAGCCCTGAAATATATGGGTTAATGTTTCTGTAATATTTTTAAAAAATATGCAGCTGGGAATTTTCACAACGGGCCCTGTAATGAGAAAAATACCTGGGAGGCCCTTAAAAAAATAAAAGATAAAAAGATTTCCCATTCTTTCATAATTATATTTTTCTCCAAATCCCCGAAAAACATTAACATATTTTTTTTTATTTTCTAAATGATAATGCAATTTATATCCTAATCCTAAAAATGTATCCTTTTACCGCTAAAAAAAAAGACGGGTTGAAACCCTTTGGCATAAAAGTTGTGACCAAAGAAGCGCATTTTATAAAAAACAAAAGTCATAGATTTCATGAAATAAAATCTAAATCTTTTCGAGATATTGAAAAAATCTATTTTGGTGGCGAAGTTTAAAACTGATTTTCATATCTTCAATTGGCGGATTGGCACATTAAAAAAATACGTTTAGCACTTTTTTAAGTACAACGACATGCCGTACCTGAATGGGTGACCGACCACGTGCCGTTGGCATAAAAGGGTGGCAACCTGTAGATAGCCCGGCGTTAATAGCCAAATTGTTGATACGCCGTTGAACACACACACACAAACACACAAAAACATGCCACAAAAAGAAAAAAAAACGGTGAGACGCACCAGAGGTAGTTTCCTTGTCAGTGTTAGTGCACTCGTCGTACGTTCTAGAGGGGAGTTCGAAACTCGGATGCGCACTAAAATATTTTATTTTCTAATGAAGAGGATTTTCTAATGGTGAGGACGAAAGGATCGGGATTCCTTCACTCAAACATTATTATATATTTATTTGCTGTCAGTCGTCTTGGTAGAGTCCGTCGTCACTGGGGTCGGTGAGAGTGCTGTGGGCGTGCGCTTTCGACGTAAGTACGTCATTATCAAGCCGGTGGTAAGTTAGTACTGAATCTGGGTTGTCTTGTCATAGTATTTATAGTGGGGTGGAGTAAGTTGTTATGTCTTGGGTGACGGGTCGTCCAGGTAATTTGTTTGTGGTTATATTTATAATATGTATTTATTTATTCCTTTTCCCTACCTGTTTCACACCTTTGTGATGCCTGTTCGGGGAAAACTGCTTACAGCTGAAACTAGTTGGGCCAAGTTATCTCTGCTAATTTTTGATTATGCTATGGTAGATTGATTTGTACTCCTAGACATGTGCATAAACCAGAGTAGGTCACAAGCCAACTAAATGATTGACAAATCGATTAAATTTTAATTATGACTAATCAATCGTAGGATAAAATATGCAAATCACAACTCGAGTTAATGATTAATTATAGGTCATATTAATCATATATGAAGTTAGTCATCAATCAATCGTTACTCGTCAATCGTTGATAGTCTGTACTAATGATTGACATGATGAACGTTGCAAATACTTTTACACATACTATCTATATACTGGGCTTTGGAATTTCTTCATGAACCAGGTGATCATTAATCTGTGTAAGTTTAGTCAGTAATCATCAGTCATTAGTCAAAGCAGATTTAATCATTAATCATCAATCATTGGCTAGCAAGCAGTTAGTCGTCAATCATTAGCCATGGAGAAATATGATTGATCAATCATCAATCGTCACATCCCAATTACTCATTCAATCATTAGTCATTAGTCATGAAATTAATCACAGTTTGCCCTACTCTGGATTAAACCGAGCTTGCTGAAGTCTTGGATGTACCTAGACGATCGGTAGTAAGTGATGACGATCCTCCATGGAGTGAGTGATGAATGGAGAGAGATTGTACAGAGAATGAGAAGAGTGAATGGTGTAGTAGAGTCTCTCCCCGTTATCCATTCATCTGAAGGAAGGAGCTGACAATGGCCGACGGGATCTATACATGCTGTAGAGTGCTCCATTTGTCTGTTTCATACTCTTTGGGTCTTCTACCGTCTCTTGATGGCGATGGGTTGCTCGGAAGGTAGGTTTTGTTGCGAGGAAGGTATTCTGGATGAATACCAACCAAGTCAATCTTTGAGTGACCGTGAAAAATTGTTCAACGTACCTACAGATACACTTACATTCAATTCAATCATTTAGAAGTGCACTATGTGGTGGGAGTCTCTGGGGATCCCGAGGATAGGAGTCTGGGGATCCCGAGGATAGGAGTCTCTGGGGATCCCGAGGATAGGAGTCTCTGGGGATCCCGAGGATAGGAGTCTCTGGGGATCCCGAGGATAGGAGTCTCTGGGGATCCCGAGGATAGGAGTCTCTGGGGATCCCGAGGATAGGAGTCTCTGGGGATCCCGAGGTTAGGAGTCTCTGGGGATCCCGAGGATAGGAGTCTCTGGGGATCCCGAGGATAGGAGTCTCTGGGGATCCCGAGGATAGGAGTCTCTGGGGATCCCGAGGATAGGAGTCTCTGGGGATCCCGAGGATAGGAGTCTCTGGGGATCCCGAGGATAGGAGTCTCTGGGGATCCCGAGGATAGGAGTCTCTAGGGATCCCGAGGATAGGAGTCTCTGGGGATCCCGAGGATAGGAGTCTCTGGGGATCCCGAGGATAGGAGTCTCTGGGGATCCCGAGGATAGGAGTCTCTGGGGATCCCGAGGATAGGAGTCTCTGGGGATCCCGAGGATAGGAGTCTCTGGGGATCCCGAGGATAGGAGTCTCTAGGGATCCCGAGGATAGGAGTCTCTGGGGATCCCGAGGATAGGAGTCTCTGGGGATCCCGAGGATAGGAGTCTCTGGGGATCCCGAGGATAGGAGTCTCTGGGGATCCCGAGGATAAAACGAATGAAAGAGGTCATGAGGCGTTTGAGTTTTGCCTCGAGATCGTCAAAATGTCTAACCTACACCGGGAGAAACAAACACAAAACAGGAGTTGAAATCATGTACTTAAACTTAACTCAAATACACCTACGCACACGTCCAAAGTCAGTTGGCAAGGAACGGCTAGTGTATAATCTTATTGAGAGAGTACATACATATGTGTACAACAAAGACCCGTCAACTCCTTGTAATCTCATTCTTATTCCCCCAGTTTGACTATGGTTGTTTGGTGTACGGTGGACTTTCTGGCCATCTAGAGGCAAAACGCATCATAAACTGTTTCATTCGTTTTATCCTCGGGATCCCCAGGGACTCCCACATATCACATTTCTACCAGGAGCTAAATTGGATATTCCCTCTTTATCGTCGACAGTACTTCCTCGGCTCAGTCCTTTACCAAGTAATTCAATCCCGTAGACCTTCTTATATTTTTCAACTCCTTAAATTCAAATCCTCTTTCCACTCCCGACCTTCCGATCTTTATATTCCTTCCCACCGTATAACTTTCTTTGAAAAATCATTCGTCACCCGTGCTACCTCGCTATGGAATTCCTTACCTGTGTCTGTCCTTCAAGCTCCCAACCTAGAGCCATCTCTTCCACCAATTTTCATCCTTGCAAGTTTCACATGATTCTGTTCAAGCTGTAGTAACTTTATTTTACTAGTATTTGAAGTAGTACTAATTTTATATTTCAAATGACTTCAACCTCTTGATTCTGTCGAACCCAATATTATTTCTAAGAGACATGTGTCCATGAATAAGAATACAGTTTTTCATTTCATAGGTGCATCTCAGTATTCAGCAACTGTTAAACAATCTGCAATCTTTTTTTTTTTAACATTGTTTTTCCATTTTTTCATAATATCTTTTGAATAGCTACTTAGATGACATGCGATGATCGCCGTTCTCACAGGTTTCCGAGAAATTCAAAAGTGTATTAACCACACTTATGGCATGTCTAATTGTAGGGTTCACTCATCATAATCTTCGAATTCCATGATGTTCTTTATTGGCTGCACCTCGGCTAAAATACTCTCCTCAGAAGGTGACGTTGTCTGCATGTTTGCACTACAACTGTGCGGAGAATCGGTGAAGTTGTTAGAGTTAGACTCATAGAGGTGGAAGTCCTAGAAGTCCCCGCACTGGACGCCTATTTTCGTTTTGATTTTTTTTACATAATTATCTAAAATTGTGGCCTGAAATTGAGGTGAAATCTACGTGAATGGCTCAGGACCACAGACTCTGTTCGACTTATCCGAAGGTCGGGAGTTATAGACTTGACTGTATTTGGGATCTACTACGATGAGCAGTATGCACAAGAATTGTACAATATGACACGAACTACCCCCGTGTCATGTCCCTTATCGGATGGATGAGTTTTATCATCTTGCATGTCTTACTGGGAAGACGATACTCCTGTCCATGAAGGGTATCCTATTACCTAGTCTGGGTTACTGTAATTACCTGTGAAATATTGATTGGGAACACCGTGCTTTGATGTAGCTAGCTAGTGCAGTTTAGCTATGATAGCTATTTCGCTGAACCCCTGAACGAGTTCACATTTTACGCATCAGCTGATAATTCCTTCCGCTCGGATGGTGCTCATAGAAGCATGGAGCTCATTATGCGGATGCTATGAATGAAGGCAATACAATCTGCTATTGGAAGCAGAGACTGGACATTAATCATGAATGGGTTTATGGGTGTATGCTAGGCTTCGAACTGTCTGTCTAGATGATATACACCTAATCCAGGCTGTATTGGTGTGCCCTAGTCATACATATTTATGTTTTGGGGGGTCAAATACAGCTGTATATAGGTTTGGTACCTTCTACTGTCGCCATTTTGCTCTAGAAGTGTTGTGACTTTTTAATTTTGTTCAAATGTCCAAATACTTTCTACCATAGATGGAATTGGGTAAACGAATATTGGCTACTTAGATTTTCAAGTGCCAAGTTGATGTCTCTCTTTCACACCCCTTCCTCCCTGAAATTCTCTTTCTTACTGTGAGATACACTATGAAAGAGAAATTGAATAAGGGTGCTTTATCGTGCTCTCTCTCTCTCTCTCTCTCTCTCTCTCTCTCTCTCTCTCTCTCTCTCTCTCTCTCTCTCTCTCACACCCCTCCCACTCTCAATTCCTCCCTCTTACTGTAACCCCACCTTCCTTCCCTTCTCTCTCTCTCTCTCTCTCTCTCTCTCTCTCTCTCTCTCTCTCTCTCCCTCTCCCTCCCTCTCTATTTCTCTCTCTCACCCCTTCCTCTCTCTCTCACTTTACTTCCACCTCCCTCCCTCAAGTTCTCTCTCATACTGTATCTCCACCTTCCTTGATTCTTCCTCTTACTAATTATAATGATAATAGGGGTACTGATGTTTGTAAATAAGTTTTTCAGGGTCTTATTTCAATTACAACCATAGGTTCTTACATATTAATTTATATAAAACAAAAAAAAAAAATTATGAGCAATCTTCATTTTGAAATCTTGTTCGGCAATTTCGTGGTTTGCCTACTTCTTACAGCTCTTGAAATATTTACCATAAATCTTCAATTTTAGCCCTGCGATTGAAGACCTAACACCCAGCAAATTCTTTGCGGTGTTTAATGAAGGGTTAATTGGTGGTGTTGGTGTAGTAGGAAGTTGTAAATGAATGTAATTTGAATCTATTTGTAGGAGAATGTGTAATTAAACCCTTTAAGATAAGTGATGGAGTAGCATGATGGAGAATGAGCGAGCTAGGTATAAGATCCAGAGGCGGTAGGTTTCGTGACTGTTACAAATAGCCCTATTTCTCCTGTTGCATGTTCGTGCGGGAGAAGAATTGCCTGAGATTTTCTAAAGGCCAGGGGAGAAGGAGGTAGGAGTATTTCCTAGGGGCCTAGGGGGTGAAACAACCCTTCGGTTCTTACCGTCCACGCCCTAAATAGGACCAAACTAATTCACGGGGCTCCTTGTACCTTTGTACTTTTAGCGCGGTTCCTCCCTCCCCCATAGGGAGGAACCCCGCTTATAAGGTTGATACAACGAAACAATCCGGAAGTGCCGACTAGAAAATTTCGCGTTTCAGAACCCCTAGAGACCGAAAATAACGGTGGTTAAAATTTGTATATATATATATATATATATATATATATATATATATATATATATATATGTATATATTTATATATATATATATATTTGTCTGTTCGCGGATTTCTGGCTTCCCTGATGGTCCGATTTTGATGAAATTTGGTACAAAAATCTGTCGTCCAATTTGAAAGGTCAAGTTCGTTAACCAGCAAAATCCGCCCACTGGAAGATGGCGTTTGGGGCGAAATTCGCGCAAAAAAAATCGTAACGCTTACGTTTTTGAGTTCATAAGCTTGTAAGTACTCGTTTTATAGGCTTCTTTGGCTAGTAAAATGAATGAAACCATTTTCAAGGCGATAGCTTTAACCGTTTTTGAGAAAATTGGAAAAATACTTTTTGAATACCGTTTTTGGTTTGGGTACTTAGAATCATGGGATTCAGTTGAAACATTTTCTGCATGTTTTACTATCATTAAAACTAATATGTTGAAATTTTGGTTACGTTTGGAGTTAAGGAAGGGTTAGAATAAAATATTTTATTAACAGACATAAAAAGTTTTGGTAACTCTGTATATTTTCCTTAATATCTCGAAAAAGGTTGAGAATCTTGGCAAACGAAACAATACCATTAGAAAGCTTACTAAATGCTCTACAAAAAAGGTTCTGATGAAAGTTTTGCTTAGGCGATGTCAATCGGAGAAATAAGAGCTTAAAACTTTAAAGTAATTGATTTTGCTTATTCGAACTGTTCTTTTTGTCTGTTTTTATTCCTTGTTATTTTTTAATTGCTTATATTTGGATAATGTATTTTACAATAAAACAGATTAGGCAAAATAAGAAAAACAATTCATTGTTAGAAACATAGCTTGCCAAGAGTAAAAGATTCGATGACGTCTTTTGAATATTTTCAATTGCCTTTATGCTGTTGGTTTTTTTATTTTATTTTTTAATTGATTTTATCTGTAGAATTATTACTATAGTAAAAGAACACAGGAATGTGTGAAAATATTTGATATTTTCTAATTCATTGAAACGTATGAAATGAAGTATCGCTAGAAGAGGTTTCTAGGGTCTTGCGGACCTGACCCTAACCCCAGGTATAGCCATAAAACCCTTTGAACAAAGGCCGAGGAAAATATTATCTGTTTCTATTCTATGCTTTTCAAATGAGAATAGGGATATGAACAAGAACCGGGGTCTCCCGTGGTCTAATGGCTAGCGCCTTGGATTCATAAGCGGGAGATGGTGGGTTCGATTCCCAACCTCCGGCAGGAATTTTATCATCCCACGGCTCGCTGGTAAAATTCCTCGCTAAACCCTAGATGTCGGCGCTAATGACCTAGATGTAGATGAGCCGTAAAAAAAAAAAAAAAAAAAAAAAAAAAGAAAAAAAAAGAACTGGAACCGCGCTAAGATGACGCAGTTCCTGCGAGTCGGACTTTTATACTAGAGGGTCGGTGTTTCGCGGGAGTGCGGTTTGTATTTGCCAAATTTAGATCATCTGATAACAACACGAGTAGCTTTATTGCTATAATTAGAGGGTGTTAGCCGTCAAAGAAAATTGAAATATGTACAAAAAAAACAAAAAAAAAACAAAACTATTTTATAGTCGTAGAGCTGGTAACGCACGTTTCATAAAGTGTTTCATGCACATTGAAATTTTGCTATAATATACCTCTTGCCAATAGCCACGTTGAATGCACCGGTTCCCGTAGATCACCGAAGTTAAGCAACTTCGGGCGTGGTCAGTACCTGAATAGGTGACCGACCACGTGCTGTTGGCATTAGAAAGGTTGGTAACCTGTAGATAGCCCGGCGCTAATAGCCAAATAGTTGATGCGCCGTTAAAAAAAAATTAATAAATAAATATACCTCTTGGGTAGGTAAGAAATATACCTTTGGGTGAGGAGGCCCTTAAACTTCACGATTACTCATATTGTTAATAGTATGTATTATCAGCTTTCCAAATGAAACTAGCAAAACGACGGTTATGAAAACTCGCTAACTACAATTTAATGATGCATTTGACTGGGAGTATTTTGGACATTAGTGGGGAGGGGGGTAACTATCTGATATACTAATTTCTACAATAGAAATGAAGTTTGACAAAAGGTGTTTCTGTGATTTCCAAAATGGAACCGCCATGATTTATTGTTGAATTTTCCAGAGGTCATAGCGTTGGAAGGATTTTAGAATAGAATACTTTATTCATTTTGAGGGAGCCATCTATCAGTGAACGAAGCTTGGTGTTTTCCTTTTTATTCGGCAGACTTTCCTAGTAGTTAGGAAGCCAATCTAACTTTCCTCCCTTGTGACGGATCCTCTCGCTTTTTTTTATCCAACCTAAAACTTATATATTTCAGAGTACCAACATTTTTTTTTACTTTAAAACTTGTAACTGGCTATTATTTAATTTAGGCAAGCTATTTTCCTTGTTATAATGATGCTTTTTAGGCAGTATAGAAAATTATGTTTAGTGTTTTAATCTTAGGCGCTGGGTTCTTGAATTTTCCTAAAGCAGGCCATTCACCTTCCGATTTGCAGTACGACTTAGTAGTACTACTAGTTGGATAGTGGACTCCACTCACACTCCGACTTGCTATCCAACTAGCGATCCTCTTTAGTCCTAGTCTGTTTTCACGACTGTGTACGTTGCTGATGGGCCAAAAATGTAGTGCAGACCGAAGTTGCCCGAAGGTCAAGCACTGACTGAGCTAAGTTGGACGACTTTGATCCGACTCACGCTCCAACTCCGTCACCAGTCGGATGTCGGACCTTCGAGTCGTCCCTCTAGATGTTCCGACTCGTCCAACTAGACTACCAACAAGCCCATTCGTGATCCGACTTCGGAAGTCGGACCTCTAATCGTACTGCAAATCGGAACGTGAATGGCCTGCTTAATGCACACGAGCTTTAGGCTTGTCCCTCTTACTAAGTTGTTTTTGTGACAAGTACTCGTTCATACGTTGCTGGACAAGTGTGTTCAGTACGGTCCGCTCGTTAACTGTCACTAAACACTTGTTGGTCTCTTTAAACGAGGGACACCTGCTTAGTAGAATGATGGTAAGGTAGCTTACTTGTCGCTTAGTAAATAGAGTCCATTCCTATTCACTAGTACTCACGGTGTTTACTAATACTTGTCACATGTTTTTAAGCATTTTTATTGTGGCTTTCACAAAAAAACAGTTTGGTGAACTTAATTGGCAGCTGTACAAAATTCCACTCATTCTCAAAAACTTAAACATTTTCTATGGGATACTCAAAAAAAATAAAAAAATAAACAACAAATTTTGTATTGAGGTGTTTTTTTCGTACAACGCTTCGTTTAAGCAATAAATCGGTATTTGTTAAAAAAAAAAAAAAAAAAAAAAAAAAAAAAAAAAAAAAAAAAAAAAAAAAAAAAAAAAAAAAACATGATTTTTTGCGTTTTTCTCGAAAACGAAGCGAAAATATATATATATATATATATATATATATATATATATATATATATAAGTAAAGATGGAATGGTTGGGATTCGGCTAAAGAAACCTCAATATGATTTTTTTTTAAATAAATTAATAAATATTTTGAACGTTTCGGCTACTCATTGGTAACCTTCGTCAGCTAAAATGACAAGAAAAACAGAAATTAATACAAAAAAAAAAGTTTATAATTGACATAAATAACAGAACTATAAATACAGTTAACTTATTATAAAAGAACAATTTGGTCTTAAATTCATAGAATGAGTAGAATGAAAATCAAAAGAAACATAACAAAAAGAAGAAAAAAGGCTATTATATTGAAGCTTATATAGGTATATAGGTGCTAATAGTAACATTAATTAATTATAACAAACAAATAAGATACTACATACCTATGGAAATGCCTGGAGGCAGAGGAAGTGTCCCCACACTCCATCCAAGAGGATGGGACCATTGTGGAAGTTTCCCGTGAGGGCTTATTATTCTTTGGGAGGTAGAAATCTCAACCTAAGATTATGTCTCCTACCCTCAAGGATATTTTAAATTGAATAAAGTAATTTTGAATATATGGCTGTGTCAATATCATCAATTCGTAATTTCCTAATCATGATGAGTGTACGCGCTGGGGATTGAAAATTAATCCTCGGCACGTGGTTTGAGGGATGGGTTCAGAGTATGAGAAAAAAACATTTAAACTTACCATTACGTTGCCAGCTGCTGAAGAAACAGGGCCCTGTTAGCAGCTCCTGGAAAGTAAAGAGAGAAGAGAGGCCGGAACGTAATGGGAATTGAGGGGGCAGTCCCGAGCTAAAAGAATGAGATGTGATCTACTCTAGATCTGGAAACGAACTGCGCTGGTATATTAGGGAGGTGGGGGTACGACATACTTTGTACCCTAAGTCTTAAAGCCCGCGCCCCAACATACCGCCCACCAAGAAACGATAGTTTCTTAAAAAGAGAAATAAGAAATCTAGAGAAAGAAGGAAATAACTTATAATAATAAATAGGTGGTTATCTTCCAAAGGTTCATCACGAAAAGGTATTAGAGAGAGAAGTAGGAATAAAGGAAACGCAAGTTCTTCACTTCCAAGGGGGCTGTCATGGAAGACTTCTTCGCGGGAAGCCCACGGAGAGGATGAGGACTAAGGAGGGATGAATCCTTTGGCAAATTATAATAAAGCCTCGCTTGGCGATAAGAAAGAGAGACAACAAACACTTGTGAAATAATAGAAAAATAAATGAATGCATCTTGCGAGATAAAGAGGAAAAAAAAAACAAACAACTAATGTGGCAGCAACAGTAGTTTTGTTACTGGCCTGACATAAGTGCCATGGGTTGTGCGGATTGACACCACACGCACCACGCCGTCACGTCCTGGATGTACGGCTTCAACTCGGCCAATAGGCCATGCGAGGGGTGGTAAAGAATTTTCCTTGAGGAAAACGACGTCGCCTACGGCAAGGTTTTCGGAGCACTTTGTCCACTTCTGTTTTTGCATGAGTGTGTTTAAATACTCAGAAGTCCAGCGTCTCCAGTAGGACGCATATAACGACTTGACCCTTGTCCAACGTGATGCATATGAGGTACTTTCTTCTAGAGGTTCTGGAACGGCTAGCAGAGGGCCGCCCACCAAGAAATGACCAGGGGTCAGAAGATCAGGATCATCAAGGGGATGAGGGCATGAGAGATAGAGTGGACGACTATTTAAGACGGCTTCAATGCGCGCAACTAGAGTAGTGAGTTCCTCGTAACTTAGACCAGGATTCCGGCCAAGCATTCGTACCAAAAGGAGTTTGGCAGATTTTATGCCAGCTTCATGAAGGCCACCAGAATGAGGTGCATAAGGAGGATTAAAATTCCATCTTATGCTGCGGGATGCGAGAAATGCGCTAATTTCAGGAGAGGAAGCCTTCATCTGATCATAAACTTCTTTTAGGTGTCGAGAAAAACCAACAAAATTACGCCCACAGTCTGAATAAATGTCGTGGGGGAGACCTCGTGTCGCAAAAAATCTGTCTAGAGTAGCGATAAATGCTTGGGTTGGCAGAGAGGAAACACCTTCCAGATGGACAGCCTTAGTACTGAAGCAAACGAAAAGACATAAGTAGCATTTCTTAGCAGCAGCATTTTTCCTGCTGCTTTCCTTAATGAGAAATGGGCCAGCGAAATCCACCCTGGTGCTTGTGAATGGCTTTGAGACTTTGACTCTTGGATAAGGCAGATTAGACATAACTGGCTGCGTAACTGAGGCTCTTAACTTGTGGCATGTAAGGCACTTGTGGATGCGCTTGCGCACTAGATCGCGAAGAGAAATTATCCAATAATATCGCTGGATCAAATTTTGAGTAGTCCTAGGTCCTGAGTGCAAGGAAACTAAATGATAATAGTCGCAGAGGAGTTCAGATATTCTTGATTTTTTAGGCAAAAGAATAGGATGCTTAGCAGACTCACTTAAGTTTGAGTACCTCAAGCGGCCACCAACTCTTATAAGTCCCTTTTTATCGAGATATGGGGACAGGGATGCTATATTGGAAGGAACAGTTGAATTAGAAACAAATAAAAATGGGAAACTATCTTTCTGCACCAACGATATTATCAGGTCTTCTGCTAACGTTAACTCTTGGACAGAAAGAGCGCCCTTATGACGCGTGTTACTTGATCTAATGTTGTGAACAAATCTCAAAACATATGCTAGAACATATTTCAAACGAAGCCAAGAAGAAAACTTATTTATGAACTCGATTAGGTAAGGTGATGGAACAGAGGCGGATAATAACACTTTAAGCGGTTTCAGCTCTGGTATTTCTTCCTCAGGACTGACGACCCGCGTGGACGGCCATTCGCTGGGAATTTTTCTCAAAAAAGAGGGACCTTTCCACCACAAAGAGTTTTCTGAAAAATGCTCCGGAGAGCAGTCTCGAGTGGCTATATCGGCGGGGTTCTGGTCAGTCGAAACGTGCGACCAATTTGCTGGTGGGAAACTCGCTATTTTTGTAGAAGAACTAAATTCGTTAAGCACACAATGATGAGGTAATATGTAACTAGAAGAGGAATTGGCTATTTCCATGTGACCCAATTCTAAATATTCGTTTAGAAATTTATTATAGTCAAACATAATCTCAGGAGTTCGAGAAAGGCGCCTTTCTAAATTTAAAATATATTTTAGAGCTTGGTTGCGATTATCGCTCAAAATTGGAGCATTAGGTTTGAAAGGCAATGACACAACATAGCGACCAGAAGTGTCTCTGGAATGAGTGGTCACAAAATGATTTTCAACGAATTCATCTTCAGGGTTTATAGGAATGGATGCACTCACTTCTTCAGTTTCCCAGAATTTGGAAACTAAAGAATCTAAAGAAGGAGTTATAGTCATCAAGGAACATATAGCAGAATCTTTATTTGTGTTTTTATTTTCTGGATTGATAACATTACCACCGATAACCCAGCCAAAAACAGTGTTTATTGCGGAAGGGTTACCCTTAATTATTGTAATAGGCTCGTTTTCTAGAATGAATGGATATAAATCATTTCCAATTATGAATTCTACTGGAGAACTTTCAAAAAATGTATCATCGGCTAATTTTAAATTTTTAAATCTGTTTATTACCCGTACAGGTAGACTTTGTTGCGGTAGGTCGTTAGAAATGGTTGATAAGATAACAGATTGTGTTTTAAATTCTCTTTTAGAGTTGTCACGGGGAGACAAGATACAATCTACAGCTCCATATGTGGGTGTAGCAACATTGGATATCCCAGAAAGAGAGATAGAATTTTTCAATTTTTTGAATCCTAGACGCTTGACAGCTCCGAGAGATATAGCTGAAATTTGAGATCCAGAATCTAATATTCCTCGAATCGGTTGTTGACGGCCACTTGAATCTCTTATAAACATTTTCACAGTTCCAAGAAGTACCGTTATGGAATTAGCAGAATGACAAGATAAAGTAACGGAATTATTTCTAGGCTCTTCATTAGTGATAAAAGTGGGAGTTATCGCACCGTTGGAATTAGGATCACAAGAATTTAAAATATAATTTGGATTATTATTACAAGTTGAATAAGAATTAGAAGGGTGTAATAAGGTGTGATGGGATCTACTACACGATCTACAAACATTTTTCGATTTGCATTGATTTTTCATATGTGCACCAAGACAGTTAAAACATCGTTTTAAGCGTTTTAAAATTTCATATTTTTTATTGAGTTGACAATTAATTAACTGAGGACACGATGTTATCTTATGAGAATGTTTACAAATGGGACAGCTGGGATCTTCTCGCTCTATTTTATTCGAATTAGTTAGGAAAGTATTAACTTGTTTACTCTGAGTAATTCTACCTTTTATTCCGAGATCTTGCATTATCTCAGATGATCTAGCACGTTCTATTACAAAATCAAGTAAATTTTTAAAAGTTGGAACATTTACTGATTTGAAATGATTTTCGAATGCAATCTGAGTGGAACGATCTAAGTTCCTATAGGCTGAATGAAAAAGAAGAAAATCTTCTAAATTTTCTAGATCAAGCACTTTCAGTGCATTTACAGAATTGGAATGTACGCTAATGAATTTCTG
Source organism: Gonocerus acuteangulatus (assembly GCA_946811695.1). NCBI lineage: Eukaryota > Metazoa > Arthropoda > Insecta > Hemiptera > Coreidae > Gonocerus > Gonocerus acuteangulatus. The sequence continues at coordinate 74,680,612 of OX328130.1, read as the reverse complement.
CAGATAATTATGGTTAGATGTCGTAATGGGAGAAAAGAACAAAATTTGATTTATATAATATGCGGCCAGACGTCTGTTTGACTGGTATCGATCTTTAAGCACCTGCAATGCTAAAGCGTAATTTTCGGTTGTAAGTTGGAAATTTGATATAAGAGATAGAGGCTCTCCTTCGAGTACCGAACTCAAATACTGAAATTTTTGAACTTGCGTCAGGCATTCGTCGGTATCGACTATACTGTTAAAGAGTGATATGAAGGTAGTCCAATCTTCGATTTTCCCCGAAAAACGTGGAATTTCTATCCTAGGGAGAAAGGATTTGGTTTGAAGAATAGGCTTCTCCTGCAGGCACGCGCCTGTCGGAGCTTCGGGATACAGCCTGTCCAGCCTAAGATATGTACTGCGTATGGAATGTATGACGTCATCGAAGGCTACGCAAACATTCTGAACTTCCAATTTCTCAGTTTCTATAGAAACTTCCGCGTTAATTTCCATAATCGTATCCTGTATTCTATAGAAATTATTTTCCATTTGATCCAATTTGATATACGTAGGGGCGAAATCGCGAAAATTTTCCTTTTCTAAATTTGTAGCCCTTTTTAAGTAATTGGATGCCATTGCGAACATTTCCTCGCGCTTTCCCCTTAAAATAGCTAGTTGTTTAATGGGGTCTCGCTTCGACATCTTGAAGTTGGACGAATAAAAATTTTAATTCTATAAAATGGGGAACTAATATGTATTCCGCGATTCGGATTAGTCGTGGTTAAATCTCCACGGATTACTTACGCAATCCGCGGCCCGGAGGACCAAAAATGTACGCGCTGGGGATTGAAAATTAATCCTCGGCACGTGGTTTGAGGGATGGGTTCAGAGTATGAGAAAAAAACATTTAAACTTACCATTACGTTGCCAGCTGCTGAAGAAACAGGGCCCTGTTAGCAGCTCCTGGAAAGTAAAGAGAGAAGAGAGGCCGGAACGTAATGGGAATTGAGGGGGCAGTCCCGAGCTAAAAGAATGAGATGTGATCTACTCTAGATCTGGAAACGAACTGCGCTGGTATATTAGGGAGGTGGGGGTACGACATACTTTGTACCCTAAGTCTTAAAGCCCGCGCCCCAACAATGAGTTATATTTAGTAATTCCCCTGAAGAAGAGGCTATGTAAATACTAATCCCTTTAATGTATTTTGCCGAGCCGATCTCCTACCAATTACCCGTTGTTAGTTTCCTACTCTAACTACCCTGGTAATTGTTAATGAACCCTTCCCTCAGGAGATTCGGGGTAGTTTGATTTACCTCTAAAGCTCCAGTCTCACAGCTCTGCTTTGTTGTTTAGTTTTCAAACTGAACGGCTCAGGGGAATAGTGTTAATGGAATATCAATCTTTGAGTTAAGGTTTCAATTAGTTGAGAAACAGTACTATTGTTTAATTTTAGTTGTATTATTTCAACGTGTTAGTGTAAATTATTTATAAATCATTGAAACTTTTTTGGGATAAAACCTACATTTAAAATGGAATTGGACAAATGTAATATTGGCTGCTTCGGGAAATAAGTAAATTCACTTACGGGCTTTTTCGCATCTAATTCAGTACCATTCTTATTTCATCGAAAATCATCGAAGAATAAGTTGTTCTTAATATCATGTAACAATTTTTGGACCAAGGTTACCATGGACACAGATTATTCCCGTAACTGCCGTGTGTTGTGTTATGTTGTAACGAACGTCGGTATACCTCGTGCCCATATAAAGATGAAGCCGTATTGCATAATAAATTAAAGTGGTCCATGTGAAGGGAAGGAATTAAAACGGGAAAAACCCACTTATATTACCCTAAAGGTCTAATTGTGTATTGTTCCAACGGATGTACTGCCAAAATGGGAGAAGGAAGTAGAAGAAAACTAAATCGAATCAGTAGAATTTGTGATGGAGTTTCAGGAGCTGAGAATGGAAGGCAGCTTGTAAGTAGTAGCGTGTATTGGTAGGACAACTGGCCTGGACGGGATGATAGAGAAGAGTGCAGTGTCGATGTGTGGAGTCTGGTAGAGAATGAAGGAGAGTGTGAGAGTGAGCTAGGATTTTGCCTAGCCTAAATAGGCAGGTAGGATTGGGGAATCGTGGGAATTATAGAGCAATGCAGGTCTCTAGCTGCTGATGGTCAATATTGCTGACTGGTGTCTGGGTTCCTTCCTTTCCCATGCTTTATCTCACAAATTTGAGATTTACTCGTGAAAAAAAAAATGAAATTATTTATTTATTTTGTATTTCTGATCTTGTACGTTAGACACACGAAGCTAAGTTTTTGTTTTATGAGTATACTAGCTGTTACCCGTTGTACCATTCTACATCTACTTTCTCTAACTAGTAAAGCAAAAATAAATTAGAAACCAAATAAATAATATTAAAATCTATTGACGCAAATATGTAACTGTTCGGGTTCACAGTTTCGAACCCATGACCTCCGAACTGTGAGTCATAGACCATTTTGACCTAGCTTATGACACTCCCAGGATTAAGACCTACCAGTGTGCCAAGTTTTGCCAAAATCTGCCAAAGTGGATTTGTATATGGAATAAACAGACAGACAGACCTGATTTTTATGTATATATATTTCATTACATGTCGGGATTTATGTATTAAAGTTTGATTTATTAAAATCATAATTTTTTTTTTTTTTTTTTTTTTTTTTTTTTTGTGCATCTATTTCTAGGATCATTAGCAGCATTGTGAATTGTTTCATTTTTAACATATGATGGAACAATTCTCACGAGGCTTAATATAAAAGCCGAGTCATAAAAATTATATTAAAATTAATTTAGTAATTATATTAAAAATTATTTAGTAATTAATAATTTTGGCAGCTGCTCACTTCAAATGTATAAGAGCGAAAGTATTCATGTTTATATTTTATTAAGGAAGTTTTTTAGGAATTAATGAGGAATGCGCTAAGTTCTAGAGCTCCTGCGTGACAGACTTTTATTATTCCTTGTTTATAGATATTTTCTCACCAACTTTCTCAATTCATTTTTTGTTTCACATTATATTGTTAACGTGCTTCGCTAATTCATGTTTCCTTAACGCACCAAATGCCTTAAGAATTTATTCCTTTTGAAATTTGTCATGATGGTTTGCCACTCTGTACATTCTGTTATAAATATTCTAGTCTGTAAGGACCCCAGTGCTTTTATAAAATTAGTTATTCAGTAAATCTCATTTGAGTGTTTTGGGGTTTTGAGCTAAAAAGCCTCTGCCGTCCTTATCTAAAGGCTGTTCTATCTCGGTGTATATTTTTGCTCTCCGAAGCTTTTTTTTTTCTACTCCTTTTACCCTTTGGTTGATAAGAGCCACAGGCTTATCAACCCCCCTTCCCCCAGCAAAGGGGGGTTTTATCTATCCTCGACATTATGCTTCCTAGATCCTTCTTAGGCTCATCTATTATCTTTAGGATTTTTCATTTCATACCTTCATTATCTCTTCTTTCTACATGTCGTCCGTGTTTTTTTTTTCTATTCCGCCTAGGGAGTAACTTTTTTTATCACATTTTCGTTATTCGATATTTTTTAAATGAAAAATTAAAATTACAACAAAAAAAATGATAAAGATATGGAGATAATTAGCCGTTGAGGTGATAAAAAGTCAAGGGATGGTTGGGATTCGGCTAGGAGAACTTTTTTTTTATATATATACATTTTTATATATATGTATATATATATATATATATATATATATATATATATATATATATATATATATATATATTGCTTTATTGATTATTACATCCTGTATATAAATGCTTCTGGTAATATGATGTATGATACAATATGAAGGTTCTGTGCTCAAGGCCTCCCAACTTCATCCTCGATTAACGTCAGAAAGACGCTTAGATGACGTCGAGAGGTGCCTACCCAAGCTCCCTTCTACTCCGACCAGTGTCTGGAGTCGAAGAGAGATCGGTCAGCCACAGAAAATTGTCGCACTTGAACAAAGAGAAAGCCATTGCTAACACTTCAATTAGTCACTGCAGCAGATCTCTGGGCCGCTGTCTTTTGAGTCGCCTTGGTGGAGAGAGTGGGTGGGTGGCACTTATAGGGAGAGGACTTCAGGATTTTGATGAGTGGACAGTTTAGAATGGAAACGTTGGAATCTGGATAATATAACATCATTAACGAGTGTTGTATTATCCAGATTCCAACGTGAAATAATCCAGATTCCATAGTGAAATAAATCCAGATTCCATAGTGAAATTTTCAGAATAACCTACCTGTATATCTTAAACGTTTCGACATGCTCCATGGCAGCCTAGGCGAGAAAGGAAGGTGACGATAACTTGATCACCTAAAATTGATGGTTGAATACTTCACGTTTTCCATCCTCCATTCAAAGGTTTGTCGAGGAAAACAGATAACGCCTGTTGGAATCCAATTTCTTAGACGAGGCTTAAACTTGAATTAAACGAATTCATTTAAAAATCGACTATAGATTTGTCAAATACCACTCACTCATCTATCATCCCCCAGCCCAAACCACTCGACAGAAAATTTTGAAATTTTGCATGGACACTCCCTATATAACGTAGGCACTCACTAAGAAAGGATTTTTTGATATTCGAATTTTTAAGTATTTTTAGAGGGGTTTAAAGTTTGAGTTGGTTAGAGCAGGCAAGCCTAGGTAGCATGCGTTGCTAGGACGATAACAGAACAGCTGTTACCGTACATTATCTATTTCATAGTATTATTTTTAATTGAGATGGCAGTCCTTGAATTACTAGAAATAAAATGTGATTTTGTCCCTCATAGAGTTTACGTCCTGGTGATGGCCCATCCGAGGTAATAATATCCCGAACCATTTGACACAAAAATTTGAAATTTTGCACGGACAATACGTTTAGAGTGTAAACACTCGCTAAGAAAGGTTTTTTGATATTCAAATTTTTAAGTACTTTTAGGGGGGTTTGAATTATTAAGACGTTCCTCATCGGCTCAAAAATGGTTCGATTTTGATAACATTTGGTACAAAAATCTTTCTTCTCATTATAAAGGTCAAGTTTATTAACCAGTTGAATCCGTTTACTGGGGCGAAATTTGTGCGAAAGATTCCTTAACGTAAGAAGAAGAATGAAACAATTTTTTAAGCGAGTTCTGTAGCCATTTACCAGAAAAATTGGTAGAAATACTTTTCAAAACTAATTTTCTGTTTGGGTATTCAGAAACGAAGTATATGGAAAAAAATTGTATGAATGGTGATACAAAGTTTTCGGATCTCAGTATATTTTCTAAAATATCACAAAAACGGTTGGGAACTCGTAGTACGTGGAAGGCGGCTATTCGAAAGGTTACTAAATTCTCTACAATAAGATTCTGTTGTAATGTTCGGTGGGGCGATGTCAATCGAAGAGATAAGTGCTTAACCTTCAAATTTGTTAGTTTTATGCTTTGCAACGTGTATTTGTCTCTGTTTACCTAACTTTTTAAGCGGTTGTTGTATTTTTATTTTCTCTCCAACGGAAACAAGCACGGTTACCTCCACATGGTGTTTCCTGGGTAACTTTAAAGTACGTGCAATAATAAGCTCTTTCTTGACACTGGTCCGGAGCGCCCCAACGTCAAGAAACATTATGTATTAATTACTTATCAATTGATGAATAACATATAGTATGACGTGGTATAATAAAATGTACAAAATTATGTAGTAGCGTTAATTTTGATCATATCTTATTTAACTCAATATAAAAAATACTTATCGGCCGTGGTGAAGCACGGGTATTCAGCTAGTCTACTATATATTTGTCAAATACCACTCACTCACCTATCAACGCCCAGCTCAAACCGCTCGACAGAAAATTTTGAAATTTTGCATGGACACTCCCTATATAACGTAGGCGCAGATATTCGAATTTTTAAGCATTTTTAGGGGGGTTTAGAGTTGGTTGGTGAGTTTTAAGCCTAGCAACTAACGGGAAGGGGGAATCCTAAACTGTTAGTCTACCCAAACCTTAAAAATAAGAACGGAACTTTTTTTGCTACTTGATTTTCTTAAAACAATCTCTCAGCCAAATAGTAGTGTCTGGCAGCTGGCAGCGCTGTGCAGGTAGTTCCAGCGTTTTACAGTTAGATTACTTCTGATTTCTTTGACACTGTGAGCAGTAGTAAAAATGTTGATTGTAGAAAAGTAACCGATTTAAAAAAGATTCTTATAAACATGAATTCATTACTTTTTACATCGTACAGCCTTTTCTGGGACATTGATAAAATCGGGCGGGACACCGAAACAATTGCAAAATACCGGGACAGTCCCAGTCAAACCGTGATATATGGCATATCCTTAGGTTTTCCAGGTGAGGTAATAATATCCGGAACCCTTGCAATGCCTTCTCGCCTATAACCTTGGTAATACTCGTAAATATATTGGGTGTTACCAAATGACTTCTTGAAAACATAAACTTTTAAATTTTAACGCCCATTGAATAAAATATAGTATGACGGGAACCGTGCTATAATAAACTGCACAGAATTGTATAGTAACGTAATTTTAATGAAACATTATTTAACGCAATAAAATAACTACTTATCTGCCGTGACGAAGCACGGGTATTCAGCTAGTCTACTATATATTTGTTAAATACCACTCACTCACTGACCTATCATCGCCCAGACCAAACCACTTGACAGAAAAATTTGAAATTTTGCATTGACACTTCCTTAAGAACGTAAACACTCGCTAAGAAGGAATTTTTTGATATTCGAATTTTTAAGTATTTTTAGAGGGGTTTGATTTTTTTTTGTTTAGATAGCAGGCAAGGCTAGGTAGCATGTGTTGCTAGAACAACATGTCAGCTGTTACCGTACTGTATTTATTGCATAATATTATTTCTATTTGATCTTCATTTTAACTATGATGGCAGACCTTGAATTACCTGAAATAAACTGTGATTTTGTCCCTCATAGATTTTATCCTGTACCTGGTGATAGTCTATCCGTGGTAATAATATCCCGAACTCCTGTAACTGGTAACATATTGATAACGGGTTATCTCTAGGTTATCTGTTTCTTGACACTGGTCCGGAGCGACCCAATATCCAGAAACATTATACTTTGATTACTTATCAATTGATGAATAACATATAGCATGACGGGAACCGTGATATAATAAACTGCACAAAATTATATACGGAGTAGCGTTAATTTTGATGTTACACTATTTAGTGTCATAAAATAACTACTTATCTGCCGTAACGAAGCACTTAGTTTATAATAAGTATTCGATTCTCGAAAATTAAACATAACAATAGTGATGTGTAAAATTTAAAAAAAAAAATTGTATATTTCTCAAACTACACTACATTTAGACTAAGAACAACCTAAAAAGGGGCCTGAAAGGATAGGAAGGTTGGAGCAGGGTTTTATGAATTTAGTGACCGCAGAATTCGATAAAAATAACCATCTATAACTCCCATCTATTATGGCTTGTAAGTACTTCTAGTTTCTCTAGTTACTCAACAGAAACAAGCTGGAACTTGAACCTCCCTATTCATTAGCAGTTAAACGAGAAACAGCCAGAACGTCTGTAGCAGTCGTCCGCCCTAGAGCCTCGGCAGCTTTCGACTTCTCTGGCAGTTATCCGCGGTTAAAGAGTTAAAAATGGACAGTCGAAAGTTGAACTATTGCCTTTTCTTTTCTAAAAAAAAAAAAAAAAAAAGTAATTACTCTTATTGAAAATCGAGCCCACGTCATTTGGGACGGACTGGTAATTTTAAATTCATTATTAATAGTTGTTAATACATTTATGGACTAAGAATAGGCATGTACGGTATTTTGTAATTGTAATATTTAGTTATTCAATAATATTAGTTTATTGTAGTAGTTTCCCGCTTCTATGGCGTATTCAATTATTTTTTTTAATTTTTAGTTTATTGTATTTAACGGTTCCCTCGCTTATATTAATGTTTAATGTATGACTTATTTGATTAACAAATTTCGATTTCCTCAAGACATGTGTATTCCATAACAATTATTGCACTAACTATAAAATTCGTATTATTGACATAAAAGAATTTATAAACATGAGTGGGGGTTACAGACTTTAGGTTGAAACTTACATTTACTACAGCAACCGCGGTGTAACCGCCAAACTATTGTGAAAAATGTGTTGTATTTCGTAAACCAGAATATTTTTTAAGATATTTATCTTTAAGCTATGTTTTTTCATTATTTTTATTTTAAGTAAAATTTATTATAAAAGGATTAATTAACCCTTTTAACTTATTTGTATTTTTCTTTTTTTGTTGCAGGTAAGATAATAATGATGGATGTTTTGGATTGGTAAGCATGTAGTGTAATTGATTATTTTCTTGAAAAAAGTAAATTTTAGCCACGGGCCTGAAACCCCTTGGTGAAGCGCCATAAATAAACAATATCCTTCTCTTAATTATCACAATAAAAGATGCGCATTGTTTTTTTAATTTTAAATAAAAATCTCATTTGCCTCTGAGTAAGTGTTGGGCAAAAATCATTCTGAATAAAGAATAATGAATAAATTTGTGATTTCATTCTGAGTAATGAATCATTTTTCATTCATTATTCAGTCAATTCAATGATTTACGTACCTTTTTATTTTTCTTGAGTATTGTTTAACAATGATTTATTGAATGAAAATGCTTTATTGAATGAAAATTTTTATTGAACAAAAGTTATTTATTCGAATGGCACAATTTTTTTTGTTTTAATGAAATTGATTTATTTGACTGCAATTTTTCGTTAAATACTGATTTATTTTAACAATCATTTCTAGTAAAAATTACTAAATTCATTAAACGTTTTCTTACTTTTAATATAAATTATTTATTTCATACTGTTTACTGAACTTAAAGAATCCATTAACCACATTATTTTCAATGTTGTAAAATAATGAATAAAAAAAACCATCGGTCAATGAATAACTTAATGAATGAATAACTTCTTATTATATAAAAAATATTGAATAATGAGCCAACCCATTATTTCAATGAATAAATGCGTATTCAATGAATAAATTCTTATTCAATGAATCAATTTTTATGCAATGAATAAATTCTTATTCAATAAAATTTGATTTGAATAATAATTGAACAAAAAAATATTGAGTAATGTCCTACTCTAATTTCGGGGGGACTCCTTTTGCTTAGTATTACTTATGTTTAAAAAAAAATAACAAATTAATGGATATTTGCAATAAGTGTACAGTTTTTTACAAAAATGAATGTCTGTTTTTCTTTTTTTTTTCCAAATGAATAGCCTTTGAGAATCAAATTTAAATTAACGTATTCTTCATCCCCTATTCATGAAACGTTTGGCAGTATAAAATGTTAAATAATCATTACTATATATCGTTATTTATCCTAAAGATTTTCTGAATAATGTCGGATGGAGCCTTTCCTTCTGGCTCTGTTAGTTTATTCGTTTTGAAGTTGGGTCACGCTAGTCAAATTAGTACTCGCCATTTTGTAGGGGGGGGGGGGGAATTATTATAATGAAAATTAAATGAATTATTGATTCGGATACGAATTACTTCAGCTTACACTCGTGATATTTCAGGTTTTTAACCTTTCGTTCGCACGAAGCTTATCCACCCGGAGTGTATTATTTAGATGTTAGCGCATCTAATGTAGTTTGATAGATTCTATCATACTTACATTTCAACTTGAGAGATTTTGATTTATGTAAACAAGGAATGGATTGGGTTCCATGTTGCTAGATTAGGATTTTGTAGATATTGTCTTTGTTCGGTAAACAAGGAATGGATTGGGTTCCATGTTGCTAGATTAGGATTTTGTAGATATTGTCTTTGTTCGGTAAACAAGGAATGGATAGGGTTCCATGTTGCTAGATTAGGATTTTGTAGATATTGTCTTTGTTCGGTAAACAAGGAATGGATTGGGTTCCATGTTGCTAGATTAGGATTTTGTAGATATTGTCTTTGTTCGGTAAACAAGGAATGGATAGGGTTCCATGTTGCTAGATTAGGATTTTGTAGATATTGTCTTTGTTCGGTAAACAAGGAATGGATAGGGTTCCATGTTGCTAGATTAGGATTTTGTAGATATTGTCTTTGTTCGGTAAACAAGGAATGGATTGGGTTCCATGTTGCTAGATTAGGATTTTGTAGATATTGTCTTTGTTCGGTAAACAAGGAATGGATAGGGTTCCATGTTGCTAGATTAGGATTTTGTAGATATTGTCTTTGTTCGGTAAACAAGGAATGGATTGGGTTCCATGTTGCTAGATTAGGATTTTGTAGATATTGTCTTTGTTCGGTAAACAAGGAATGGATTGGGTTCCATGTTGCTAGATTAGGATTTTGTAGATATTGTCTTTGTTCGGTAAACAAGGAATGGATTGGGTTCCATGTTGCTAGATTAGGATTTTGTAGATATTGTCTTTGTTCGGTAAACAAGGAATGGATTGGGTTCCATGTTGCTAGATTAGGATTTTGTAGATATTGTCTTTGTTCGGTAAACAAGGAATGGATTGGGTTCCATGTTGCTAGATTAGGATTTTGTAGATATTGTCTTTGTTCGGTCGTTTGGTAAATGAAATAAAACTCATGCATCAATCATTCATGGAATGATTTCTCACAGAAAACGTTCACCACCTACTTCTTACTCTATTTACAAATGTTGTTACTTCCTTTTACAACCCCAATCGTTTTAAGTAATCAGAGAGTTAATAATAACCCTGAACTGTTACCCTAAGGGCCTGAATCTTTAAAATGCCTCACATTTTATCCGAACATCATTGCAGCCATCATTTAACGAAAACTGGCCAAGTTGGAAATGCCCAAGTAAGAAGGTAGGTTCTTGGGCAGGTATTAATGGCCTAAAACTTGACCCAATAATATGATATCATAACTTTCATAGACAAACTGTTTTTGGGAGGGGTCAGGAACTTGGCCCTTTTTTGGGGGGTGGGGGGGGGGGTGATTTAAACTACACACATCGTGAGCACACAAAATACTCATCCAGACAAAACACACATCCGTATAATAAATACTATCACACTACAGATTCATGCTCACGCTATGCACTCTTATTCAATAATTATTTCCAACCTTAGAATATGTATATATTTGAAAAGTATATAATCTTTTTAAATATACAGTTGTCATATCGTTTGGTGGAGAATGTCGTCTCTGGAATTGTTTCGTGGAATTTTTGATGTTTTGTTTGTGTAATTGCTTGATTTTGTCTAAGAGAATGCAGATTTTAGGGAAATTCTATAATTTTTACGAAGGTAGAAATTGTCAGGGCTTTCTCGTCTTAATAAAACTTAATTTTTTTTATGTGAAAATGGGTTTTATTCTGGGCAAAAAAAAAAACATTTTCACAAGTTTTTATTAAAGTTAAAGTTTTATTAAGATACAACGATCGAACCCTGACAATTTTCACCTTCGCATCATCAAAGGTCAGCGGTCTCTTCTCTATAACTTGTACGTTTCGGCATGACCTTTAGCAGCCTTTTCAGCAATAAATCACAAGGGATTAGAGAGAGACCAATGGTACCACTGATGCACACATAAATAAGGTACCAAATGTGTTACCTTATTGTCACCTAACAGGTATCTTCGGTCTTTCTCGTAGGCATTTACTGCTCAAGACGGCTACCAATGACCATGCCGAAACTTCCAAATTGTAGGTTTTGTTCTAGAATAGCATGGGCGTATATAAGGGGGGCTGAGGGGGCTGCAGACCCCCGAAATTTGATGTGACCAGTAAAAATGTCATAAAACCGTTAAAAATAAATTAAATAAGATCATTTAGTTTATAACAAATATTCTATTTTGGGTGTAATATCGTTTCAGTTGGCTAAAACTCTTCCAAGATCTAAATTGTTAGTATTCCATACACCAAGAATGGTTTTAGCCCCCCCCCGAAATTTTCCCAGCTCCTCCGAAATTATTTTCTATATACGCCCATGTAGAGTAGAACCTTCTTTCTTAGCCGAATTCTAACCACCCCTTGACTTCTTGTTATCTATTTCTGCTGACACTGCTTATTGTTAAAGAACGAACGATTCAAATGCTAAAAAGATTTCCTCCGCTTGCATGTGAAGGAAGGTTTTCTTGTAATAAGGCTATTTAGATTGCTTCATTTTATTTTATATTTTTCTTCTTTATAGCCGAAGTAATCAACTTTTTTTCACCCCTATTCCTCCCCTTGCCTTTTCTTTCTTCTTTATTAAAGTGTGGAGCCATTAAACTTCAGGGTTCGATCAATATCTCTTCACTGTAGAAAATAGAAATTTTAAATTTCCCGAGTCACTGGTCTGTGTTATTTCATCAGGGAACCGACTAGTTAGAAATCCCTAAATATGCCAGGAGTTATAATTATGAAGAGTGAGGCCGGACGGCGGGTCGATGTGGTTTAATTTAGCTCGGAAACAACCCCCGCTGATGAACGTACGTGCAACGTAAGCCTAAAATCTAGGGTTAATCGGATGGGGTTCGTACGTAGCTTCGGACTCTGGTGGAATCTATGCGCGTGGTTTCACAGTATTCTTGCATTCCCGGGAAGTGATTTTGACTAGGCTTCGAATCGGACAACCGCTTCTAAACAATTTTTGTCTTATTGAACAAATACCAATGTGTACTGGTTGTAATGAAACTATAACAACTTATGAAATACTTAAATATTGTAGGTTTCGCCGGGACCAAGCCATTCCTCAACATTGTACTGACAGAATTTACTCCATATGTAAACACAATACTCAACCATCACTTCTAATTTGAGTGAATATATGGGTGAAAACCCGACTAAGATAACAAATTTATTTGATTTAATAAAAAAAACTGTAATAAAATAAGATATATGTAAAATAATATAACACTTTCAAACATTAAAATTAATGATAAGAATAAATCACATTAAAGTTTAATAACAGTTAACTGCAATGGTAAATTTATAATATGACATGCCTAACCCTATAATCAATGGTGTTAATAATCTTAAAGCTTGATACGCTTAAAATAAAAAATATACTCAACCGTTTCATAACGTTTATATAAACGTATACGTTGAAATAGCGGTTTTATTATATATATTTGTATGTATATAATAAAATAAGAATATATTTAAATAAATGTCTACCTAGTGCGCTTGGTGAAGTTCCGGCCTACGCACACTGTCTGTATAATACACGAAGTATTAGAGACGATTTTTAAAGGTAAATTTATGAAATTTTACACAAGTTTTATTCTAAAAGATTCTACATAAAAGCGTTTCTGAGATATAGGCGATGGAAAATCGGAATTTATAGGACTCACTCATCAAAATTATCAGGCACCCGAATAGCTAGGGAGTTAGCAGGATTTTTATTAATCTTTTTTTCTTTTTTTACATACATTCATGCAAGTTATATTATAATGTATTTATATATTTTTGGTTTCATTGGTGTTATTTTATTTCGTTTTAGTCATTCTGTTTTCGTTTGTTCGTTGCGGTTATTACTTGTTACTGTTCATTTTTTGTTCCCTCTTGATAATTTAATGGCTAAAAAGAAGTATTGTATATATTCAGCCTGCGTTTTCCTCGAGCAACGAGTTAGTTACTGAAAAGTTTCCCTTGCAGAAAAAGAAAAGAGAGAGAGGGAGAGCCTTGTTGAATGAAGAGAAGAGACTTGGGCCGAGCTTTTAAATAATTCAGAGCCCATATAATATAGCTATTGCAGCTCCGGTAATGGCTGGGACGTGCCGGGGGGCTCAACAGATTAAATAGTTATGTCTGTAGAAGAATTACATTTCTAGCTCTGATCTTTATTCCTCTACGTTCTCTTCAGATGGACAATATGAACTCTAGTAGATAAAAAAGGACGGTTCTGGTCCACCTTCGTGATGACATGCCGCCAAAATGGATAACCGTCATGGAAAGGTAATGTAACAGTCCTGGACTTATTAGGTTATGTTTCCTTCAATTGTTAAGCAGGCCATTCACGTTCCGATTTGCAGTCCGACTTGTGGTCCAACTTCCGAAGTCGGAGCGTGAGTGGGCTTGTTGAATTTTTAGAAGTCTAGTTGGACGAGTCGGAACATTTAGAAGGACGACTCGAAAGTCCGACATCCGACTAGTGACGGAGTTGGAGCGTGAGTGAGGGAGTCGAATCAAAGTCGTCCAACTTAGCTCAGTCAGTTCGGGCATCTTCGGTCTGCATTCGATACAGTTTTTGGCTCGTGAGCTACGTACACTGTCGTGAAAACAGACTAGGACTAAAGTTGGATAGCAAGTCGGAGCGTGAGTGGAGTCGAATATCCAACTAGTAGTCCTACTAACTCGTACTGCAAATCGGAACGTGAATGGCCTGCTTTATAACCTCTTTGGGGAATCTTCTCACAAACGATTGGACGAGTCCGTCAACTTGCAAAATCGGTCGATCTGGGGGGGGGGTATATCGGCCCCAAAATATTACCCCCCCCCCCCCCCCCCCCCGGCATAGGGATATATTGCGTCCACTTAATGAATTCTTAAAACATCGGGCCATTAGAACATGGGTCAAAACTATGATCCAAACTTTTTAAACGATGATGGCACTGGTGGGCCGGATTTCGACACGCCTGCATTAGAATTAGGTGTTTACTCACGAACAAAATTAAATGAAAAAAATAATAATCGAGTCATCTGTAATTATTTGTCAAATATAAAACAGCATAATCTTTATGTTGATTTTGGTTTTATGTGGGTTATTTTCAGCACATTCTTCAGGAAAGAGTCATTCACTATCCATCTCTTTTTTTTTTTTTACTTATGCAGCTCCTGCTTATCGAACCTTTCAGGTTATACAATCAGCTAGTTATACCATATTTGAAGGACAAAATTTTGTATTTATTGTATTCGTTGACTTGCTAAGAAATTCGCTTTGTTTGCGCAGCTCATGGTTTTGTTAAATATAAAATGTTATTGTTAATAATGGGGTTTAATATTTTTATGATTAAGAGAAGAGTATAATGCTGATGATAAAACTGGTATTATAGATAGCTAGAAATAAAATATCAAGGTTTTTCCAAGGTAGTTTGTTAGCTCCTATTGAGCTGGTGTCATAAAGGATTTAGGCTCCTGGATTAGCACCCTCCAGCTGTAATATATATAGTAACACCAGCATTTATTTCTTATTTTATTATATCTATTCTTGGGATTTTTATCACCTACATTTCTTTCTTTTTATTATTTTCTATTTTCTCTCATTTTTTTTAGATACTCTATTATATTCGGGAAGTAATTTTTTTTTAAATTTATTTTAAGAGCTATTTGCTCTTTTTAAAATAACAATCAAAAACAATTTATATGTCCACAATTATCAGTAACTTAGAGAACTAAATACAACAAAAGTTTGAATACAACATAAAACAAAATTTAGCAAATTTTTATGCAGAATTAAGGACCATACATTATTCACACAATAGTTACTATATTTACAAAACATTAAAAGTCCGTCACGCAGGAGCTGCATAGCTAAGCACTTTCCTCAGAATTGGGTAGTGTCGAGTGCAGCCCTGAATAATTTGCTTAAAATAACCTATATAGATAAATAAAATAAGAACATAAATAACACCTGTTTCAATTCAATTCAAACATAGTACAAAGTAAATTCCCCCCTTCCGATACCCGATTTAGTTTATTTTTACAACACTTCTTCCTTATTAGATACCCAGGACGTATACCGCGTTTCGTTACTATACAGCAGAAATTACGACCGGTATGAGTATATTAGTAATTTGGGTCCGGAGTAAACCCCCCCTTCTAGTCAACCGATTTAGTTTATTTTTACAAGACATTTTTCTCTTCAGTTGAACACAACAAATACCGAGTTTCGTTGAAAAATAACAAAAATTACGACTGGTATTGACAAATAACTACTTTGGCTCCGGAGTAACCCCCCTCTCCGGATGGACCGATTTTTTTGGTTAACGAAATCGATCAATCGTTTGATAGGGGAATACTACATACCAAGTTTCGTGGCGAACACATATATAACTATATATATATATATATATATATATATATATATATATATATATATATATATATATATATATATATATATAAATTTTAACTGGGGTCATTTTCGGTGTCTACTAGATAGGATCGATAAAGATTCGAAGAAATTTTTCAAAAATTCCATCATGAGTGCAACCTCAATAGCTACTTTCCTTCGGAGGAAAGTACTAACATTATTTAATTAATTTTTGACACAGAATTCGCACAAAATTTCTGTGGTCTTTAATTACTGCCTTTTTTAAGAATAATTAATTGCTTAAAAAAAATGCAATTATTATTATACTATTAACCTAATATTGGTATCGGCTTTCGAAAAAGAATCTAAATTTTTCTTGGAATCAAAGGGTTGTGGTGTTTTAGAAATCCTAATATATAGTTATGATGAAGGGTCTACCCTCTGTCAGTAGTTCCTGTAAGTTAAAGGTAATTTTAATTGTTCTCGTATTCTGCATTCCGTTAGTTAGTGTTTCACCGTCATTGAAACGTTACACTATCTGCAAATGGGTTGTTCTATCTTTGCATATCTTTGCACAACACTCAGAAATTTTGTTTTTTTTTCACATGAACTAAGATTGAATTTGCTAAATGTTCTTGTTTGTCAACGTCATTGCTTTAAAAAATATCCACATGTTCAGTTTGCCAAACTAATGGTATTTGATTTCCAAACTACTGCTTAATTTGTACCAGTTTATTGTTTGCAGTGTTGTTTCTATCTGTCTGTCACTAAATTGCTATGTGTTTTGTACTTCAGTGTCGTTAGCTCTTTGTAATGTCCTCATGTGGTTCTATGTTTTGTACTTCAGTGTCGTTAGCTCGTTGTAATGTCCTCATGTGGTTCTATGTTTTGTACTTCAGTGTCGTTAGCTCGTTGTAATGTCCTCATGTGGTTCTATGTTTTGTACTTCAGTGTCGTTAGCTCGTTGTAATGTCCTCATGTGGTTCTATGTTTTGTACTTCAGTGTCGTTAGCTCGTTGTAATGTCCTCATGTGGTTCTATGTTTTGTACTTCAGTGTCGTTAGCTCGTTGTAATGTCCTCATGTGGTTCTATGTTTTGTACTTCAGTGTCGTTAGCTCTTTGTAATGTCCTCATGTGGTTCTATGTTTTGTACTTCAGTGTCGTTAGCTCGTTGTAATGTCCTCATGTGGTTCTATGTTTTGTACTTCAGTGTCGTTAGCTCGTTGTAATGTCCTCATGTGGTTCTATGTTTTGTACTTCAGTTTCGTTAGCTCGTTGTAATGTCCTCATGTGGTTCTATGTTTTGAAATGTATTTGCTAATTTGGCTTGACTGTGCTTTGAGTAATGTACCAATAATGTCCTTGTAGCCAAACCATTGTAACATACTTACCCACAGAATACAACATAAACCACGGAATTGCTGATAGATTTGTCGGTGTTGAATTTCCCCTAGAAATATTCTCAGAGGTTATTATCCGCCATGAATAGTAACCCTGATTGATTCCTAAGCCCTCTGGAGGTTTTGCTATTCACCTAGCTAAGGAGGAGATGAGCCAGCTTTACTATCGATCCTTTACGTATTACTCCGAACCAACTTATGAATGGTTTAGCATGAATGGATTCTTATAAATAGTAGATATATTAATAGGTTGGATTTATAGATGCCTAATAACTTCTTGATATCATCAGAGATTGGTATCAATTAAATTGTAGAAATTTTGTGTTTGTAACAGCGTTGGGAAAAAATCATTCAGAATAATGAAGAAAGAATAAATCTGTTATTTGATTTTGAATAATGAATAATATTTTTTTACAATTGAATAAATATGATTTATTTGAATGAAAATTGTAATCGAATAAAAACAGAGTTGAGCAAAAATTAATTGACATGTTCAATTTCGTAGTGATCACGTTGTTGGTTCATGACACCTGGACTCACCGGATTTATCAGCAAGAATTTCTTAAAATACGAAATGAATTACCACAAGCTAGTCATATTTTCACTGACGGTTCTAAGGATATCGATGGAGTTGGTGCTGCTACACTCTCCAATGCCACATAGAATCTGTTCACCCTCAGCAATATGTGTAGCATTTTCACTGCCGAACTGTTGGCCATAACGAAAGCCTTAAATATAAATACTAACAATAATTATCTTGTAATTTTTACGGATTCGTTGATTGATAAAGACCTTACCTTAGCGAAAAGAGCTGTAAATGAAGGAATCCCCTATCACAATGTTCCAAAGAATGATATCATTAATTACCTCAAGATATTGGTCTGGCAAAACTGGCAACCTACATGGCAGATAATAGAGAACAATAAATTAAGAGAAATAAAATCGACAGTTAAAGCTTGGAAGACCCCACCCAGCATCAATAGAAAACATGAAGTTGCCTTAAGTCGATTGCGGATTGGGCATACAAGATTAACGCATTCATTCCTTTTTTCTAAAGAACCGCCCCCAATCTGTGAATCATGCAACGTTCAAGTAACAGTAAAACACTTACTTACAGAATGCCGAATATATCAATCAATTAGAGAAGAGCTAATGTTATCAGACGTCATGGATGAAATCTTGGAGATGATGCTGATAACGTTAGAAAGCTATTAAACTTTATAGACAAAACGGAACTAATTAATAAAATCTAAAGCATTCAATTGAACAGATAGCGAATGGTGAGTGTGTTTAATGTTTGTGAGTAAGGCTGAATGGAACTGGGTTTGTGTATGTGCATAGGTCCATGTGTATATGTGTACAATTTGAGTATGTTTGTATCTATATGTTTAATATTTGTGAGTAAGGTTGAATGGATCTGGGTTTGTGTATGTGCGTAGGTCCATGTGTGTCTGTATTTGTGTATGTATGTGTACATTTTGAGTATGTTTGTATCTATATTTGCCAATGAAATGACATTGCAAGTAACCTCAGTAAGCAAAATATACCAGAATCAATAATAAATAATTAAATAAAATTCAAAAGCTGATCTAACCATTTAATAAATTCAAAAGTAATAAGAAAATATTTCACCACAAAATATAATAAAACATTCACTCGATGGCGTTAATGACCCTAAGGTTGACACGCCTTAAAAAAAAAAAAAAAAAAAAAAAAAATTAATTGCAGAGTCCGGAAGTGATCTAGATTTAACCAGAAATGACCCTAAAGAGGATGAATATAGTGACCCTAATGTAATTATGAGAGACCGAAAGTAATCCGGAAACTGCACAGATCCACAAGAAAGTGACCCAGGGATGAATATAATGAGGCGCAAATGTAATTATGAGAGACCGGAAATAAGCCAAAAGTGAACTTTTGAGATGGTATCTTTGTCATTATGAATGAAGAATGAACATTAATGGATTAGTCAGGAGGAATGAATAACTAAATCTATGAATGAATTCTTATTCAGAAAAACATTTATTCAATAATGAGCCTGTCCTGTTATTCATAGAATTAAAAAATCAGTGGAGGAATAACTGAATCAATGAATAAATTCATATTCAATAAACATTTATTGAATAATGAGCCAACCCTGTTATTCATAGAATAAAAAAGATCAGTGGAGGAATAACTGAATCAATGAATAAATTCTTATTCAATAAAAAGTATTTAATAATGAGCCAACCCTGTTATTCATAGAATAAAAAGATCAGTGGAGGAATAACTTAATAAACGAATAAATTTTTATTCAATAAAAATTTATTGAATAATGAGCCAACCCTGTTATTTATAGAATAAAAAAGATCAGTGGAGGAATAAGTGAATCAATGAATAAATTCTTATTCAATAAAAAGTATTTAATAATGAGCAACCCTGTTATTGATAGAATAAAAAAGATCAGTGGAGGAATAACTGAATCAATGAATAAATTCTTATTCAATAAAAATTTATTGAATAATGAACCAACCCTGTTTTTTTTTTTTTTTTTTTTTTTTTTTTTTTTTTTTTTTTTTTTTTTTTTTTTTTTTTTTTACGGCGCATCTACTTCTAGGTCATTAGCGCCGACATCCAGGGTACAGCGAGGAATTTTCCCAACGAGCCCTGAGATGAGAAAATTCCTGCCGGAGGTGGGGATCGAACCCACCATCTCCCGCTTATGAATCCAAGGCGCTAACCATTAGACCACGAGAGACCCCACCAACCCTGTTATTCATAGAATAAAAAAGATCAGTGGAGGAATAACTTAATAAACGAATAAATTTTTATTCAATAAAAAAAAAAATTTATTGAATAATGAGCCAACCCTGTTATTCATAGAATAAAAAAGATCAGTGGAGGAATAACTTAATAAACGAATAAATTTTTATTCAATAAAAACTTAGTTGAATGATTATTGAAAAATAAATTTATTGAATCTGGTGGGAAGTTAGCTCATTGAGATGAGAAATAATGAAAGTGTCTGATGAAAATGAAAATTCTTTATTATTTTTGTTCTAGATATAAGAATAAAGTTTGTATAGATAAGATAAGATTTAATTCCAGTTGAATATCGCTGTTCACAGATGGCTGGACAGCCGCTGGAGAAATCTTCACAGATTATCCTAGTATTAAAATATCAAGCCAAAACTTTGCTCAAGTTTTTCATATCGTCGTTTAAAGTTTTATATATAATCTCATAATTCCTTTCTTCCTATTGGATGTCTTGTAGGATAAAGGGGTTTAATATAATTTCTATTCAAAGTCAGCTGTTATCTTCTTTCAAAGGGTTATCCGTCAGAACAGTTGGCTTTTACAGGATTTAAATTTGAATAATTTATTTGGTAAGTGCCTCCTGAACAATGACCTTAAAATCCCAAAATACAATCCTCAAAAAATCTTCCCGTATTTTATTCGAGCGATGTATCAATTGAAGTAAATTAAATAAACGGCCTAAGATAAATGCTTCAATTTTCGACAAAAAAAATAACAGACACTAGAATGTTTGATATTAAGACACTAACATCAAACATTCTCATCTATATGGCTTTTAATATAGCTCTTAATTTACATGGTAATATTTCAATAACGGGCGTTTCTTATTGGAAATGTATTTATATATTTATTGTTTAACTCTGAAAGGCGACAACACAATTAAAATGTTCTTTAAAGGAAATAATAAAAAAATAAATAAAATAAAAGCAGTCGTAATGAATTAAGAAGTTGAAAAGTGTTTCTGTAATGTTTATGTTAATATTTAGTTTTACATGTAGTCAGTGAGTTGGAGTAGTATATGATTGTATAAATCTTAATAGTGTATGTTACTCAATTTCAGATAGTTACAATGAAGAATTAATCTGTATTATATTGTCGTCATATTCGGTCAAATAAGTTTCTGTATTTCAAGTAATTGTAAATCTTGTCTATATATTGGCTCCCATCAGAGAGTAGGTCAGTCATGTTGTCCGGTAAGTCATAGTTCTGTCTCAGTAAACATTCTGTCAATATGTGTTTTATTGTCAGTGGATTGTTACATACTTCGCATGTCGGACAGGTCCTGTCTCGTCATGAGGTGTAAGTGTGTCAGCCGGGAATGACATATTCTTAAGCGGCATAAGACAACTTCTCATCTAGTTTGCCTTATGCTTGAAGGCCATTCTTCGACTGTTTGTTTAATTTCTCTTAGTTTGTTGTCCGTAATCGCGTGCCAAGATTTTTGCCGCTTTTCGCTGATGGTCTTTTTGGCTTCTGCTTGCATGTCTTGGTATGTAGTATTGTATATGTCCTGGTAATGTTGTCTTGTTGCATTTTTAGCAATTTTGTCAACTTTTGTATTTTAATTACTACTATTGGAAATTTAATGTAGGTTCTAAAAATATGGTCGTTATTTACGATACATTGATCAGAAATCACCGAAAATACAGTTTTTTTTTTCTTTTTTTTTTTAAACAGTAGTTTTTAAAATGCACAAAAGTTTGAGTAGCTCTGCTACATTTTTAGATAGAACGCTTATTTTGGAGTCATTGAACTACAAATGGGATGCAGAATAAACCCCTAAAGTTATGACACCTCAATACGGGACACCCTGTGTATGTATGACTATTACCTCGCTGGGTTCTCTGTCGCACGTATTCACTCGGAGCAATATTTCACTCTTTAAAGCTCGACAACCGGAATTCAGGACTGATTTTTCGCAGACAACCCTATACCACCGTGTTCGTAATAAAATGATCGTTATTTTAACATAACTTTAATTCATTAATCAGACCGATGCCAGTTACTCGTTTCGAGGTACCTGTTTACACCCGACAACCCAAGAGTTGTGACGGGAAAAAAATAGACAACCTAACGTTTGTATATTCTATAGGCTTCATACTTTCGATTGGTAAGGAATTTGTCCATTAATCAAACCGATGAAATTTTTAAAAAATGATCATTTTTAAATTGGTAATTAATCATATTCTGGATTGATTTTTTTTTTTTTTTTTTTTTTTTTTTTTTTTTTTTTTTTTTTTTTTTTTTTTTTTTGGACAACCCATTTGCAATGTCTTCATTGACATAATTAAAAAAAAAAAAAAAAAAATCAGTCCCGTATCAAGCCACTAAGGGCCCAGAGGAGAAGATACTGTAGAGGTATCTCATTCTTGACCATACGGCACACTAGGGAGATAGTGTGGTCAGTACTATGCTCCGGCCGCCTGATTCCCTTTGCAGGTACCCATTAATTAATTAACTAATTAATTAAAGGCTGGGTGAGCCTAGGGACGATCTGGGACCCCAAATCCAACTCCCGAACGATGACACTAGAAGAAAAAATCTTTAGTGCACGCTCGGGTTTTGAACCTGGGTCCTCCAGTTTATTAATCGAGTGCTCTACCACTGAGCTAACCTCGCCCCCACTGACATAATTAATTTAGTATAAAATACATTTCATCCATTAACCAGCTCGATGAAGGTCGTGGTATCTTAGACCACTAGTAATAATCTATATATATATATATATATATATATATATATATATATATATAATAGTTACTTTGGCGATTATGTTCTGATTTTAGTTTATAGAATATATTTCTACGATGGCTGCTCGGTGAAGTGGGTGTAGCTGTTAGTATATTGGAGTTTCGGACTAAAGACTATTGTTAGGATTTGGATTAACAAGTTACTAGTGGCTTGTTTAACTTACCTATTAGGAAGGAGTTGATTAGTTTAAGTTTAGTTTAATCCTTTAGTCAAGTGGTAGAGATTAATATCCTGCTCTAGGGGATTACACTCAGGGATAGCTTCTGTCCTTACTTGTAGAGAAGTCATAGTCGTTGGTATCTTCTAACGACTTGAGCAGTCAGATTATGGTAAGGGAAAGGTTGAGAAAATTGTCATATTATTTCGGTTATTGTTGTTATAAGCTCAATAACAGAATTATTAAACGGCATTTTGGATTGCAAATGCATAATTACGGTTCAGTTGCTATTGGAGTTACTTTGATGATTTTTTTGGTTGAGGAAATCTTCTATAAATTTGTTGCTGATATTCTATTCTTATATAAATGTATTGACGATTTTGTATTCAGAAAAATTACATAAACCACTTATATGATATATTTAGCAAAAACATAATCTAGAATTTATGCTAAATAATACTGACAATCGTGTACATGGTTTAGACATGAAAATAATCACATCTAAGGAAAGTAGATGAAAACATTAAAAGTATTATTATTATTTTTGCCACCCGCTAAAATTTAAAAAGAATCTTTTGTTCGAGCCCTCACTCATTTGCTAAGAATTTCACCAATATATTTTAATGAAGGAAACGGTTCCTTTCTGTTAACCACGTACAGAAACAGAAACACCTAACCTCGTACACATACCTGGATATGCATCCTTTGCGCCACAATAACACACACACACTGCTACCGTCCCACTGAGGTCTCAGTGACCATAAACACAAACTCTCAACGCATCTACCCTCGCATCCATGCCTCGAAACGCCTCCCTTCCACCGACCAAACACACAAACAGACACAAAGCTACCCCCACCGCACCCACGTTTCGAAACTCTTCCTTTCCGTTGACCCCGCACACAAAACACCTAATCTTGTACCTTAATATGCCTCCTTTCCGCCGATCTAACACTTAAACTTTTAAACTTACACACATCCATTTTTTTTTTATTTTATTTTTTTTTTTACCGCCTCTTCTCAAGCACGTAGATATTCATCTACTCCTTTTTTAAAAAAATTCTGACTTGAAAGAACGTTTCCATCGGTAAGTATCATATTTTTCTCTGGTCCTAGTACTAGGAAGGAGTAATATATTCTGAAGGTCGTGATGGTTATTTATGCTTATGTATCGATCGGGGAATTAACCATCGTTCCTTGAAGATTAGCATGAATCCATAAAGATTCTTCGATTTACAACGATATTAGATTGCAGGTTTGGCATTCTTACAATTGCTTATTCCCACCAAATCACCCCCCTTGATTTGTGATGTCTTATTTTTCTGATTTATACATTACCTAGAGTTACGGGTTTTCCTATGCGGCTTGCCGTTGTGCGTTCGTGTCAAGACAAAAACCAGAGATAACAAAATTAAATTAAAAAAAAAATCCCGTTACAGCCCACGAGGGCCCTGAGAGGCAGATACTGTAGAGGTATCTGATTCATGACCATACGGCTCAGTAGGGAGATAGTGTGGTCAGTACTATGCTCCGGCCGCCTGTTTTCTCCTTGCTGCTAGAGTCATTAGCACCAAGGTACCCATTGATTAATTAATTAAAGGCTGGGTTGGCCTAGGGACGGTCAGGGAGGCCGAATTCAACCCATGAACGAAGACACTAGAAGAAAAAATCTTTAGTACCATGCTCGGGATTTGAACTCAGGTCCTCCAGCTTATTAGTCCAGTGCTCTACCACTGAGCTAACCTCGCCCTCAACAAAATTAAATATGTTATCTAAAAGTACGTTGAAACGAACGCAAACTACTCGAAAATGAACAAACAAAGAATGGACAAATAAGCTGAAATGGCTTATTTGTCTAAGGAATTTAAGTCAATAAGGGTGTGCTTACATCTGATAGTTATTGCAGGATATTTATATCAGACAGAAATTGTGACTAATATAAACTGCAAATAATTTATGTCTGAGATATATATTTCTATCAGGAGCAATAAGGGTGCGTTTACATCTGATAGTTATTGCAGGATATTTATATCAGACAGAAATTGTGACTAATGTAAACTGCAAACAATTTATGTCTGAGATATATATTTCTATCAGGAGTAATAAGGATGCGTTTACATCTGACATTTCTCGCAGGAAATATATCTCAGGTGTCGAATATATTAATTATAATAATTATTATATCCGACACCCGAGATAAATTTTCTGCGAGAAGTGTCAGATGTAAACGCACCCTTAAGTAGTATTCTCCTGATAGAAATATATATCTCAGACATAAATTGGTTGCAGTTTGCATTGGTCAGAATTTCTGTCTAATATAATATGCGTTTACATCTGACAGTTCTCGCAGGAAATATATCTCAGTTGTCGGATAGATAATTATTATATTCGACACCCGAGAGAAATTTTCTGCTAGAAATGTCAGATGTAAACGCACCCTTATTGCTCGTGATAGAAATATATATCTCAGACATAAATTGTTTGCAGTTTACATTAATTACAATTTATGTCTGATATAAATATCCTGCAATAACTATCAGATGTAAACCCACCCTTATTGCTCCTGGTAGAAATATATATCTCAGACATAAATTGTTTGCAGTTTACATTAATCACAATTTGTGTCTGATATAAATATCCTGCAATAACTATCAGATGTAAACCCACCCTTAAGTACTATTCTGTAATCTTCGTATATGGCTAGTAATTGGCTAGTTTCTGGCGTCTTAACTGCCATGTAAGAGAAAAATGTAGCACATATTCATAATTTTAACCAAAATTACTGGAAAAACGCTTACCCTCTATAAACATTGATAAAATCTGTTAAAATTACTGTACAATCCGTTTTCTTTTTTAGTTTATTCTTTAATAAATTGTTTATCATTATTTATTTATTTATGCAATATGGACCAATTTATCTTTGTTTATTGAGTTTAAGATTTTCTAATTGAAATAGTAAATAAAGATTGATATGGCTGCCTACTTAGATAAGTAACGGATTTGATTTAAGAGGAAGAAACTTAGCTCAAGTTTCTCTTTGCTAATTTTCTCCAAGTTATTCTTGATACTAATTGAGAAATACATCTCGTCTCTCTATCTTGCGGAATTAGATGAAATGTGTAGCTATGGAGTTGTCTGGAGCTAATCAAAAACTTAGATATACAATGTTTTATCCCAAGAATAAATAATATCTGTCTTCCTTGTCGATTAATTCCTTTTCTCTATTTATCATTTATATATTTCATGATGATTAGATAGTTAGCCGTCGAGGTGATAAGTACAGATGGAATGGTTGGGATTCGGCTAAATAAACCTCAATATGATTTTGTTTTAAAAAAATCTATATTTCGGACGTTTCGGCTACTCATTGGTAGCCTTCGTCAGCTAAAATGACAAAAAAAGAAATTAATACAGAAACAAACAAGAAAAATTTATAATTGTGATAGTTAACAGAACTATAGATACAGTTTAACTTATAACAGAACATATCGTCTTAAAATTCTTAGAATGAGTAGAATGAAAAAGAAAATAGGTACAGTAATTGATTTTAATAGTAATTAGTAACATTAATTGATTTTACAAAGAAATAAGAGAACTATATACCAATGACAAATATAGTAGCTAATAGTAACATTAATTAATTTTACAAAGAAATAAGATACTACATACCAATGGAAATGCCGAGCGGCAGAGGAAGACCAAGGTTGGCAATTAAGTAACCATTGTGAAAGTGTCTAAGGAAAAAAGGAATCTGCAAGGGGTATATGTAACTGGAAACAGCAAGAGGTGGGGGAAACGGGCGGTAGGATCAAACAGATGTTTATGACATTTTATGACAGGAAAGGAGAAAAAGGTGTTAATGGAAGGATACCCAAGGGGCAAGGTAAAAATCTAGGTAGGTGGTCGGGCGAGTATTTGGAAAATATTAGCGTACATAGGAGAAATGCCTTGTTGGTCAGTTTTGTAATTTATATTGTTTTTGTTTAAGTTTATGTGTACACATTCCGAGATCTGTAGTCTTTTTTTGTTACGTTGTGTAGAAAGAATTTTCGTGTCGTCGAAGTTAAAAGTGTGTTTTTGTGTAATGGCGTGTTTTGCAAGTGCAGATTTATCTATTTCTTTATTAGTGATGGTTCGTTTATGTTGTGTAAGACGTGAGTGAATGTCATTTATGGTTTCTCCTATGTATACACCATTACAGGAAGGGGTTTGGCAAGGGACTTGGTAAACACATCGGTTGGTATGTTCAAAAGGGATGGGATCTTTGAGTTTGGTGTAGAGGGTTTTGAGTTTGTTGGTAGTTTTCAAACCAAAGTTTAGGGAAGGGTAGGATTTTTTAATTGTCTTTGTAAGTTTATCAGTCAGTCCAGGTGTAAATGGTAGAGATCGGAACATCTGGGAACTGGGAGTTAGGGAAGAATTGGGAGAGATAGTGCTGGAAGGTTGGGATTTTACTTTTTTAACAAGGGATTTTATGAGGTTGGGGGGAAATTGGTTGCGTGCCAATATATCTGAGGCGATATTAATATTTGCCAATATATCTGAGGCGATATTAACACGGCCACATTTTAGTTTCCATTGATGCCACATCCTTATTCACTAACGTCCCACTAGCCAAAACGCTAGAAATTATCGAAAACCATTGGCCCACCCTCCACCTCCATAGCCCTCTATCCTTTGATCTGTTTATAGAAAGTCTAAAACTTTGTGTTAACAGCGGTTTTTTTAAATATGATGGGAAATTCTATAAACAAATTGAAGGTCTGATTTTAAAGAATTTGAGTTTGTTGTTCCAAAATGTTGAAAAATAATTAATTATTCATTAGAAAAAAAAATTCAGTCAATAAATAAATTCTTACGAAGACAAGGTATAGTTGGGATTCGGCTAGGAGAAAAACGTCAGACGTTCAGGAAGAAATCTGTATTTGGACGTTTCGGCTGCACATTGGCAGCCTTCTTCAGCTAAAAAAATACAACTTATAAGTAAAAAAATAAATATACAACTTGTAAGTAAAAAACAGGCAGAAATGAGTGTAGTATATACATCATGACAATGATTAGAACCAATCTTATTTTTAAACAATGAAAATACGGTAGTTGGAAAGTAAACAGCATGTAGAAAGTAGTAAGTAAACAGTACAACAAACTAATCAGTACACAAAGGGAACATTTTTCACATAGTGAGAAGTGGTTAAAATTTATTGTCTTGATGTATATACTACGCTCATTTCTGCCTGTTTTTTACTTACAAGTTGTATATTTATTTTTTTACTTATAAGTTGTATTTTTTTAGCTGAAGAAGGCTGCCAATGTGCAGCCGAAACGTCCAAATACAGATTTCTTCCTGAAAGTCTAACGTTTTTCTCCTAGCCGAATCCCAACTATACATTGTCTTCGTATCTCTGCAACGGCTAACTATCTCCATCTTCACTAAATAAATTCTTATTCAATAAAAATGTATTGAATAATGAGCGAACACTATTATTCATTAAATAAAAATAAAAATTTATTTCAATGGTTATTGAATAAAAAATTTATTGAATAATGCCCTACTCTGATGAGCGAAACGTATTCTCGTAACGGATTCTTTCTATAGGACTTTTTTTTTCGAACGGATTCGTGTTTAGTGCAACAAAATACGTTACAGTGTAGAATTTAGGTGATGAGGCCTTTAAAATTCACAATTACCATTCTCTGTAGTATTATCGACTATATATTTGTCAAATACCACCCACTAACTCACTCACTGACTTATCATCGCCCAGCCCAAACCACTTGACAGAAAAATTTGAAATTTTGCGTGGACACTCCCTTTAGAAAGTAAACACTCGCTAAGAAAGAATTTTGTGATATTCGAATTTTTAAGTATTTTTAGTGGGGTTTGAATTTTTATTTGGTTAGATAGCAGGCAAGCCAAGGCAGCATGCGTTGCTAGGAGAACAGGTCAGCTGTTACCGTACTGTATCTATTTCATAATATTATTTCTATTTGAGCTTCATTTCAACAGCAGACCTTGAATTACTAGAAATAAACTGTGATTTTTTCCCCTATAGAGTTTACGCTGTAAAGTGATGGTCCACCCGAGGTAATAATATCCCGAACCCTTAGACTCCTGTAACTGATAACCTAGAGATAACGGGTTATCTCTAAGTTATCTGTTTTTTGACAATGGTCCAAAGCGCCCAAATGTCCAGAAACATTACACTTTGATCAATTGATGAATGACAATTAGCATGACTGGAACCGTGCAATAATAAACTGCACAAAATTATATACATAGTAGTGTTAATTTCGATGATACATTATTTAACGTAATAAAATAACTACTTATCCGCCGTGAAGTAGCACGAACATTCAGCTGATATGTAAAATAAAAAATTGTTAATTTTTGTTTAATCCCTTTTCAGTATTGTTTTTGACTTGTATTAAGAATGAATAACGACCCAGGAAGTGAAGGACGGTAGGATATTGGTGTTTGATTGATAGGAAGTTGGGTATAATCAGAGACTAGATCCTGTAATATCCCCGGGATTCGGAGGAGATAAATCCTGTTTTAAATCTTTCTAATGGGCCACTAGTCATTCGAAAACGGGGCTTGTAATTGTGATAAAATACCAGGCAGAGGTAAACAACGGGAGTAAACTAGGGACTGTAATACACTTCTGTAGGTTTCGGTAATATCTCTCCAGCAGTTAGGGATCACGGGGTTCATATACAGCTCTTAATAATGGGTGGATTTCTATCTCATTAGGAAATTATATTAAGCAGATTAATTTATACGTTGAAAAAAAGGCCCAGTTCCAGGACTCTCTAATAAATAGTTAGCCAATGAAAGTTATGATATCATAGTTCCAGGCCACGTTTTAGGCCCTTAATACCTTGCCAAGAACCGTAGTACATCGGTACAGGTCTAGCAGAGCTTGACGACTAACTCCTGCAGGCTACTGTAGAAGAAAATCCTGTTGTAACAGTAGAAGAGCTAGAAGAAAAACTTGGATCGACACATTCTACAGTCCACCGACATAAACCGCAAGCTTGAAGACTAGCCTCGTACAGGTCTAGCAACAGAGCTTGACGACCAACTCCTGTAGGCTACTGTAGAAGAAAATCCTGTTGTAACAGTAGAAGAGCTAGAAGAAAAACTTGGATCGACACATTCTACAGTCCACCGACATAAACCGCAAGCTTGAAGACTAGCCTCGTACAGGTCTAGCAACAGAGCTTGACGACCAACTCCTGCAGGCTACTGTAGAAGAAAATCCTGTTGTAACAGTAGAAGAGCTAGAAGAAAAACTTGGATCGACACATTCTACAGTCCACCGACATAAACCGCAAGCTTGAAGACTAGCCTCGTACAGGTCTAGCAACAGAGCTTGACGACCAACTCCTGCCGGCTACTGTAGAAGAAAATCCTGTTGTAACAGTAGAAGAGCTAGAAGAAAAACTTGGATCGACACATTCTACGGTCCACTGGCATTCCACCAATCTGTCCATGAAACAGGAAAATTTTGAAAGGTGCCTAATTAAATGGATTCATTCCAATAACTGAATTTCGGTGGAATACTTGAGTTAGAAGCACTTGAAATGTAAAATAAATAAAAATGAAAATGAAGAAGAATTAATTAATGACTTGGGAAGAAGGAAAGCGAGGAAAAGAAGAAGTTTAATTTCGACTTAAGAAAGAAAGTATTTTTTTTTTAAACCCCGAGAAGGATTGATGTTAAGAGAAGGAAAGGTTCTGTTTTTTTTGCTGGAGGATTTAGTGCTATTGCCTGCTTGTTGATTAATACTAAAGGAGCCATGAATTGCTATCTCTCTTTTTCTTTCATCTCATCAGCAAAAGAAGGAACATACGAAATTCTTTCTTGAAGGAACAATTTTCATGTTTTACAGATGATATTTAGGTATTTTTTAATTATTTAAATGTTAACGTCCATTATCATTAACTAAGAATTTTAGGACGGGTTATCTATAGGTTACCACCCTTTTCTAGCCAGGATAGGGCTGATGCCTTTTCTTTTTTCCAAAGAAGTCGTTAGTTTACTCCAACTAAAAAAAGCTCACGTTATATTTTTAGTCTTAGTTTTAGATTTGATTAATTTTTAGTTTTAGTATAAGTTTTTATTATGGTAATTATTAGTTTAATTTAAGCAAAAGTGACCTGAATTTATGATTTTAGTTTAGTTTTTGTTTTTAATTTACTAATTAGTTTATTGCATACTTTAGAACAAGTTTAAAAATATAGGTATGTAAGTATTTTATTTTAAATAAAGAGTGTTTATTTGTGAACTATAATGGGGATAAAATTAGGTTACAACTTAACAACTACAACTTCAGCCTAGTTAAAACAAAATGAAAACAAGTTCTAGTACTTTTAATAATAATAACTAATCTAAACTAACGCTTATTTAGTTTTTCATCAATCCCTAATGGTTTAGTTTTAGTTTATCTAATATCCATTAATTAATTTAATTTTATTTTTAATTTTTTTTTTGGTTGCAATTTTTAGTTCCAAAAAGTGAATGTAGTTTTAATTTTAATTTTTAGTTTTGCCCAACATTGACCACCCCTAGTGAAAAGCGAACCCACGACCCTTGTCTCGGAGTGTTAAGTGATCACGCCTTAACACTCACGGCCACTGGGCCTCATTTTTTTTTCATTGTTATCGGATTATTTTTAAATTAAATTGGTGGTGTAGGTAGTTATTAATCTTGTGCTCATTGTTATCGTAAATGAGTTGGTGGTTTGTTATGAAATGTTTT
The DNA here is from genome assembly GCA_946811695.1 of Gonocerus acuteangulatus. Classification (NCBI taxonomy): domain Eukaryota; kingdom Metazoa; phylum Arthropoda; class Insecta; order Hemiptera; family Coreidae; genus Gonocerus; species Gonocerus acuteangulatus. Next base: position 74,648,775 of record OX328130.1, on the reverse strand, counting down.
GAGCGTGTTACACTGAATTTGATAACGTGACTACTGCACACGACTGTTAAGTTGTCGTTGAGTAATTGAAGTGTGGCCCTATCTGATGGATCCTCCACCCTTCTTGTTCAAGAGTGTCACGAAATCACTTACCTACTTCACGACCAATCCTTCCCTTTACATTTCTTCTCTCTCTCTCTCTCTCTCTCTCTCTCTCTCTCTCTATATATATATATATATATATATATATATATAGAATCCAAAGGCGAATTTCGCCGATAAAACTGTGTTCTGCTTGTCGGATTCTGCTGCTTAACGAACTTGACTTTAAATTTGAAAAAGTATGACTTGAGAGAGACGGAGGAAACGCGATGTGATGCGTATATATATATATATATATATATATATATATATATACGCGTATATATATATATATATATATATATATATATATATATATATATATATATATACCCGCTCCCTACCTATATGAGGTTGACCTCATGACGCAATACGGAAGCGCCGACTAGAAACTTTCACGTTTCAGACCCTATAGATAAAGGTGGCCCAAATTTGTATATATGCTTGTCTGTTCGCGCTCTAGCAAGCTCAAAAATGGTCCGATTTTAAATAAATTTAGTATAAAAATCTGTCGTCTAATTTGAAACGTCAAGTTCGTTAACCAGCAGAATCCGCCCACTAAAAGATAGTGTTTGGGGCGAAATTCGCGCAAAAAAATTCGTAACGCTTACGTTTCTGAGTTTATATGCTTGCAGGTACTTTTTTTATACGTTTCTTGACATAAGAAAACGAATGAAACCATTTTCAAGGCGATATCTCTAACCGTTCCTGAGAAAAGTGGAATCAATGTTTTTGTAAGTCATTATATTTTGGTGGGAACTTAGAATCGCGGGATTCAACTGAAATATTTTCTACAACTTGGAAATGAATCCCAACTAAGATGTTTAAATTTTGGTTATATTTGGAGTTAAGGAAGTATGCGAAAAAAATTATTTTATTAATAGACATGAAAAGTTTTCGGATCTTCATACATTTTTCGTAAATATCTCGATAACGGTTGGGAAATCGTGCTAAGTGGAAGCTGGCCATTCGAATGCTTACTAAATTCTGCTTGTTTGTTTTGTTGTTTTGAAAGGGTTTTTCTCTTTGTTTATCTCACTTTTTAAATGGTTGTTTCTTGTTTTAAATGGCATTTATCAGTAAAATTAGTATTGTAGTAAAATAAGCTAAGAAACGGTGAAAGGTATTTGTAATAAGTTTGGAGTGGCTGTGGTAATAAAGATGGCAGTGGCTAATCATGATGACGTAGTTTGTTTTGAATTCTCCTATCTATATAACCTTCCTCATAGCCTCCAACTGAAGTTATCGTTATTTCTTATTTTATAGAAAGATTTAACCCACGACAGAATGGAAATTTATTCGCCACGAAGCACATATTTACAGTTAATTATAATAGTAAAACGAATTTGCTAATTAAACAAGATACTTAAAATGACAACGAATTTTTGGTTGTTCATAATAGAGCCTTTTCAGCAGCCTTTTCAGTAGTCGAAGAGTAAGTACGTTTTCAGTACATAATTGTATTGACTTATACAGATTAAGAATTATCCGCTTCTGTGTAAGTTGGCTACTGTCAGTTTCCAGTGATTTGTGATGCTAATCTATTCCATCTCTTCGATATGTAACCGAGCTAAGATGACGCTGTTCCTGCGAGTCGGACTTTTTTGAAACGCGAAATGTCGTTTGGTCCCACTGTGTGAGGTCTCTTTTTTTTAATGACTAATACAGCATATTTTATTTTACCTTATTAGCTCCTTAGTAAATAAATATTTTTAACTTTTTTGTTTATATATCTCTTACAAATGTTGGGTTACTCAAAAAATTATATTAATTAAGATGATCTACTCAATAACCAATGTACAAAACGGAAGAATAAAATTAAACCCACTCTTTTATACTGATTTTGGAATGAAGAAGTTAGCAAATTGATGATACAAGAAGAAAAAAAGCAAAAATGGAAAAAAAAAAAAATAAAATAAAAAAAAGTCCGTCACGCAGGAGCTGCATAACTAAGCACTTTCCTCAGAATTTAGGTAGTGTAGATTGCTTTCCAGAACAACAATTTGCTTAAAATATCCTACATAAATAAAATAAAAACATGAATAGTTCTCTTTTAAATTTGTAATGAGTAACTGATCAATTAATAATTTGCTTCCAGAGTTATGTTTACTCATGGTACCTATTACACTACGTAATAAATACAAAAAAACTCATATTATCGTATTTTGATCTAACGCAGGAACAGGATACAGTCACTCTAGTGGTAGAAAGCGCTCCTTGCGGCGGCTTTGTGAACCTACGTCTGGTGGGCTTTTCTATTGAAATATATTACAAATTAATCCCCCGCTTTCCGATTGACCGATTCAGCTCATTTTTACAACACTTCTTTCTCATGAGTTACCCACGACGTATACCTTGTTTCGTTACAATACAGCAGAAATTACGACCGGTATGAGTATATTAAGAATTTGGGACCCCCCCTTCTAATGAACCGATTTAGTTTATTTTTACAACACATATTTACCTGTAGATTACCACTACGAATACCGAGTTTCGTCGAAATATACCAAAAATCACGGCTGGTAGTGGCGAATTGGTATTGTTGGTCCGGGGTAAACCCCCCCTCCTAATGAACCGATTTAGTTTATTTTTACAACAGTTATTTACCTGTGGGTTACCACTACGAATACCGAGTTGCATCGAAATATACCAAAAATCACGGCTGGTAGTGGCGAATTGGTATTGTGGGTCCGGAGTAAACCCCCCCTTCTAATGAACCGATTTAATTCATTTTTATATCACCCTTTTCTCACTATATTACCACTACGAATACCGAGTTTCGTTGAAATATAACAAATATTACGGCTGACATAGTCAAATTAGTGTTTTGGGTTCGGGGTAAACCCCCCCTTCCGGTGGACCGACTTTGGTGGTTAACGAACTCGTTCAATCGTTTGCTAATTGAATGCTATATACCAAGTTTCGTGACGAAAAAACAAAAACTCTGGCCGCTATCGTGTTAACAGACACATATATATATATATGCATATATATATATATATATATATATATATATATATATATATATATAGATATATATAAATTTTAACGGGGGTCATTTTCGGTGTCTACTAGGTAGGATCGATAAAGATTTGAAGAAATTTTTCAAAAATTCCGTCATGAGTCCAACCTCAATAGCTACTTTCCTTCGGAGGAAAGTGCTAATACAATACAACTTCAGAATTTCTTAAGTTTAATGAAGGTACGCCTTCAGAAGCTGTTGTAACAAAAAGTAGAGATAAAAGAAAGAAAAGTAAATTAAAAGTGATATTGAGAAAATTGAGGATACAACAATTGAGTGCTAAAAGAGAAGAAAGAAAGTTAACTGCTACATGTTTAATTAAAACTTTCCAAAAAAGAACATTAACTGAAAAAAGAGTATAAGGAGATTATACAGTAGAAAAGGTGCTCTTGTTAAATTAGCAATCAAAATATAATAGAAAAATTATAAGAAAGCTCTTAATAAGTTCTTTTGGTGGAGGTTTATAACCACTTGTAGGAGGAGACCTGGAGGGTGGGGTTCGGAAAAACTTTTGGTTTGGAAAAGGGTTTTAATCAAGAATCCGAGGCACAAGACAATTTTAAAGAGTTACATTCGAAATAGTCCGTCACGCAGGAGCTGCATAACTAAGCACGTTCATCAGAAAAAGTAGGAGCATCAGCTGAATTCCTGAAATAATTATGAATATGATACGATTCTCACCACCACACGGCACAAAAAATGGGAGTGGTTAAGACACTGACACACAGAGCTATAACTCTGTGCAGTAACGAATCACTCCTAAGAGCAGAACTTAGTCAACTGACGGACGACTTAGCCGGGACTGGATACGACAGGAAGAAGTTGGCCCGAACGATAAGGATGGTGGAAAATCGCCACCGTGATGAGAGTAACCGGAGGGAAACACAAACTAGAAGCAGAATTACCCTACCGTATGTCAGCGGGGTCAGCGAGAAGCTAGGCAGACTATTTAGGAAACAGGATATGGAGGTCGCCTACAAGCCGCTGAACAAAATCGGGGATTGGCTGAGCAAAAGCAAGGACAAGGAGCGGTTGCAAGACCAGGGTGTATATCTTCTTCCATGTGACTGCGGGAAAGTGTATATAGGACAGACAGGGAAGAAGGTAGCCACTCGAATCGCGCAACACGCTGCAGACTACAGGCTGGGACGCACCAAAACTTCTGCGGTGGCAACACATGGAGAAGAGTGCCCCAGACAAGTCCTGTTTGATCAAGCCAAGACCCTGGCTGAGGAAGACACGCTGAACAGGAGACTCATCAGAGAGGCGATTGAGATCCACAAAAATCCAGCCAACTTCAATAGAGAAGAAGGACTCATCCTCTCCAACACCTGGCGGGCCATCCTGAAGAAGACTGGAGACAATCCACTCATACAGGACCACCAGCGCCCCGAACGGACGACCGAGGAAGTTAACAGAGACAGACGGAACCCGATTGGCCCAGAGTGTCCCCAGTTCATTGGCTCGCATAGTCTCCGACCAAGAAGGATAAGAAGGGCCCAAACCACTGACGAGCTCATTCCCTTACCAACCAGAAAGGATGAATGATTGCCTGAAGAAGCCGGAGAGGAATCCGGCGAAATATTGCGATGACAGGAGGAGCAAGACCGCTGGAGACAGATGCCGAATAAACAACACATATGAATATGATGTATTTTATACTGGATATGAACAGCAGATTCCATATTGATTTGGTTCTGGGGCAAACAGCAACTTCTTCTAATACACCGATATTTTTTTTAGCGCGTTTCGTCCCTCCCTCAAGAGGCAGGAAACCCGCTTATAAGGTAGACGCAATCCACAATTGTCGACGAGAACATTTTACGTTTCAGAACCAATAGATCAAAAACATAACATTGGTTCAAATTTGTGTGTATATATATACATATATATATATATTAAATTTTATCGTCCATTTATTATTGATTACGAATTTTAGGACGGGTTATCTATAAGTTACCACTCTTTTCTAGCCAGGGTAGGGCTGATGCCTTTTCTTTTTTCTAAAGAAAAGCAAACCACCCCTTGTGGGAATCGAATCCACGAGTGTTAAGTGCTCATGCCTTAACGCTCACGGCCATCGGGCCTCCTATACACACACACACACACACACACACACACATATATATATATATATATATATATATATATATTAGGGTGGCCCTTATTTTTCAACTTTCTAAAAGTTTACCTCCCGCCCCCCTATCTTGGTCCAATCAACAAAATAACTATGTGTGCAAAATTTTAGCTAAATCGAACAACTCCAAGGCGACCGGCAATGACCTTGAAATATTCACATTTTTGTCAAAAAGTAATTTTTTTTTTTAACTTATTTTATTTCAGCTTTATTATATTTTAACTTTTTTATTTTTATCACTTTTGAGCTGGTAAGCACTAGTAAATTAAATTAGTCGTGTTCTTGTTAATTTTGGATAAAAAGATAAACAATCAAGTCTGTTCCTGCTTTCTGAAAACGCAGTCATGCTAGGTGGATGGCAAAGGCACGGGAAGAAAGGAGTATCGTTTCGTGTACCAGGAGCTGTAAGTCATGCTAGGTGGATGGCAAAGGCACGGGAAGAAAGGAGTATCGTTTCGTGTACCAGGAGCTGTAAGTCATGCTAGGTGGATGGCAAAGGCACGGGAAGAAAGGAGTATCGTTTCGTGTACCAGGAGCTGCAAGTCATGCTACGTGGATGGCAAAGGCACGGGAAGAAAGGAGTATCGTTTCGTGTACCAGGAGCTGTAAGTCATGCTAGGTGGATGGCAAAGGCACGGGAAGAACGGAGTATCGTTTCGTGTACCAGGAGCTGCAAGTCATGCTAGGTGGATGTCAAAGGCACGGGAAGAAAGGAGTATCGTTTCGTGTACCAGGAGCTGCAAGTCATGCTAGGTGGATGGCAAAGGCACGGGAAGAAAGGAGTATCGTTTCGTGTACCAGGAGCTGTAAGTCATGCTACGTGGATGGCAAAGGCACGAGAAGAAAGGAGTATCGTTTCGTGTGCCAGGAGCTGTAAGTCATGCTAGGTGGATGGCAAAGGCACGGGAAGAAAGGAGTATCGTTTCGTGTACCAGGAGCTGTAAGTCATGCTAGGTGGATGGCAAAGGCACGGGAAGAAAGGAGTATCGTTTCGTGTACCAGGAGCTGTAAGTCATGCTAGGTGGATGGCAAAGGCACCGAAAGAAAGGAGTATCGTTTCGTGTACCAGGAGCTGTAAGTCATGCTAGGTGGACGGCAAAGGCACGGGAAGAAAGGAGTATCGTGTCGTGTACCAGGAGCTGTAAGTCATGCTAGGTGGATGGCAAAGGCACGGGAAGAAAGGAGTATCGTTTCGTGTACCAGGAGCTGCAAGTCATGCTAGGTGGATGGCAAAGGCACGGGAAGAAAGGAGTATCGTTTCGTGTACCAGGAGCTGTAAGTCATGCTAGGTGGATGGCAAAGGCACTGGAAGAAAGGAGTATCGTTTCGTGTACCAGGAGCTGTAAGACATGCTAGGTGGATGGCAAAGGCACGGGAAGAAAGGAGTATCGTTTCGTGTACCAGGAGCTGCAAGTCATGCTACGTGGATGGCAAAGGCACGGGAAGAAAGGAGTATCGTTTCGTGTACCAGGAGCTGTAAGTCATGCTAGGTGGATGGCAAAGGCACGGGAAGAAAGGAGTATCGTTTCGTGTACCAGGAGCTGTAAGTCATGCTAGGTGGATGGCAAAGGCACGGGAAGAAAGGAGTATCGTTTCGTGTACCAGGAGCTGTAAGTCATGCTACGTGGATGGCAAAGGCACGGGAAGAAAGGAGTATCGTTTCGTGTACCAGGAGCTGTAAGTCATGCTAGGTGGATGGCAAAGGCACGGGAAGAAAGGAGTATCGTTTCGTGTACCAGGAGCTGTAAGTCATGCTAGGTGGATGGCAAAGGCACGGGAAGAAAGGAGTATCGTTTCGTGTACCAGGAGCTGTAAGTCATGCTACGTGGATGGCAAAGGCGATTTATCTATTCAAAATGTACCTATTCCAAAACCAAAATCAATTTCATTTTTTTTTTTTTTTTTGTTTTTTTTTTTTTTTATCACTTTCCTCCGAAGGAAAGTAGCTATTGAGGTTGGACTCATGACGGAATTTTTGAAAAATTTCTTCAAATCTTTATCCATCCTACCTAGTAGACACCGAAAATGACCCCCGTTAAAATTTATATATATATGCATATATATATATATATGCATATATATATATATATATATACATATATATATATATATATATATATATATATATATATATATATATATATATATATATATTTATGTGTCTGTTAACACGATAGCGGCCAGAGTTTTTGTTTTTTCGTCACGAAACTTGGTATATAGCATTCAATTAGCAAACGATTGAACGAGTTCGTTAACCACCAAAATCGGTCCATCGGAAGGGGGGGTTTACCCCGAACCCAAAACACTAATTTGACCATTTCAGCCGTAATATTTGTTATATTTCAACGAAACTTGGTATTCGTATTGGTAATATAGAGAGAAAAGTTACACATAAAAATACACTAAATCGGTTCATAAGGAGGGGGGGGGGGTTTACTCCGGACCGACAATACCAATTCGCCACTACCAGCCGTGATTTTAGGTATATTTCGACGAAACTCGGTATTCATAGTGGTAATCTACAGGTAAATATGTGTTGTAAAAATAAACTAAATAGGTTCATTAGGAGGAGGGGGGGGGGTTACTCCAGACCCACAATACCAATTCGCCACTACCAACCGAGATTTTTGGTATATTTCGACGAAACTCGGTATTCGTAGTGGTAATCTACAGGTAAATATGTGTTGTAAAAATAAACTAAATCGGTTCATTAGGGGGGGGGGGTTTACTCCGGACCCAAATTACTAATATACTCATACTGGTCGTAATTTCTGCTGTATTGTAACGAAACGCGGTATACGTCGTGGGTAACTCATGAGAAAGAAGTGTTGTAAAAATGAGCTGAATCGGTCAATCGGAAAGGGGGGTTTACTTTGTAATATATTTCAATAGAAAAGCCAGCCAGACATAGGTTCACAAAGGCGCCGCAAGGAGCGCTAGAGGGACTGTATCCGGTTCCTGCGTTAGATCAAAATACGATCATATGAGGATTTTGTATTTATTACGTAGTGTAGTAGGTACCATGTGTAAACATAACTCTGGAAGTAAATTAATAATTTATCAGTTACTCATTACAAAATTAAAAGAGAACTATTCATGTTTTTATTTTATTTATTTAGGGTATTTTAAGCAAATTGTTCTGGAAAGCAGTCTACACTACCCAAATTCTGAGGAAACTGCTTAGTTATGCAGCTCCTGCGTGACGGACTTTTTTTTTTTAAGCGAGAAAAATTCTTTAAGAAGAACATGTATTTTTCTTAAGCAATCAGGGATTAGTTGAGTTTCGGCTATGAAAACATCAATACGATTTTTGTAAAAATGTTAGATGAAAAATTTAATATTATTTTATTAAATGTAAATGTTTGTGATTTATTTATTTATTTTTTTTTATTTATTAATTATAGGTGCTTCTACTGCCAAGGTCAGTAGCACCTTTGTGATTTATTTAGACGAAATTTAATAAAGAGGAGAAATAAAAATCTGGCCAGACATAGTTGTTCTAAATTGTATTAGCTTTCAATTAATAATTTTTTGAAATCGGTTAAGGTTTGGAGTTTGTCGTCGTTTTTGAAACACGAAAAGTGTTTTGGCCCCACTGTGCGCCGACCTCAGAGATGCTTCTTTTGCTCAATTATTAGGTAACACCCTAAAGAGAAGTGATGAGTGCTTAAATCAACCCCCAATCAATGTCTTCTATTTCCATTCAGGCAATAGTTTTTTACAACAAGCTTACCCCTGAAGAGGCCAATAGGACTGCTAAAGATGAAAGTAAAGGCAGCATACCCCCGCCACCACATTAAGGGTGGATTGCTCAAAGGATCCTGAGCTAGCTGGATGCTAACTCACTATCTGTAAGAGCTTCAAGGTTTTATTGGAAGTAAAGCTCTGAGTAATCCTACATCTAGTTGTAGCTTTCAGAGTACAGCCTTTACTTCTACCAGACATAGGATCAACCACAAGGGGAACAGGAGTATACTCTCAAATAACGGGTAACTTATTCATCACAACGCTCCACATCAAAACCAAATAGGGAAAAGGCAGTGTACATTGTTCAAATCAGCGATTTGTTTTACCAAGAATTGTTCTTATACAGTTGAAAACTATTATTTGTGTAAATCTACTCTATATTTGAGTCGTCTTGAATCAAAAGAAGACACATCATTGAAACGAATTTGTTCAGAAAACACCAAAAACAGAACAAGTCTTATGTTTAATTTTATACATTTGTATAATTTTCTTAAAAGTTGTAAGTATCACAGATTTTTTTTTTTGAGGAATTTGAGAAGTTTATCTGTTATAATATCTATTTTGAAGAAATTTTTATTTTTGTTGTGCCTTACTTAGTTTTAAAATTCACTGTATATCTTATTTTGGAGCCAACTTACCACTTCAAAATTAAAAAAGAACATGATCTATTGAGTTTTGAAAATCTTTTTCTTTTCCAGTATATTGAGGAAATGTTGAAGTTTTAAAACTGTTATCTCAAAATCGTAAAAATAGTGATGTCTCTTGTTTTGATTTTCGACGCCTCATTTGTCGAGTACCACTCACTGGCTGACCTATCATCGCCCAGGCCAAACCACTTGACAGAAAATTTTAAAATTTGTATGGGTTTGAACTTTTAGTTGGTTAGAGCCTTGGCGGCATGCATTGATAGGACTATAACAGTTCACCTGTTACCGTACTGTATGTATTTCATAATATTATTTTTATAGCGGTTCATTTTAACTCTGATGGAAGACCTTGAACTACTCTGCTTTTGTCCCTCGTAGAGTTTACGCTATACCTGGGGATGGTCCATCCGAGGTAATAACATCCCGAACCCTTGCACAACCTCATTACCCATAAGCATCCCCAGTCAGAACACTTCTTGGTAATGCTCGCAAATATAGTGGGTGTTTCCGAATGACATCTTGGAAATATAAATTTTTAAATTTTCACGTACATTTTTCATTGACGACTTTTTACCTGTACTGATTAAAGTGCTGTTACTGCTAAACTATAGATAACGTGTTATCTCTACGTTATCTGTTTCTTGATGGCGCAGAACGCCCCAATGTCAAGAAACATTATACTTTGATTACTTATCAATTGATGAATAACTTATAGTATAACGGGAACCGTGCTATAATAAACTGTTCAAAATTATATAGTAGCGTTAATTTTGATGATTCATTATGTAACGCAATAAAATAACTACTTAATAAGAGGCGCTAATGACCTAGATGTAGATGCGCCGTAAAAAAAAATAAAAAAAAAAATACTTATCTGCCGTGACGAATCACGGGTTTTCAGGTGGTGTGTATATATTGTGGTCAGTATTGTGTCAATAAAGATACACATTTTTGTAGGAGAAGGTAATGAAATCCTTTTAAGTAAATTCTGGAATTTTAGAATGATATTGGGATGTGAGTGACGTGGACTAATGAGCCTGCTCGTGTCCAGCAGGACTGAATGGGGTTAAATTCACCTGAAGGGGTTTAAAATTGGAATTTCCCTTATTGTATTTATATAACTAGCTGAATACCCGTGCTTCGTCACGGCAGATAAGTAGTTATTTTATTGCGTTAAATAATGTTTCATTAAAATTACGTTACTTTACAATTTTGTGCAGTTTATTATAGCACGGTTCCCGTCATACTATATGTTATTCAATGGGCGTTAAAATTTAAAAGTTTATGATTCCAAAAAGTTATTTGGAAACACCCATTATATTTGCGAGCATTATGAAGGTTATAGGCGAGGAGGCTGTGCAAGGGTTCCGGATATTATTGCCTCACCTAGAAAACTCTAAGGATAGGCTTACCATACATCACGGTTTGACCGGGACTGTCCCGGTATTTTGCAATGTAAGATGTAAAAAGTAATGAATTCATGTTTATAAGAATCTTTTATTAATCGGTTACTTTTCTACAATCAACATTTTTACTACTGCTCACAGTGTCAAAGATATGAGAAGTAATCTAACTGTAAAACGCTGGAACTACCTGCACAGCGCTGCCAGCTGCCAGACACTACTATTTGGCTGAGAGATTTTTTTAAGAAAATCAAGTAGCAAAAAAAGTTCCGTTCTTATATTTAAGGTTTGGGTAGACTAACAGTTCAGGATCCCCCCTTCCCGTTACTTGCTAGGCTTAAAACTCACCATTTTGCTTATAATTTGTACTGTTTTTATTCCCCCCCCCCTGGTATGCCCATCCCATATTAATGTGTCCCGGTTTAACTCTCCAAAAATATGGCAATCCTGTCTGACGGGAACAGGGAGACAAGAAACGCAATTAAAACTCTATGAGTGACAGTTTATTTCTAGTAATTCAAGGACTGCCATCATAGTGGAAATTAACCTCAATTAAAAATAATACTATGAAATAGATAATGTACGGTAACAGCTGTTCTGTTATCGTCCTAGCAACGCATGCTACCTAGGCTTGCATGCTTTAACCAACTCAAACTTTAAACCCCTCTAAAAATACTTAAAAATTCCAATATCAAAAAATCCTTTCTTAGTGAGTGCCTACATTATATAGAGAGTGTCCATGCAAAATTTCAAAATTTTCTGTCGAGTGGCTTGGGCTGGGCGATGATAGGTCAGTGAGTGAGTCAGTAAGTGAGTGAGTGGTATTTGACAAATATATAGTAGATGAACCGAACAGTTTTGATAAGAAGCTAAGTATAGTTGGGGGTCGGCTACGAATGACAGTCACATTTTCGTAAATATCTCTACGTTTCGGCAATGTCGTTGGCAGCCATCTTCAACAACAATAAAAGCCTAGGGGATGTAGTAAGACCTAAAATACCAATTAGATCACCATGAGTTGACATGAATCATGAGATAAAATAAGTTTAAGTCACGTTCACCTAAGGATACTGACACACACAGCGGTTTCGGCCGAGTATTTGTACTGGTATATTCGTAGTTCCCTTATAAACTCCGGCTCCTAAACTATTAAGGTGCCACAGGCCGCTGTAACAGAATTACAATGTCTGCAAAACCAGCTTATAGTCTTTCAAGTCAGGAAATCCTGTAAAGCTGATGTCGATAGCCATGCGCCTCGTTCGAGTGGTAACCCGATGCTCCTTGATAGCTCCGATGCGAAGAGCAAGGATTCATAAACCGTAGCCATGGGCGTATATAAGTGGGGTCTGTAGCTCTCCCCCCCCTCCCGAAAAATAAATTAAATATGATCACTTAGTTCAGAAAAAATAGCTTTTGTCGGGTTTAATAGCGTTTCAGTTGGCTAACTGTTACAAGTTCTAGATTGTTAGTATTCCATACCCCGCAAATGTTCTCAGCCCCCCGGAAATTCTGCCAGCCCCTCCCGATGACCGTAGGAGCTTGTTATCGCACTACGTATGGCGTTAATGCTGTATGTTTAGGAATCGCCTGCGACTTTTTTCGTAAGAGGTATTGTACCATTGTATCAACATTTTAATTGTGGAGTGTGTTTTTGAGGAGGTATTATATTTCAACAATTACCAAAGGTGCATGTTCAATTCATATTTTATTTTTGAAAAGTTTCAGAGTATAATAATCCGTCATACTTTTTGCTACTTATCAAAACTAAGATAAATTGGTGCCCTTATTGTCTTAAAAGTTTTTTTTTTTTTTTTGAAATGGCTTTTACATGTTTTGAGTAGAGCTTGTAAATGAGTTTGTGAAAACATTTTTGTGGCAGGAAGTTTCTCTAGACTGTTGATTAATGTAGTTTTTTAGAAGCAAGTTATACAGGGAAAGTAAGTCTATTTTCTTCTTAAGTTTATCTTGAACAACTCATGATTAATGGATTATATTTAATGCAATTAAAATCTTTGCGGGGAATCGATAAGCCGAAGAGAAAGGCGAGAATAATTTGCATGAGATGGCTGACGTTTCTGAGGCGAGCCACTACAAATTGACATTGTGAGTGACACCAAAGAGTGAGTTGGGGAGTCTGATGATGGTTTAAGCTAGGGACAGGGTTCGGAGGGAGTGGGGGATGGGGGTTTGGGGAGTTTAGGCCTGTTTAAGAGAAGTTTTAATTAAAGAGTTAGCTCTAGAAAGCTCCCTGCTCTGGTTATCCTACAACTCAAGTCTTAAATCCAGACCTCATCCTAGGGGTAGAAGGGATTTCAGCGGGGTAGGAGATGGGTCAAGGGGTACTATGGTATCTCCGAGCAGGAACAGTGTCCAATCTTAATGCTGACCTTTCCTCCAAGTAGGGAGGCGGTTTCATAGCCGCAAAACTCATCAACGAGCTTCTATCTTCAATATCATCAACAAATTGATTCTAAGAAAAGTGTAAGGGGTACATAAGAAGCAATAAGCATAAAAGTGTAAGGGGTACATAAGAAGCAATAAGCATAAAAGTGTAAGGGGTACATAAGAAGCAATAAGCATAAAAGTGTAAGGGGTACATAAGAAGCAATAAGCATAAAAGTGTAAGGGGTACATAAGAAGCAATAAGCATAAAAGTGTAAGGGGTACATAAGAAGCAATAAGCATAAAAGTGTAAGGGGTACATAAGAAGCAATAAGCATAAAAGTGTAAGGGGTACATAAGAAGCAATAAGCATAAAAGTGTAAGGGGTACATAAGAAGCAATAAGCATAAAAATGTAAAGGGTACATAAGAAGCAATAAGCATAAAAGCGTAAGGGGTACATAAGAAGCAATAAGCATAAAAGTGTAAGGGGTACATAAGAAGCAATAAGCATAAAAGTGTAAGGGGTACATAAGAAGCAATAAGCATAAAGGTGTAAGGGGTACATAAGAAGCAATAAGCATAAAAGTGTAAGGGGCACATAAGAAGCAATAAGCATAAAAGGATTCAAACATTAGTGTCTTCGTTTATTGGGCGTTTCACAATCTTTTTCTCCAGCACTTATCATGCAGGGTTGAGGAAGTTAGTCAATAAGAATGTTTGTATAGTTTAACCGGTATAAGTAGCTAATTTCGTCCGGTACCATGGAAACGGTCTCTGATAGACCCAATCGATGGTCCAGCTGTAACCTACCAATCAGAATCGAAGAAGAGTTCACCACCTTCAACAGACCAATCAGAACCATGGAAGAAGAGACTACGCTTTTGGAACCGGACGAATACTAGAAGAACTGGATAAACATTATCATTGTCAGATTAGCGATAGTCTGTGACGCGGTCAATATCTGAAGTCCATAATAACTTAGAGGCATATAAAAGGATACAAAAAGGGCTTATCTCAAAAATCCTATAATGCACATTTATCAACACTCACACCCAAGGCCCATGGTGAACCTCCTGACGTCTTGCGGATCTTCATAGCTTGCAGAAACCTCTTCCTACTGCACTGCTCTCTCAACTCTCCTTCCATCCGTTATCTGCCTTAAAAATTTCAGGATAGTAGGAGTAGAGAATGTTCTAGAGTTCCTGGGTTCGTCAATCTGGCCATTGTTGTCCCGCTGAGGACGAGGTCAGACTGTCAGACCAAACATCCTTCAATGTGTTCCTTCAAACGGAAGGATTCTTTCTCCCTAGTGCGCTTAAGTCCTGGCTTAACTACTTGTCCTTTACTCGTCAAACTCATTAGTAGTTCAGGAATGGAGCAACTTTGCCGTGATGTGTTCGGAAAAAATGTTAATCCATTACTCAAACGTTGTTTTATCGACAATTATAAAAGAACTCATAGACAAGAAGAAAATAAGGCGGACTTGGAACAGAAAGTGGTTGTAACTAACAGACATCAATTCAGCCCAAATGTTACCAAGGCAGAAAAGCGAAGATCAAAAGGAAAACAAATGTTGCGAATGACACCCGACCAGTTTAACGTTTCACGGAAAGTAACTCTAGAGAACAACTTGTCGCTTTTACTAATACTTGTCACTAAGCACCTTTTTGGACGTAGGTACAAGTGTTTGGTTGACATGTGAGAAGCTCGTGTAAACCAGCTTCACAATGTCACTAGGCTTTGCGGTCAAGAATCAGATGTATCTTACAAGGGGAGTATACAGCGATGGGGTCACCGATCTGGACCAAATTTTTTCTGGTGATTCTACATCGAAAAATAGTCGACACGTGTCCGAGCGTTCCGTCCAATGCTCATTAGGAGCCGAGAAATAAAATAAAATAGGTTGAACGTGCTTTATTTTTTATATCGAGTTTAGAAAATGATATCGGCATGATTGTTTCACCAATTCATTTGTTTTTTAGAGTAGAATTATAGAACAATAAATTGTTATTGTAAAACAATAATTTATATTTTGTCAAATATATTCAAAAATATGCTTAAGTTTTCAAGTAAACTAGTATTATACATTTTTTCACACCAAAAATAATAGCAGATTTAAAATCAGCACCCCAAAAAAACCCTAATATGGTGAATATTATTGAAAACAAAAAATAATGATTTTTCCCAGTCTGGAAGAGACTAAGAATTTGTAAGCGAAAAAGTAATGTAACGTTTTGAAATTCAATATCTCCCCTTGAGATAAACCGATTTCAACGTCATTGATATCTTTAAAAAGAAGAAAGGCTCCTTTTTCTAACCATATAAATGGCTTTTGTATTATCTCAAAAGGTACTTGCAAAAAATGGTTCTCAAAATAAAAATAAAATGTAAACTTTTTTGTAAATTTAAAATACATTTTTTTATATTTTTGTAATATTCCCAAAATTAGAATTTAGGGGGTTTTCAACAAGCTAAAATCGAATCTGACATCCGTTTTTAAATCAAAATTTTTTTATTATCGATAACTTTTTAAATGTAGATATATGGAATATTTTGGCAGAATAACGTCTTCTAAAGACTCGAGTATGTAAAAAAAAAATTGATTTAAAAACGGATGTCAGATTCGGTTTTAGCACCTTGAAAACCCCCTAAATTCTAATTTTGGGAATATTACAAAAATAAAAAAAAATGTATTTTAAATTTCGCTAAGGGGAACCCGTAAAATGTTGTTAAAGATTCAACAATCCGGCTATATTTCCAAGAATATTTACCCAATTCAAACCAAACTTGGTGGGTAGATAAAGGCCATAATGTGAACCATTTCCTTCCAATCGGGGTGTTTTTACCTGTTCTGGGATTGAAGTTATATGCAAAAAAGTTTACATTTTATTTTTATTTTGAGAACCATTTTTTGCAAGTACCTTTTGCGATAATACAAAAGCCATTTATATAGTTAGAAAAAGGAGCCTTTCTTCTTTTTAAAGATATCAATTACGTTGAAATCGGTTTATCTCAAGGGGAGATATTGAATTTTAAAACGTTACATTACTTTTTCGCTTACAAATTCTTAGTCTCTTCCAGACTGGGAAAAATCATTATTTTTTGTTTTCAATAATATTCACCATATTAGGGTTTTTTTGGGGTGCTGATTTTAAATCTGCTATTATTTTTGGTGTGAAAAAATGTATAATACTAGTTTACTTGAAAACTTAAGCATATTTTTGAATATATTTGACAAAATATAAATTATTGTTTTACAATAACAATTTATTGTTTTATATATTATATTGTTCTATAATTCTACTCTAAAAAGCAAATGAATTGGTGAAACAATCATGCCGATATCATTTTCTAAACTCGATATAAAAAATAAAGCACTTTCAACCTATTTTATTTTATTTCTCGGCTCCTAAGGCGCATTGGACGGAACGCTCGGACACGTGTCGACTATTTTTCGATGTAGAATCACCAGAAAAAAAATTTGATCCAGATCGGTGACCCCATCGCTGTTCACTCCCCTTGTTAGTATCTACCCTGTGGATCCTCGTTGCCTGTTTCGGGACCGGGTTTCTTGTCATTTGTCTGTCATGACTCATCGATATTTATCAAATCACACATAAAAGAAAGTAGCATGGACTAGAAATAAAGTGTGTACAAGACACTTAATTTTTGTCTACTTAAACTGAAAAGTGAAGAAGTTTCTAGAGCTTAATTACATTTATAAAATCATATTTCAGTATAATTATCTTCTATTTAAGCTGAAGAGTTCTAAATTAGGTAGAATCGATATTTTTAAAGCGCTCTAAACGAAGGATGAATTTTAAAGGAGACTGGAAGCCAAAGTTTCTCTGGAGGCTGACCGTCCAGGAGTTTAGTATTCCAGCTCCCGTGGGCCTCTTTTCGTTGGAGTTTGAGGTAAATTTAATTAGAGGTGGGAGGGAGGGTTCTGCTATTCACTGCTTTCAGTTCTAGCTTTTAGTATGCGTCCTCGATGCTAGAATCCTCGGCATAAATAGAGGCAGCTTATGAAGAAGAATTTCACTCGAGGTCCCGTTTATGTTGGAATTATTTCTTGGGAATCTTTCGTGTTTAAAGTAATGCCCCCTTGATAATAATGTAGAAAGGAATTCTTCTGCATAGTTGTTGACAAATATTTAATAAACTTACTTACTTCAAAGAATTCAATTTACGACGTTACTCTGTCGGTGTCTGCACGATTTAATAATATTAAAGGCTAGCTGAATACCCGTGCTTCGTCAGGGCAGATAAGTAGTGATTTTTTTGCGTTCAATGATGTATCATTATAATTAACGCTACTATATAATTTTGTGCAGTTTATTATAGCACGGTTTCCGTTTTGCTATATGTTATTCATAAATCGATAAGTAAGTATAATGTTTCTTGACAATGGGGCGCTCCGGACCAGTGTCAAGAAACAAGCGATAACTCGTTATCTATAGGTGAGTAGTACCAGGGGTTTAAAGGTTCGGGATATTATTACCTCGGATAGACCATCACCAGTTATAACTCTATGAGGGACAAAATCACAGTTTATTTCAAGTATTTCAATGTCTGCCATCATAGTTGAAAAGAAGCTCAAATAGAAATAATATTATGAAATAGATACAGTACGGTAACTGCTGACCAGTTATCTTCCTAGCAACGCTTACTGACTAGGCTCAAAAATACTTAACAATTTAAATATCAAGAAAATATGCTCGCTTCTCAGCGAGTGTTTACATGCTAAAGGGAGTGTCCAAGCAAAATTTCAAATTTTTCTGTCAAGTAGTTTGGGCTGGGGGATGATAGGTGACGCTTGTGAGTAATATTTTCAGCATATAGTTGAGGGGGAAGGAGAGGGTTAAGTGAAGATTTTAAGATTTTTTACCCTCTAAAAAAATCGTTAATAAGGGAAATATGAATTTCTTTGAATTTTCCAAAAAGTGTGAATGGAGCACGAGGTATGTGCAAACCCTTTCAGCATGAAACATACTATAGCTGAAACCTAACTGTCCAAGATGGTTAGTAACCTTTTTTCTTTCTTGAAATTTTCGTATATCTTGTATCTTCTTTCTGTTAACACTATACCCGCCACACTACTTATCACTACTTATCTGCCAGTATTCTGCTGCTAGGATGGATTTTGTTGGTTAACCTACTTGACCTTTCAAATTAGTTGTGACTGTTTTTGAGAAAGAACAAACAAATTTAGATTGAACCAATTATCACCGCATGGCAAGCCAATGATTCAGAGTATCATGGCATAGTACCTTACAGCAACGCCATGCGTAGATTTCTAAAGGCTCGGGCACACAGGAAGCGATCTGTATCGCGGCGGTCTGCGATAAGGGGACATCACATAGGACGCGATATATTTGTGAGAAATACTGTTCTTAATATAAATAAATCATATTCATTCAACTAGCTAGAATATTATGAACTATGAATGCAATGAACTAGGTAGAATTCATGTACATATTCTTTAATTAAAACCAAATAACCTGAAAACATATGATTTTTAATGAATGATTCAGTTTCTTGTCCCAAAGTGATCGCGCGACAAATCAGTAATTTTTTACAACTTTATCGCCTGGCAAAGCGATAAAGACTAGCTCCCTGAGACAGATCGTCCTCTGTGTGACGGGGCTGATGCTATGTTTAATACAAGTAGATCGCCTCCCACCCTCAGTCAGATATCGCTGTCTGCCGCGATACAGATCGCCTTCTGTGTGACGGGGTTGATGCTATACTGTGTAATACAAGTAGATCGCCCGACACCCTCGGTCAGATATCGCTGTCTGCCGCGATACAGATCGCCTTCTGTGTGACGGGGCTGATGCTATGTTTAATACAAGTAGATCGCCTCCCACCCTCAGTCAGATATCGCTGTCTGCCGCGATACAGATCGCCTTCTGTGTGACGGGGTTGATGCTATACTGTGTAATACAAGTAGATCGCCCGACACCCTCGGTCAGATATCGCTGTCTGCCGCGATACAGATCGCCTTCTGTGTGACGGGGTTGATGCTATACTGTGTAATACAAGTAGATCGCCCGACACCCTCAGTCAGATATCGCTGTCTGCCGCGGTTACAGATCGCCTTCTGTGTGACGGGGCTGATGCTATGTTTAATACAAGTAGATCGCCCGACACCCTCGGTCAGATATCGCTGTCTGCCGCGATACAGATCGCCTTCTGTGTGACGGGGCTGATGCTATGTTTAATACAAGTAGATCGCCCGACACCCTCGGTCAGATATCGCTGTCTGCCGCGATACAGATCGCCTTCTGTGTGACGGGGCTGATGCTATGTTTAATACAAGTAGATCGCCCGACACCCTCGGTCAGATATCGCTGTCTGCCGCGATACAGATCGCCTTCTGTGTGACGGGGCTGATGCTATGGTTAATACAAGTAGATCGCCCGACACCCTCGGTCAGATATCGCTGTCTGCCGCGATACAGATCGCCTTCTGTGTGACGGGGCTGATGCTATGTTTAATACAAGTAGATCGGCTGACACCCTCGGTCAGATATCGCTGTCTGCCGCGATACAGATCGCGTCATTTGTGTCCGAGCCTTTAAACTCGGTATTCTTGGTTTGATTTTGTTTTTTGGATGTTACGGTTTAGTGAATAAATCTCAGGACGATTTTTTTCTGTACTTCCTTTTCCATTGCGCCAAGTTTTAGAGCTATATTGTCTCAGCGCCAACTATCCAACAAATCGAGTGATGTGTTTTAGCGGATGGAACAGACAAGCCGACAAGAAAGGTAGAGGCGTTTGGTATTTAGTTTAAAGGCACTCAGCTGTTCGGTTCTTGCCTTCCTGGCAAGCTTTTAACTCAACCAAACAACAATACTAGCTACTGATGTTGAATGGAACCACAAATAGCTAACTATTTCTTGTTGTTTTCCTACAGGAATCCCAACAGAATTTCTAAACGGCTACTACAGTAGTTCGGACTTGGAAATGAGATATAAACTAGTAGAATGAAAATGGTAATGCCATGTTATTTTTGGTCCTTTTATAAACATTAGCTTTTAGAAAAGTTGATGGTCTTTTTGGTTGGATTAAATGTCAATTTCTCTCCTACAATCTGATTTCTTTTGTGTTTACATTGCCCTGCTCATGGAATCATTTTCATGGCAGAAAATGTCGATACAAACTACTAGGCACCGAAAATAATTATCCCGTTAAACAAAATTATACTTATGAACGATAGCGCCTATTAATTTCATTCATCTCTTAACCGCTTATGGAAACGCGAGTAATGATATCTCGGGTAAAGATGTCGTTCCGATTTTC
Organism: Gonocerus acuteangulatus; assembly: GCA_946811695.1. Classification (NCBI taxonomy): domain Eukaryota; kingdom Metazoa; phylum Arthropoda; class Insecta; order Hemiptera; family Coreidae; genus Gonocerus; species Gonocerus acuteangulatus. The sequence continues at coordinate 74,628,010 of OX328130.1, read as the reverse complement.
CCAAGAACCAGTTAACTCGGGCTCTGACAATTTGACCGATATTTAATTCCATCGTTCGTAAATGTATTTTCTTGATTTTTAGTTAACTATTATTAATGAAAAAACTCTTTTTGAGAAAAATGGAAAAAATTAAGCTTTCTTGGAATATTTTTCTAAAATATCCCTACCTGATTTCCGTTGGAAAATCATGTGGTAAAATAAAGACATCTATTCGAAAACATTATATATATTTCCTACAAAAACTTTTCTTTATGCAATGATGCGGTGCTCGGAATTCGAAAATGTTGGTTTCGAGTTAAAGTTAAGAAGAAGCTGAAAAAAAATAGTGTTGGTGACAGAAATTCTTTTAATTGGTCCAATTAAATTCGTTTCTGTCACCAACACTAATTGTTTAACTTTAACTATAATTTTCTCAGTTTTGTCTAATTGTGGGTTAGTCACCTTTGGCACTGAGCCCATCATATAACTTGTCACTCGGCTGTGGACGGGTAGGAGAAGGTGGAGGCACCCTCTAGCCAATGACGGCCGAGCTGGGTTGCCTCTCCTCCCTCTCCTAGTCCAGTGATGTGTGGTGGGTAAATACCCAGTGGGTAGGTAAATATAAATTGGATATATACCCGGGTATTTACCCACAGGGAGGGTAAATACCCAAAAAGTGGGTATTTTCAGTTTTTCAGCTTGATACAACTTCTTTGAATATTTTTTGGTGCAAACAAGGACTGAAACTTACCCATTAGATCATAAAACTTAATAAACATTAATACTTACACATTAATATTTTAAAGAAAGTTAAAAGTCGGTCCGGGTATTTACAACTTCATGATTACTTCGGGTATTTACGAATTTTCATGATTACTTTCACGGTGGGGAAGGTTAATTAATTTTAAAAAGGTTTTAATGAAGCCTATTCAATTATTAAGGACTTACATAAATTTAAAAAAGTGTCAAAAACATTAATTTTTATTGTAATAGTTTAAAATCATTTTAAGTGGTTTTTGATCCTTGTTAATATTATTTGAAATTGTGCTCATACAGTAGTAACAACATTACAGTAAGCGGAAATCTCACCAGAAATGAAAAGGTAGCTTCTTGATGACAGAGTGTTTTGGGCCCGAGTTGGGAAACTAGTTAACATCCTTGAACCAATTGTTGAACTTATCACTGCCATTCAGTTAAATGCCCCTTTGATCCACACAGTTCATAAGAGATTTAAGAATTACTGAAAACTCTTCAACAAGAAATCCCAGAATCTTCTCTTCAAAAAACGGAGGAATAACTTGTGCTAACTAAATAGGAGAAACTCATTCAGTTTGATGTTGGAAACGTACATCTTGCTGCAGACTTGTTAAACTCTTCCATTTGTTTTGTGTGTGAGTTAGGCAGAAGCATGGGATTGAAATCAGTTGATCTTCGGAAAGACATAATAGATATCTCGGAAGCTGGACAAAGAAAATAATTAAATAAGTCCCATGTTATGGTGGAGAGGCTTGGTAACTTAATTTGTGTTTTGGGAAATTGAGATAATGTTAGTCCAAAGTTTCAGCTGAGGCTACATTTTTGTGAATGCAGTACAGTAGTATCAAATTTAAGCAAACAACTTGGTTTATTGGTAGTCCGAAGGTCCATGGCAAATTTTCAGCTAATAATTTATTATTTATTAACCTCTCAGTGATCCTATTTTATAATTTATTACTGTTATAATAGTTTCTCAGTGTTGCAATAGCTCTGAACTGGCAAGATCCATGACATTTTACAATATTTGATTACTAAGTCGCGGTTTAGTTAAATACCTTAAATACCCGGATATTTATGAAATTGGGTATTTACCCTTAAGAATAAATACCCGGGTATTTTACAACACTAGTCCATGATATAGGCAGGGCGTAGGCTGTGATGGTTGAACTGGCAACGTCCATCTCCCTCTATGCTTTCCCCGTGTGGCTAGTTATATCTCTCGCAATATAATTGTGTTTTCCTAGAGCGAATGTTTGTGGAGTGAGTAATTATCCTTTAGGATATTGTCGATTTCCTGTGCATTAGGGTATCTAAAATCTTGCTTTTTTAAATATTTCATTGGAGTAGGTGTTTAAATTTGTCGTCAAGAAAAAATTGAACGAAACGAAATTGGGATTTTAATTAATATGTTAAGTTTATTTTAGACTCTCCGTCGTGATGGGAGGTTCTGCATCAGAAGAGATTTTAGGAAATGGTTGTGAATTTACTGTTTTTAACTGATGTTTTGAAAGATTTATACTGTGTATTTTGCATAGAATATTTTGCTGCCTGATGACAAGAGTATGGAAGGTTGTGATAAAACTTGGCCGTGCTTAATAAAACTTTGCTCCTGGACTTTGATAAAGCTGATGAGACTCCGCCATATGTAGGGGTGTGTGTTTGCCGACGGGATATTAAGCAAGGAGCTTTAAGGGGGGGGGGTGGAGTATTAACCCTCCGGAGTTTATAATTAAGAGAGTGGTAGTTAATGAAAGTAGATCAAAGGGTTTCTGCCGACAGGAGGATCTACTACACAGCTGGTGACACTTTCCGCGCCTTGTTTATCTCTTGTAGTCCTGTCTGGGAGTATCTTGATAGTAGGTGTGTAGTAGTCTTAATGTTCTAGGGTGCTTGTTGGTTCTTTCCTTTTTTAGCGCGGTTCTTAACTCTTTGCTAAAATAAAAAAACAGTTATTCCTAGGGGATCATCTGCCCGTTGATCACCGAAGTCAAGCAATGTCGGGCGTGGCCAGTATGAATGGGTGACCGACCATGTGCTTTTGGCATTATAAAGGGGTGGCAACCTATAGATAGCCCGATGTTAATAGCCCAACTCTTGATAAGCTCGAGTCCCACTGATAGCAGGTTGCGGGTTTTCATTTACGAGTTTCCGTGCTTTATCAGGGATGTATTAGACATGTGATGACCTAGATGCAAATGCTCAAAAAAATAAGAGCGAACCAGGATTTGGAGACTTATGTAAGTATAATGTCGCACACATTAGCAAAATTGAAAAAGACACAATATACAACCACAAAGAAGCCAATTCCATTTTCAATTTGTTGCCTTATAATTAAAGGGGTCGGGGCAAAACAGTGCCAAGCAACATTTTTAACAGACCTTAACTGTAGCTGCTATATGTTGGATATTATGTGGGACTATGGTAACCTTGCGTGACTTAAATTATATAAAACTCGTATAAAAAAGTTGAATATTTGTATAATACTTTTTCAAAAACAAAACAAAAAAAACTACATTTGATTAATTCCTTATCGCTGGCTTGGATTCCTGTTGTTGAAAGAAGAGCGACCAAAATGTCACTTCGTCTATAAAATAACAACATGCACGTCGAAAGGACTACAAACTTCTCACTACCCATGGTGGATTTCTGCCTGGATGAAGTCGCGAACTCGTCAGCAAATTGAAGGGATAGGAAACATGACAGGTGTGGTGTTACATTCTCTGTAACTAGTTATCGGAGTTTTGTTACTGAAAATGTTTCTCAGAACTAATTACTTCTAACAAGTTTCACTTTAATGGAAAGCTAGAAGCATTTCCATCCATTTTGAAAGTTTTAAATATAATATAAACTATATTTCAATTAATCAAATTTGTACTGTAACATTTTTCGTTAAAATCATTGATACTTGGATGGGGGATTAGAAAAGCAATTAAAAAAAAAACATAATAAGATTAAGATTACCGGGGTTCGGTTAAAAGACTTAATAAAACTGAATTTCCATAAATATTTACAAAAAGGAATAATAAAAAAAAAACCCCTACAAATAATGTCATAGAAATAGAATATTATTATATTTCTGAATGATAACAGTTTTACATGTAAAAGTATTATAACTAGTTTATGGTCATATACAGACACAGTAAGCAGTCTTGTGCAAATTAACAATAGATACAATATCCACTATTATAAAAACATGCGGTTAGCCAGCAGTATAATTCAAATATTTATTACTCGAGGCTTAGTTTTAATCCTTAGAAAGATTATTTATTGCAGAAAATTAGATTTTTAAGAAGATTATTTCTTAATTGTATATTTAATTCTATATCTTACGGGTGGGATTTTAACAAAATGAAATTTAAATTGTTATCTTGTACATCCATTTTGTCTCACCCCCTCTTTCCCATCTCTCTCTCTCTCTTTCTCTCTCTCTCTCTCTCTCTCTCTCTCTCTCACTCCTCCCTCTCTGATCACTACACTCAATACAGAGGCTCGGGGAGTTTATTTGGGCAGTGGTGCACGCCTTATTTAGTTTTTCTCTTCGTCCTTTTACTCAATAGTGATATTAAAGGAGACCGTAGCAAGTTGCACATCACGTACTTTATACTCGTTAGATAGATAGATAGATATAATCAGGGCCCCTAGGGGGGGAAAGCGACTCGAGCTCAAAGATCTATTGTGCCCCTGACAACCTGCTGGGTCAGTTATAGCAGCCCTGCGTCCCTGACAAACCCTCTGATCCTCTGAGGTGTGAGCTCAGAATCTCTTCCTGGGTCAGTTATAGCAGCCCTGCGTCCCTGACAAACCCTCTGATCCTCTGAGGTGTGAGCACAGAATCTCTTCCTGTGTCACTTATAGCAGCCCTGCGTCCCTGACGAACCCTCTGATCTTCTTAGGTGTGAGCTCAGAATATCTTCCTGGGTCAGTTATAGCAGCCCTGCGTCCCTGACAAACCCTCTGATCTTCTTAGGTGTGAGCTCAGAATCTCTTCCTGGATCAGTTATAGCAGCCCTGCGTCCCTGACAAACCCTCTGATCCTCTGAGGTGTGAGCTCAGAATCTCTTCCTGGGTCAGTTATAGCAGCCCTGCGTCCCTGACAAACCCTCTGATCCTCTGAGGTGTGAGCACAGAATCTCTTCCTGTGTCACTTATAGCAGCCCTGCGTCCCTGACGAACCCTCTGATCTTCTTAGGTGTGAGCTCAGAATCTCTTCCTGGGTCAGTTATTTTTGCTACTCGTTGATAAAAAGCACTAATAGAATAACAAAACTTGCGGGAGAATTCAGTTTTATGAGAAAACAGCGTTTTTGCCATCCCGCACCAGTGCGGGAGTAGCTTGAGGAAAGTGGTCTTCGTCTGTCCGCACCGACCCGAATGGTATAGGCGTATATAAGAGGGGGAGCTGCAGCCCCCCCAAATTTTTATTTGATCTGTAAAAATGTGACATAAAACCTTTAAAAATATTTAAATTAAATAAGATTACTTAGTTCATAAAAAATATATTATTTTAGATGTACCTGCGTTTTAATTGCGTAAAACGTTTTTTTTTCGGGGCTTCGACAACTAGGCCATTAGCGCCGACATCCAGGGTGCAGCGAGGAATTTTCCCAACGAGCCGTGAGATGAGAAAATTCCTGCCGCCGGTGAGGATCGAACCCACCATCTCCCGCTTATGAATCTAAGGCGGTAGCCATTAGACCACGGGAGACCCCTTGGGTAAAACTATTCCAAGTTCTAAATTGTTAGTATTCCATACCCCGTAAATGGTACCAGCCCTCCCCACAAAATATTCCCAGTTCCCCGAAATTATTTCGTATATAAGCCCATGCCTAATTGAAAGGGAACATATTTTAAGAAGAACAAGTATACCGATATTCTTATGAAATTGTAGGATTATGTCTTCAAGGGGCGGAGCCATGTCACTAATAAAATAGATTGGTCATATATATTGAATACGCCTAAATACATCATAAAAGTGTTTAAATATAATATTTTACATAAGATACAATACTTTGCATTTCTTAGTCTTCTATCCTCGAGTAAGAAAGCAACTATGTTGGTATGGGGGATACATATTATTACAGAATTAAGCGAAACTGAACAACGTTGCCCTGAGTACACCTCCTTGAGGCATTCCATTCTTTTGTACAAATGCATGGTCTTGTTGAGGATAAAGTTTCACTTATACCCTCTTAAATGCTATATGTTCGCTGAGGTAATTATACAGAAACCTATAATGGGCCCTGAAAACCCTATTCTTTTAATTGGAGAAATGCGTCATCTCGAGACTCTTCTAATGCCTTTTCTTGCCTAGGGATACGACCGGGACTGACTTCTTTTCAAAGTACAAATTAAGACTTACGAAGTCTTAGATCCGTCAGTGTAAATGAATTAAGTATTATTAATTCACGTATTAGGAAGTGAATTACGTATTGTAGTGGAGATGGAGATAGTTAGCCGTTGTAGTGATACGAAGACAAGGTATGGTTGGGATTCGGCTAGGAGAAAAAACGTCAGACCTTCAGGAAGAAATCTGTATTGGACGTTTCGGCTGCACATTGGCAGCCTTCTTCAGCACTAGAGAATGCCTAGGGGGAAGGGAGGAAGACCTCGAAGACACTAAGGTAACCCTCCCCCTAGGCATTCTCTAGTGCTGAAGAAGGCTGCCAATGTGCAGCCGAAACGTCCAATACAGATTTCTTCCTGAAGGTCTGACGTTTTTTTTCTTCTAGCCGAATCCCAACCATACCTTGACTACGTATTGTAGGTGTGCTTTGATGATGTGTTAGTGAGCATTTGTGGATAAGGGGTTTGTATTTTTAAATTTTGGCAGTTCCATGTCAAATCATAGGTTGTGTATAGTCCATGGTTGGTAAGTCGGTAAGTTATTTGTATATTTGTGTTAAGTATATTTGTGTCTTGGGAGTAGTATTTAACTGGCAATGGGCGTCGCCCTGATGGTTGCGTTTGGTATGTCCGCACCACTACTTTGTCAGTCCGTCTAGGAGTTCATGCGCTGCTCATAGATGTTGATTTTAACATACCAAATGTAAAGTGTACATCGCCATGAAGCGGAACACCAACAAATAAATACTAATTAAGACATGCAGTCTCCATATCGGCTGAATGATGCACAGTGAAATGTTCTTTTGGAAACCCACATGGCGAGGGGAGGAGTAAGTGTCCACTTTCCTAGAACCGGCAACAATCCCTTATTAATTATTTTGTTTGCACTATGATTGTTAATCTGTTTAAATGCGATAGTTTGGATGTAGTTTTTAGTGTTTCATCGTTGAGAAAGATAGTTGTTAGTGCCGAAGAAGAGAGTCTATCCGTTTGGAGTGTAGATTGGATGGAAGGTCCTAAAAGCAAAACCCCCAAGGCTCGTAAAAACCTCTACTAGTTGGGATTGGTGGTGGGCGTGGTGGTTAAGGTTGTCTGGTGGTTGAGGTCCTAACCTCAAGGTTTGATAGTTCTTGCTATCTCCTTGCTTTAGCTTCTTGGCCTTTAACCAGGAGTCGATGTCATCTATAGATCTGTGTCTTCTTGTCTTCATCAGTATCTTATCTCCTCTATCTATATACCTTTCCGGAGTACTTTTTTTTGTTTATGGTAATAACAATTAAAGCATCAACTTGTAAATTTGGTTATTCTAATCCTAGTATAGAATAAGGATTTTATTATAACCTCTATGTAAGAGAATATTTATAAATGAACGCATTCGAATAATCAATAGGTTATTATATTCCCTGGAGATTGATGTTATTGTTTTGTTGCATTTCAATATTGGAACATCATACAAATAAGTGGTATATATAGTAAAAGTGAAATGTTTGAAAAAATTGATTTAGATACAGAAATGGGTTCTTGAACCCATCATCTGGTTTATCTGGTACATCATCTGGTTTATGATTAATATGCAAAAGAATTAGAGAATCCGCATATAGACCCCTTAATTTCCTTCAGGACTTAATATTACAAAAGTGACAACACCCAAGAGAACACAAACCAGGTGGCAGCAACTGTCAAGAAAATCACTTCTTGTAAAGGGTAATCTTGTAAAGAGATCCAAGTGATTTTCTTGACAGTTGCTGCCACCTGGTTTGAGTTCTCTTGGGTGTTGTCACTTTTGTAATATTAAGTCCTGAAGGAAATTAAGGGGTCTATATGCGGATTCTCTAATTCTTTTGCATATTAATCATAAACCAGATGATGTACCTATTAAGTATCATCGATGATAAACATCAATAGACCTGAGGATTCGTCCAGTATGATCGAAACTGTAAAAATCTAGTTTGTACTGTTTCCACAGATGTTCAACTTTGACTTTTTTCCTCCCTGAAAATATTGAGTTTGTTATTAAGTCCCCTTGACCTCTGGGATCCTAAATTATAATTATTCAGTATTCTTCGGCTGATTCCTATTAATTTTATAGAGGATACCAATTTTGCCTTTAGAATATGTTTTAAAATTAAAATTATGAGATGGAACCATTTTTGCCCTTATGACACCCCCCCCCCGCCCTGTAACCAAATTCCAGGCTAGACCTACAATTGCCCTCGGCTGTCCAGAATCCTATCTAAAGCAGTCCATTCACGTAGCAGTACGACTTGTGGTCCGACTTCCGAAGTTGGACCAGAAATGGGATCGTGAATGGGCTTGTTGGATTGCTGGAAGTCTAGTTGGTCCGGCGACTCGCGACGGAGTTGGAGCGTGAGTCGGATCAAAGTCGTCCAACTTAGCTCAGTCAGTGCTTGACCTTCGGACAACTTCGGACTGCACTCGACCAATTTTTCGGCTCGTGAGTGACGTACACAGCCTTGTAAACAGACTAGGACTAAAGTTGGATCGCTAGTAGGATAGCAAGTCGGAGCGTGAGTGGAGTCCACTATCCAACTAGTAGTCCTACTAACTTGGACTACTAGTAGGAAAATGAATGGCCTTCTTAAGGAAAAAGATCTTACAAGATCTAACCACTGACTTACATGTATTTCGCTGCTGTTGACAGTAAATATATCGACCAACCTTTACCTTATGCCCCCATTACCTTATACACTATACCTTATAGAATAGCTCATTACCTTATACCCGTTGTTCGTCTATTTCCTTAGGTGTTGTCTCTTGATTGAGTCTTACCAGGAGCCAATTAAATTATTATTTTACTTACTTTCAATTAGGAAGTATTTGTCTTTATTTCGTAAAATGAAAACACCTGGAGTTAACAATGTACTGGAGAACCTGAGTTCGAAACTCACGCGCACACTGTCCTAACAATTTCTTGCGAGTTCAACAGCCTAATCGGAAGGAAGCCAACCTTTTGCTAAAAGTCTAAATAGATTCTTTATTCTAATCATAGACCGTAACCTAACAAATCATATTCGTTCAATCCAAATTATAATAATCCAAAATACGTTCTGAAATGACCAATTCATTTTGTCATAAAAAATAAGCTGTTAATTTTATACAGATTTAATCAACACACCATTATGGAATTCTGTGTGGTTTTAATTTCCGTAAGGAAGCAGCGTCATGGAAATACTTGGTGATGTAATCAATATACGAGTTGATACGGCCATGTTGATGCTATCTTGACAATTAGAATCTATTTGTACATTCCAGACGCAATCAGGATGGTAAGAATATTAAACATAGCATATACCAAGAGTTGATCTATGTCTACGTTTCCTTAAAGGTTAATACTTATCTTTCGTCACAATTTCAACCATAAATACCAGAAATACATCTGTCCCGTAACAGGCCACGAGGGCCCTGAGGGGCAAATACTATAGAGGAATCTGATTCATGACCATATGGCACACTAGGGAGATAGTGTGGTCGGTACTATGCTCCGACCGCCTGATTTTCCCCTTAGCTGCTTCGACTGCTAGAGTCATTAGCATTAAGGTACCCATTAATAAATTAATTAAAGGCTGGGTTGGCCTAGGGACGGTCAGGGACGCAATCCAACCCACGGACGAAGACACTAGAAGATAAAAATCTTTAGTACTATGCTCGGGGTTCTCCAGATTATTAGTCCAGTACGCTACCACTGAGCTAACATGGCCCCCTGGGTGTTCTCGAAAGAGTTATCTAATTTCGTAAGAGTTAATTAATCTTCCATACCAAATAGTCTAAATATTGTTAAAATTGTATAGTGTAAGTGGCTGGTCGCCAATTTTTTTATAAAAAATGTATAAATTCCATTATATGAAAGATATATTTCCTTGCATGATTTCTTGCTGTTTTTAATTTTTTTTTTTCAGGGAATTCGTTTCGTTTGAATGCTATTACTTTTTAGCACTTTCCTCCGAAGGAAAGTAGCTATTGAGGTTGGACTCATGATGGAATTTTTGAAAAATTTCTTCAAATCTCCATCGATCCTACCTAGTAGACACCGAAAATGACCCCCGTTAAAATTTATATATATATATATATATATATATATATATATATATATATATATATATGTGTGTGTGTGTGTGTGTGTGTGTGTGTGTGTGTGTGTGTGTGTGTGTGTGTCTGTTAACACGATAGCGGCCAGAGTTTTTGTTTTTTCGTCACGAAACTTGGTATATAGCATTCAATTAGCAAACGATTGAACGAGTTCGTTAACCACCAAAGTCGGTCCACCGGAAGGGGGGGGGGTTTACCCCGAACCCAAAACACTAATTTGACTATGTCAGCCGTAATATTTGTTATATTTCAACGAAACTTATTCGGCATTCGTAGTAGTAATATAGAGAGAAAAGTGAGATATAAAAATGAACTAAATCGGTTCATTAGAAGGGGGGGGGGGGTTTACTCCGGACCCACAATACCAATTCGCCACTACCAGCCGTGATTTTTGGTATATTTCGACGAAACTCGGTATTCGTAGTGCTAATCCAGAGGTAAATATGTGTTGTAAAAATAAACTAAATCGGTTCATTAGAAGGGGGGGGGTTTACTACGGACCCAAATTCCTAATATACTCATAGCGGTCGTAATTTCTGCTGTATTGTAACGATACGCGGTATACGTCGGAAAGCGGGGGTTTAATTTGTCATATATATTTCAATAGAAAAGCCCGCCAGACGTAGGTTCACAAAGCCGCCGCAAGGAGCGCTTTCTACCACTAGAGTGACTGTATCCTGTTCCTGCGTTAGATGAAAATACGATAATATGAAGTTTTTTGTATTTATTACGTAGTGTAATAGGTACCATGTGTAAACATAACTCTGGAAGCAAATTAATAATTGATCAGTTACTCAATACAAAATTAAAAGAGAACTGTACATGTTTTTATTTTATTTATGTAGGATATTTTAAGCAAATTGTTCTCGAAAGCAGTCTACACTACCCAAATTCTGAGGAAAGTGCTTAGTTATGCAGCTCCTGCGTGACTTTTGTTTCTTTCAACTTGAAATTACTAAGTTTCTAGAAATACGATATTTAGTTTTGTCTAGTTCCCCTGTCGTAGATAATTGAGTTTTAATTGAAAAAGGAAAACGTTGATTAAAAGAAATTTCGGGTGCGATAATAAGACTTGAAATTGTGTTTGACAAGTGAAATTGGTTCTGAAATTGATCATTATTGTGTCAAATGACAAGTAACGAACTTCGGAGGCGTAATTCATTATTTTAGTATGACAGGAAATCAATTATCTACCTCTTCGTTTATATCTTTTTTTCCTTTTATTTATTTTTGTTTGTAATTTATTTATTTTTAATTTTTATTCGAAGCGGAATCTTTATATTCTTTATTTTATCTGTCGGAAAGCTAAATTTAAGAAACTACACGCCATTTTTCTCTACATGTTTCACGTCCCTCTGAGGCCTCTTCAGCACCATTTAAAATACAAATTACGACCTTAGAGACTTTATTGTTTGTTCATTACAAACAGTGTTGTGCAAAACTAACTTCAAGTCTTCTGACTAAAAATTAACTCACGATATATTATTAGTTTTAGTTTCAGTTTAGTTTTAGATTTGTAAAATTTTTAATCATGCGTTGGAGTATTTTCTCAATAAATAGTTGTTTTTAGTTTGAGTATGCGTTTTTAGTATGGTAATTAGTTTAATTTAAGCAAAAGTAGCCTTAATTTATGATTTTAGTTTAGTTATAGTTTTTAATTTACTAATTAGTTTATTTCATAGGTACTTTGATTCAGAACAAGGGTAAAAAAAAAGGAATGTATTTATTTTTGTTTGAATAAAGAGTGTTTATTTATGTATTGCCAGCTGTTGCCTGGCGTGCCATTCTATACCCACATTTATGTATTACCAGCTGTTACCCGGCGTGCCATTCTACACCCACATTTATGTATTACCAGCTGTTACCCGGCGTGCCATTCTACACCCACATTTATGTATTACCAGCTGTTACCCGGCGTGCCATTCTACACCCATATTTATGTATTACCAGCTGTTACCCGGCGTGCCATTCTACACCCACATTTATGTATTGCCAGCTGTTACCCGGCGTGCCATTCTACACCCACATTTATGTATTGCCAGCTGTTACCTGGCGTGCCATTCTATACCCACATTTATGTATTACCAGCTGTTACCCGGCGTGCCATTCTACAACCAAATTTTGCATCTGGAAGAGCAAAATTAAATTACAAACCAAATAAGTAATATTAAAATTTAATAACGCAAATTTGTAACTGTTCGGGCTCACAGTTTCGAACCCGTGACCTCAGAACTGAGAGTCCTGGACAATGACACTACCCTATGTCAAGAACTACCTGTATGCCAAGTTTGGACAAAATCGGTCAAACGGTGAGGATTTGTATAAGAAACAAATAGACAGACAGACAGCTGATTGACGATTTTGGCCTGGCCTAGGACACTCCGCGAATGAGTTTGGGCACTCCGTGTGCCAAGTTTGTTCAAACGGTGTGGATTCGTATAAGGAACAAACAGACGTTTTTCGTATGAGGAAAAATTATTAATGTTCCTTTTTTTACTTAAACAAATCAATCAGGAATACTGGCTAAAACTTGTGAAATGTGCTTAGTTATGCAGCTCCTGCGTGACGGTCCTTTTTTTTTTTACATCTTTCTAAATTGCAGAGAAATGGACGGAGGAAGAGGAGCCCCGCCACCTCTTCTCGGATTACTGACAAATCCTCTTTTATCAGTAAATTTGAAAGTAAAAGCATTTCTCCTTAAAGGGGGATAAGGAATAGCATTGGAGTTTTATCAAGAAAGTAGAATTGCTTAAAAATTTCCTGATGGAGTTAGAAAAAGGTTAGGTTTATTAGCATTCTCATCCCGGCTTATTTCAAGTCCTAATCAAGCCACTTTGTGCTCCATTTCCTTTGTCAAGTCCATTTCTCTGGGGCTTATACTTCAAGTATAACTGGGTTTTTCATTTATTTTTATTCATATAATTACTTTCATTTATAATGGAGGTTTCTTTTTTTGCGTGTTCCTTAAATCAGTCCCGTAACAGGCCACATGGGCCCAGAGGGGCAGATACTGTAGAGGTAACTGATTCTTGACCGTACGGCACACTAGGGAGATAGTGTGGTCAACACTATGCTCCGGCCGCCTGATTTTTCCCTTGGCTGCTTCGACTGCTAGAAGAGTCATTAGCACCCAAGGTACCCATTATTAATTAAATTAATTAAAGGCTGGGTGAGCCTATCTGGGACCCCAAATCCAACCCTCGAACGGCAGCACTAGAAGAAAAAATCTTTAGTGCGCGCTCGGGTTTTGAACCTCGTCCTGCAGTTCATTAGTCGAGTGCTCTACCACTGAGCTAACCTCGCCCCCTTTTGCGTGTTCCTTCCACCAATTATAGGGAGAAAATCCGCACCGTATCATATGCAGGTTTACGTCGCACAGTGGGGCCAAACTACATTTCTTGTTTCAAAAAAGGCAACAGCAAATTCTAACCGATTTCAATGCTTTTTTTTTTCAATTTTTTTAAATGAAACCTAATTAAATTTAAAACAACATTGTTTAGGCAGATTTTTGTTTTTTGTTTCCTCTGTTACAATTGAACATAAAATAATCTTTATTTTTCATCTAACTTAATATCAGCACTGATATGGTTGAAATTAAACATTCATATCCTGATTAATCTTGGAGAAAATCAGACTGACATCTTCAAAACGGAAATTTATCCTAATGCGGCAATGAGATTAACTGAAATAATATGATTTTTCAATTATTTGAAAATAGCTTTTGATTTTTTCCAAGTCTAATCAGGAGTTGAATGTTTAATTTCAACGATATCAGCGCTGATGAAAAATGAAATATTATTTTATGTTCAATTGTAAAAGTTCGTGAAATCTTTAAATGAAATTTAATAAACAGGGAAAACAAAAATCTGGCTGGACAAAGTTGTTTTAAATTTAATTAGCTTCATTTAAAAAAAAAAATGAAGCTAATTAAATGTCGTTTCGTGTCTTTTTTGAAACACGAAATGTCGTTTGGCTCCAAAGTGCGGCGCTTGCAGCCAAGATATCTGCACTTTGGAACAGACTTGATGCTCCAAAGAAAGGAGGATACTTGAGCTAAAATATACAAACTTTAACAGGTTTATCGCTGATACGGATCTGGTGTTATGACGGACCAGCACTTCGGGTGCCACAATATTCTGGAAGGTTCAACTAGGCACTCTTTGTCAAAAATCAAATCTAGTAGGAGAATCTCGCCCTATTTAAAATAAAATAGTTTAATCTAGGCCAAGTTCCGGCCTACACACACTGTGTACATATATTACAAGAGGCCTTTGAGCCGATTTTTACCCTCTCATAACTTTGAACGAGTTAAAGATAATCCTATGAAATTTATTGGCCATTAGCGCCGACATCCAGGGTGCAGCCAGGAATCTTCTCAGCGAGCCCTGAGATGAGAAAATTTCTGGCGCCGGTGGGGATCGAACCCACCATCTCCCGCTTATGAATCTAGCGCGCTAGCCACTAGACCACGGGAGACCTCAATACACAGGTATTATACAAATAGACGTGAGTAAAATTAGAAAGTTTCATAATTCTACATTGAAGCGTTTCTGAGATATAGGCGAAGGAAAATCGGAATTTATAGGACTCACTCAAAATTATTAGACACTTCCCGGGAAGCTAGAGACTTGAAATTTTGCAGGACAATAGGCATTAGAGTGTTATTAAAGGCAAAAATCGAAAAATCCTGGTTGCGTTTGACTCCGCTTCCCGGGGGGGGGGGTGCCCCTTTTGTAATAGTTTATAATAATCCTGAATCGTTACCCTAAGGGCCTGAATCTTTAAATACCAGACATTTTATAATAAATCAGATCTTTATAACAAAAACTTGCCAAGTTGGAATTGCATAAATAGTAAGAGGGCATTATTAGGTTCTTGACAAGGTATTAAGAGCCTAAAACTTGGCCCGATACTATGATATAACTTTCATAGGCAAACTGTTTTTGGGAGGGGCCTGGAACTTGGCCTATTTTTTTCAACGTTAGTTTTTTGGGGGGATGGAAGTTTACTTGAAGCCGAATGTTTGGAACAAAAAATAAAAAAAAATCTTAACATTTTTCTTTTAACGACAGGTCACTCCTACGAGTGCCTGTTTTTTAATTTTAGAATTGTGTGGTGTAGGATGGATATATCTGTTGATAGTTGTATTTCTATTGTTGTTGATAGTTTTGTGAGCGATTAAAGATCGTCCCGTCGCCTAGAATACTGATGAAGGTTCCAGAGCTGTTAGAACAGGATTGTCCCCTATTGTTATTCATGACTCTAGAGAGCTGACAAGGAGAGAGAGAGCTTTAAAAGACTGATGGTCTAGTGAATAAAGGAACCCCCCCCCCCGTCTTATCTACAGAATGGTGGACACGCCCAACTGTACTTCTTTATGTAGTTAGTTTTATTTTAGAAGCTCTGTAACGCAGGAGCTGCATAAATGAGCAAATCCCTCACCAAGGAGGTTAGATAACACGGTAATACTCAAGAATGCTCTTAAGATAACCTATGTATATATGGAGGGTTCAGAGCAAAACTAGACCAACTCCATTTTTCACATTTTATATTGTAATGGTATTGAAGAGTATTACTAAAATGGCTCTTTTCAGTGCTACAGGAGACTAAGTCCTAACTTCATTATTTCACTATTTTGTCTCCTGTAGCAGTTCTTGCTACATATCTGGAAGACATTCTTATTTGTTTTCAGAGCACAAGTAAGCCAAGTCCAAGTTATAACTAACAAGGCTATACATAAATAATGTCAGTGTTTAAGTTCAAATCTTTTTAAGACTTATACGTCCCAAAATTCTTAGTTAATGATATTGGACGTTAAAATCTAAATTGGGTTGGTGCAAAAAAAAGCAAGAATTTTTATTTTGTTTATGCAAGTGTTTGCCAAGTAAAGAAATAAAGCACAGTCACACAATAAAAAGAAGAGCTCAGAAAGCAGACCATGTTTTCTTTATGTTTTTGGGGTCGCGTAAACCGAATTCGTGGTCAGAAAAAACCCTAAATTATGAGGTACTGGGGTTTTTCTGACCCCTGTTTTAGATTCAGCGAGCCCAAAACATACAAAAATTAGTTGAGAGTAAGAAAAAAAAAATAAATAAAAAAAAATAACAGGTACCAAAGTAAAGCAAATGCAGAGAAAATCATTAGCCCACAGGCCTAAATTAAGGGCCTCCCAGGTATTTTTCTCATTACAGGTTAGGATGTAGATTGAGTCTGCCAGCTTAGCTTCTTGGGCCGTTCAGGAGCTCTAAATCAGCTTTATTAGGGACTAAGGATACACTCGTAAAAAAATGGAGATTCTCCTAAATCCTTTTTAGCCATATTTATTTTCGGAGAAATGGCGGAGGAGTTCTTGTTATAGCATGGCGGCCATTTCTAATAAGCCTAACTCATTCTTCAAATCACCAGCAGAGAGATTTGAAGGCTTAATGTATTTCCAGTTATGAGTTTTTTCAGAAATAATTCAAGAACTAACTACCAAATATATCCCAGTATTTCTCTTAGCAATGGAATGTACAGGTATTTTAGAGAGCTTTCGCAGTATTACACATTGAACATAAATAAGGCACCGGGTAAGATCGCCGAAGTTGTGGTGTCGATATACGCTAAGGCTCCACCTACATTGGACCCGTATTTCTCCCGATCCGATCCGATTTCGTTTGACCGACAACGGCCGACGTAAGTGCCTACATTGGTCCCGACTGGATCCGATCCGATCTAGTCATAGCTCGTCAGTAATGATTTCGCAGTGAAGTGGAGATGAGTGATTAATTTGAGAAATGCCACCTAATAAGCATAGAAACCTTCAATTAGGTTGAATGTTGGAGATAGGAAGGAGTAGTTGAGAGACCAATCAATTTTTCAGAAGTATATCAGTCCCGAAAAAATAAATGTTTGTAATAAAAATAATTTTTTAACTGTAACACTACGGTAAGAGAAGCATTAGTATTCATATTTTAAAATTATTTATAAGAAAGGTAGCTGGAAGGTTATAAGCATTGAAAGGTTAGAAACATTGGATGGTTATAAACATCTTTTCAAGTAATTTAATAAACAAGAGAACCAAAAAACAAAAATTTGAATTGAACAAAGTAGTTCTAAATTTTATTAGTATTCATTTTAAAAAAATGCACTTAAATCGGTTAAGAAGTGGAGGCTGTAGACCTTCTTGAAACACAATATGTAGTTTGGCGCCATTTTGCGTCGTCGGTCCGAAATCGGTCATGAAACAAACATCTTTGAACGGCCGAGAATCGGTGGCCATCGGATCGGGTTGGGTCGGGAACAATGTAGGTACCTCCATTGAAATGCATGTGTTTGTTTTTCTTCCGACAGTCGAGTCGGGTCCAATGTAGGTGCCTGCTAACGTGGTGCTCCCAATAATGGTGCGTAAAGAGTAGATATAGCAGCTGTTATTTTCATGAAGTATTTAAATACTAAACAGCTGAGTATTTAATTTAAAATATCCCTCGGCCGGCCAGGATTTACAATTTCTGAACTTTGTTTAGTGAGGGGGTGGAAATGATAAGAAAGGGATTTCAAGAGATAAGCATCCCTAATGCCAGTTCTTCCAGAGTTTCTTTTATCTGCTGCGAACTGCTTTTAGGTTTTGAATTCTCATCTTGAGAACTCTAAATGCTTCTGGGATCTGATTAAGCCGTCCCCCAATCTCTTTAGGTTTATTTCATTGGGGCAGCTTTACAGTTCCACAAGTTGTATGTCTGCTGAAAATAAAATCATCCAATTCAGAAAATAAGGAAATCACGTTTTACGGTAAGGGCATATACATTAGGGCGAATATTATAGGAGGTGTTACCGTGCCCTTCGTTTGGCGGCAGCTGGGTGTGTTCAAGGCTTCTGTGCCACTTGAGTGCCACCTAATGAAAAGAAGTTTATACGTAAGTATAAGTATGTTTTTTAACACAACAGCCAAGTAGAATGCATCGGTTCCCGTTGATCAACGAAGCTAAGTAACGCCGGGCGTGCTCAGTACCTGAATGAGTGCTGTTTTTTTTGGTGTGAGTTTAACGGCGTATCAACATTAGGGCAATTAACGCCGGGCTATCTACAGGCTGCCGCCCTTTTCTATAATGCCAACAGCACGTGGTCGGTCACCCATTCAGGTTCTGACGACGCCCGACGACGCTTAACGTGGCTATGGCCGTTGACCACGTGCTGTTGGCTTTTAAAAAAAGAGCGGCAACCTGTAGATAGCTCGGCGTTAATAGCCCAAGTGTTGATCTGCCGTTAAACACAATAAAAAAAAAGAAACAGCCACAGTTTTAGTTCCCCCCCCCCCCCATCGAAACTTTATAAGTACCATTCACATAACAATCTATTGGACAAGTTAATTAACTTCATTTGAAGGGGAGGGTTTACTCGGGATCCAAATTAATAATGTGCCCATAAAGGCCGTAATTTTTGTTATATTTCTTCGATACACCGTATACCTAGTGGGTATCTAAAGTTATACAAAGAAACTAAATCGGTCTGTTAAGAGTAGGGTTTTACTCCTGGAGCATGTCATTAATTTTCATGAACTTTCAGCAATTTTTTTTTTGTATTTCTCTGAAAAGCTACTAGAGCATCTTAAGACTAGGCATTCTCATCATGAAAACCTCCCTACAGAATGCAGTCTAGAAAGTGTACCACCTGACCTAAGCACGCAGGAAGTCCTGCAAGTCCCGTGACTGCCTTTCTTCTTACCCTATTTAATATAAAGCGCAGAATCATGGAATCCTTCGGGATCCTGATAGAGCTTTCAACCTGAACGGGATAATGGATGAGGAAGCATTTTCTTCCTTCGATCGGAGGGACTATAAAAAGAAGAACTAATTGATTGAGGGGCTCAATCTCGAGGCCTTTTATCGGCACGTTTTTCTGCCGGCATTTAATCGGATTTTCTTTACGACATATCGCTTTTACACCCTTCCAGGGGGGGGGGGGAGGCGGCTTTTCGTATTCACGACGAGCTACTTGTCCTTGTGGAGGGCTTAACGTGATAACTGGGTTTATTGCTTCTTTATCACTAGATAAATACTGTTTTTTGGATTTTTCTTTTTTCTTTACTCGACAAATTGGCTTGATTAAATTGCTTTAAAGTACAAACAGATTGGAGCGTAGGCGAAGAGCAAAGAGCACAGGGAAGAAATCAAATACGTGAGAATCTGGCAAAGTAGAAAACATAGGAACATTTTCAACTTAATTGGCATAGGAACTTTTCTTCTTATGATCTTTGCTCCACCCTATAGCCTAAGATATGGAGTTTCGGACATCAGTGGGACCAAGTTTATAGTGCAATGGCTAATGTTGTAAGGACTTAACAGTCCTGACAGTTTGGTGGGTCCAATCTACTATTGTGCAATGATCAATGCTGTAAGGACTCTAAAGTCTTGATAGGTAGATGGGTCCAATCATCTATTGTGCAATGACTAATGCTGTAAGTCTCTTGATAGAGTGGTGGGTCCAATCTTCTATTGTGCAATGACTAATGCTGTAAGTCTGTTGATAGAGTGGTGGGTCCAATCTTCTATTGTGCAATGACTAATGCTGTAAGGTCTCTTGATAGAGTGGTGGGTCCAATCTTCTATTGTGCAATGACTAATGCTGTAAGTCTCTTGATAGAGTGGTGGGTCCAATCTTCTATTGTGCAATGACTAATGCTGTAAGTCGCTTGATAGAGTAGTGGGACCAATCTTCTATTGTGCAATGACCAAGGCTGTTAGGTCTGTACAGTCTTGGGAGGTCGTTGGGCCCTGTATTTTATTGTGCAATGACCAAGGCTGTTAGGTCTCTACAGTCTTGGGAGGTCGTTGGGTCCTATATTTTATTGTACAATGACCAATGCTGTAAAGTCTCGGTGGGTCCAATATTCTATTTGCGATCACCAACATTGAAAGGTTCCTCCAGTTTGATCCTGTCTGACTCCTCTGACCAGGCGAACTTCAAGCAGATACTGCATGAGGATATATGCCTGTATGAACCATGTGAACAAGCCATCCTATTCTTCCTGAAGTGTTTTATATTGCCTGGTACAACTAAAATTAATGTGCCTGGTTTCATGCAATTAGGATTCCTACAACGCTTCTTCCAAAATTATCTATTAATGTATAGTAATTGTTATTTTAAATGGCTACAATCTGTGACTAGTTGAATGTGCGATATGAACTGGTGACTCTACCACCAACCTATAGTTACGTAGGTATGCTATGCTGACTCAGCAGGGGAACAGGTTATGATATTATTAATGTATCTTATAGGACTATCTATCATAGTGAAGGCCATGCTTGTGAATTATTAAACCCTAACCGGGAACTAGATTCAGCTGCATATGATCTATATATACATAGAGGTAGACGAGATCCATAGAGGTAGTGATATATACATAGAGGTAGTCAACATCCATATCAATAGAGGTAGTGATACGTTATTTAAACCTAACTTGTCTCTTCTATCTTAGCATACATTACTCCTACATGCTATTAATCATCTTCTACATATTCGATCGTATCTCCTAGCAAGAATAGCATTATTGCTAAACAACCCGTGCATATTATTCCAAGTAGTGTGTAAGAGTTTAATCAATTCAATTGGTTTGTTATTTTGTTTAACGGCTAACGTTTTTATCCACTTACCAGCTGAACGCCCTTGCTTCGTCACGGCAGATATGTAGTTATTTTATTGCGTTAAATAATGTTTCATCAAAATTAACGATACGACATAATTTTGTGCAGTTTATTATAGTGCGGTTCCCGTCATACTATATGTTATTCATCGAATGATTAGTAATCAAAGTATAATGTTTTTTGACATTGGGGCGCTCCGGACAAGTTGCAAAGAACAGAAAACGTAGAGATAACCCGTTATCTATAGGTTAGCAGTAACAGCAGTTTAACTTGTTATAGTTCGTTGTCAATAATAAATGTACGTTAAAATTTAGAAATGCATGTTTCTAAGAGGTCATTTAGAAACACACATTATATTTGCGAGCATTACCAAGAAGTGTTCTGACTGGAGATGCTGATAGGTGAGGACGCTGTGCAAGGGTTCGGGATATTATTACCTCGGATAGACCAGGTATAACGTAAACTCTATGAGGGACAAAATCAAAATTTATTTCTTGTAATTCAAGGTGAGCAATCGTTGTTGAAATAAACGCAAATAAAAATAATATTATGAAATAGATACAGTGCGGTAACAACGAACTTGTTATCGTCCTAGCAACGCATGCTGCCTCTCTTTATAACCAACTAAAAATTTAAACCCCTCTAAAAATACCTAAAAATTTGAATATCAAAGAAACCTTTCTTAGCGATTGTTTACATCCTAAAGGAAATGTCCATGCAAAATTTCATATTTTTCTGTCAAGTGGTTTGAGCTGGGCGATGATAGGTCAGTGAGTGAGTGGTATTTGACAAATATATACGAGAAAATAAAGTGTACAATGTTTGTTAAGCTAAAACTCAGAAATGAATCCCGGTACGATCAAAGGAGTTATATGGTGTAACCCTCTATCTCCCGTCCAGGTTCCTGTTTTTACCTGAAGGGCGTGCTTTTGAAAATATAAGGGATGGAAGTTTCGACTTCTAGAACTTTTAAGAAGAGTCCAGAAGAAGATTGGAGAGTATCCTAGATACATCTATACATATTGTACTCGCTTCCGCGGTACATATACTAAAATTGGAACGATCTAAATATTAAAAAAATCATGTGTCTTCCTGTTTATCTGTTAGTCTGTTTATCTGTTTGTTCCTTATTCAAATCTACACCGTTTGTCCGATTTTGACCAAACTTGGCACACAGGTAGGTCTTGATAAGGGGAGTGTCGAACGCTAGTACAAAAACGTCTACCAGCTGTCTATGTTTATGTTTGTACTATATACAAATCCACACCGTTCGACCGATTTTGACCAAACTTGACACACAGGTAGGTATTGATACGGAGAATGTCATAGGCTAGGCCAAAATTGGCTATCAGCTGTTGGTTCCTTATACAAATCCACACTGTTCAACCGATTTTGACAGGTATGTCTTGATCCGGGAAGTTTTGTAGGCTAGGTTAAAATTGTCTAGGACTCACAGTTCCGAGATCACGGGTTCGAAACTGTAAACGCGAAGAGTTACTGATTTGCGTTCTTAGATTTTAATATTATAGTACTAGATGCAGAAAGTAGCTGTAGCATGGCACGCCGGGTAACAGCTAGGAGATGCAGAAAGTAGCTGTAGCATGGCACGCCGGGTAACAGCTAGATTAGAATAAAAAATTCTAATTTGACGTTTTTGGAGAATATTTTTTATTGATGTTTTATATGGATGTGATATTCCAAAAATTGATTTGATTATTGAAATGTGTCACCTAATGACCCGTGCTTCCTTGAGCTATGTTTGTTATGGAAATGTCACGTCCCTCGAGACGGAGAGAACCGTCAGAAAGACTTGTATGTGTAGGGGAGTGGAAGTGATGGATGCGTGTAGCCGGGGCATGTACAAGACTCTGCCAAGCTATGGGTTTGTTTGGTTAGTCCGACCGACACTACACGACCAACCAACTAGACCCTTCGGGGCCTTTCCTTTCAAAACAGCTGTGCTTTTACTCCGCTCTTCTCACGGGGGGGGGGGGGCTCAATTCACTATTAGAACCTCTAACAAAAATACACAGACATTTTGAAGTTTTAACTATATTATTTATTTATTCGTTCATCGTATCAACGGGGATTTGCATTTATTGTTTTACTGCGGTTCTTCCCTCCCTCCATAGGGAGGAACCCCGCATAAGAGGTTGACCTCATGACGGAATCCAGAAGTGCCGATTAGAACCTATAGATCACGAGAATAACGGTGTTTCATATATATATATATATATATATATATATATATATATATATATATATATATATATATATATATATCAGAGTTGGGCATTATTCTATAAATTTTGTATTCAATAATCATTCAAATACATTCATCCACTGATTGTTGAATCATTATTCAATATTTTTATTGAATAAGAATTTATTCATTTTTTTTTTAATTTAACTAATGATTAATTATTTTCTTTCTTCATTCATTATTTTTATACATTTAAAATAACGTGGTTCATGGAACAAAAAACTCAGATTCTGCAAGTTCAGTAAAGAATATAAACAATGTAACTTAAATAAATAATTTTGATCAAAAGTAAGTAAAAATTTAATGAACTTAGTCATTTTTATTAGAAAAACATTTTTAAAATAAATCACAAAGAAATTAATTTCATTCAAAAAATTGTTTCATAATAAATAACTTTTATTCAATAAAAATTTTCTTTCAATCATTCATTTTCATTCAATAAATCATTGTCATTCAATACTGAATAAAAATAATATATATATATATATATATATATATATATATATATATATATATATAGGGGCGAGGTTAACTCAGTGGTAGAGCACTCGACTAATGAACTGGAGGACCCAGGTTCAAAACCCGAGCGTGCACTAAGGATTTTTTCTTCTAGTGTCATCGTTCGAGAGTTGGATTTGGGGTCCCAGATCGTCCCTAGGTTCACCCAGCCTTTAATTAATTAGTTATTTAATTAATGGGTACCTGCAAAGGGAAAAATCATGCGGCCGGAGCATAGTACTGACCGCACTATCTCCCTAGTGTGTCGTATGGTCAAGAATCAGTATCTGCCCCTCTGGGCCCTTAGTGGCCTGTTACGGGACTGATTTATATATATATATATATTTATCTGTTCTATCTGTGAAAGATTGAAAAATGGTTCGATTTATGTGATATTAGGTACAAAAATACTTCATCTAATTTCGATAGACAAGTTCGTTAACCAGCAAGATCCGTCCACTAGAACATGGTTTTTGAAGCGAAATTCGTGCGAAAAAATCGTAACGCTTACGTGTTTGTGTTGATATGCTTGTAGGTACTCCTTTTATAGGTTCATTAACGTAAGGAAACGAGTGAATTAATTTTGACGGTGCTGTTTGCAACCGTTTTCGATAAAAGTGGATACAAAGGTTTTTCAAATCGTTGGATTCAATTGAAATATTTTCTACATGTTTGACATTTTAGCAAATTTTATGATATAAAATATATAAACTTTAATGCGAGGCTCAATATAATCATTAAGAATCAATTTCATCAAGAACAACTTTCATTTATTTCTGGTAAGATCACAAAAATAAACATGATGCTAGTTTTATTTATCAATTTTTTTCCCCCTAAACTTAAGTTATTAATGGCACCTAGCTTGGATAAGTTCTATCATCTTTATACAAACGATAAAAATAACATAAGCATAAAAATATGCAATAGAGACTTTACCGTAAAACACCTACTTACGGAATGCAGAAGACTACAAAACCTAAATATCCCACATGACATTTGCGAATTGTTGAGGGACAGCAGCCAGTACATAAAACACAATAATTTCTTACTTGCAGAACACTAAACTATACACTAACATCTGAAGACATCTCCTGAATAACCAGAGACTTCCAGGCATATAACAGGCATTTACATAACTCTGGTTATAAGTGAATCAAATTTCTAATCACGATGCTGGTTCATTGGACCATACAGCTACCACCTTGAAGGAGTGAAGTCGCCATATTAGTGATCACTAGAGCCCGGAAGATAGGCATTTATTTTTGGTTAAAATAAGCAGGCAAAAAGGCACTCGAAATACTGAAAATAGGCAGTATTGCAATTAAAATAGGCATTTATTAGGAGTGAAGGCAAAGAGGAATATCACTCATTATTAATGAAAATATGTATTTTAAATATTCATCCATTTCTTTATTATCAATTTATCACAGAATTAGTGTACTTACTCTTACTTTCCCTTCTTACAAGCAACAACAAGATGCTTTTTCAAAGTATCAACTCTCATAGACCTTCTAAGAAAAAATATTTTTCATTATGGGAAAACTTCCTCTGCACTATCTTATCATTTCTAAATCCGGAATACCAGGTAACTACACCATTGTCACAGCAAAAGGGGTGTGAGGAAGGAGACGTACTTCTCTCATCCTCTCTCTTTCCTCCTATTCATTATGCTTGTGCATTCCTTCTAACAAGGAAGGCTCTGTTATTTACAGAGGGTCAATCCACGGGTTGGGAAAATAAGCTTTCGAATAGATATTTGTGACGGCAGTATGCAACCTTTTTTGTTTTCGATGGACGGAAATTTATTACGTGCTTTTTAAAATGTTTAAACCGTCGAAAAAAATGCATGAAGGCCAAAAAAGGCTTTAAATCTTCAAATAGGCAATGGAAGCCAAAATAGGCAAAAAAGGCAAAATAAACATTGTCGCTTCACTTCCTAAATTCACGGAAACATATTTATTTCTATCCGATTCTTCAATATATCCCTTCAGATAAAAAATAAATTTTGCCTAACTTCCGGGCTCTAGTGATCACTTATTAATAATAATAATAATAATGAGTTTCATCAAAACAGAATGAATAAAATCTTATAATGTGCTTGTATAATTTTTATTTTCATTTCCAATTACTAATTTTATTATTTCTCCTGTATTTATGCTATTTGTTTTGTTGTTTTGTTGCAGCCTACCAAGCTGAACGTGTACAGAAATGACATGGATAGTTGGGATTACACAACCCCTGGACTGGGTGGTGAGTGGAACATTAAATATTTCTAGTTGTAAAGATATTGAGATCTGGTTATTGGTAGAGCATTAGCTTCCCACATTTCCCGACTACGCTATAGCTTGGCTTCATCCTGTCTTAATGATATATTTCAACAAGGACATTAATTATCCTTCAAGTTCCCCTTTTGTTGTCCTAATTTTCCAATAATTACCCTAAAAAAGAATATTATAAACCTCTTTATTGAACAAATGTTTATTTTGGATAATATATTTTTTTTCTTTAGGAAAATGTTTTTATATTTGTCTTTCCTTGAGTATTTCGTTTTTATTCAAGGCACATTTTTACTCAAAAAATGTCATTATAATAGTTTTTCGTGGAACATTAATTTACGCCGTATTAAATTATTTTCTACCTGCAAATGATTTTTTTTTCGCGGTAAGAGATAATATACCAGAAATTCCCCCTGCTTGAATTTTATTTATGCTATTAAAAATTTAATTAAACATTTGTTTGTCCTCATTTCGGGACATATATTGGGTATTTTTTACTTTATCCACTCCAGTTACTTTTTGATATTATTATATCGTTATTTGATAATATATGTCTATTTTAAAATTATTAAAAAAAATTAAAACTTAAAAAATTGTTCTTGTTTTGTATTTTGTTGAAGCAATTTTCTCTGGATATTTTTTACGTTCATTTAAATAGTTCTGGATTGCGATTTGTTTATGTAATTTTTTTTAAATGGTATGTTGCTTTAAATACAAGAAGGAGGTTAACTACCTATTACCTCCTAGATTTTCAGAAACGTTGGAGTTGTTTTTGTTAACAATGAATCTGATATAACTGAGTCGTGTTTTTGAATCAGAAGCAGTGGGATTTAAGACATTTCCAAAAGGTTTGGAATATTACAGCATTTAGATATAGTTTGAGAAGTTGCAGATAGTAAATCGTGGGTTATAAATGTATCTGCTTCAAGTTATTATTGGGGAAATGAATTTTGTTCATCTTAATACAGGAGCTCATATGCAAAGAATTGAGTGATTGTTGTTGATTTGACCAGCGCTAAAATAAGGAAAAAAACTCAATGTGGACCCAGAAGATTCCTTCTAGACTCATACCTATGTGAGTTTGTGTACAGAAGAAGATACAAAAACCAGGATATGTTTGATTCTATTTGAAAATCATTAAAACCATATTGACTCCCTAAATGAATAATTAAACGAATTGTATATTAAACTATTATTATTGTTCTGAAGCTTGTTAAATAAATTATTTTAATCATCTATTCTTCACTAGTAATAATTTAAGAATAGGATAAATCACTCTTTTAGAAATAAGTAACTGGTGTTGGTAAAGTAAAAAATACCCCATATGTAAGATACGAGAATGATGGAATTTAATGGTGGAAGAAGTTTTTGAAAGCCTCGAGAACTTGTGGCGTACCGTGTGGGAATAGTAAGGTGGCTGGTGGAAAAGCCAAAAACTACCCAAGAAGGCGAAGAGTATTTCAGATAGAGCTAGCACGGATGCCTAGAATGTATCTTTACAATCGGCAGGAATATTCGGATCGGATGTAAGGGAAACAGAAGATTTGAATTTCAAGATAGGCTATTCTGTGCTCAGATAGGAGAAATGCATTCCGAAACTTATACAATTGTTCTTGTTTTGTATTTTGTTTAAGCCATTTTCTCTGGAATTTTTACATGCATTTAAATAGTGCTCAATTGAGTACTTAAAAAAAAAATTATGATGCTTTAAATTACACCAATTCACTGATAAAGCAATTAAGGTTAAATGTGTTGGACATTTGTTGATAACAATATTTTTCTATTGTATAGGCCGTAAATAGGTTCACAATTTTTGTTTGCTCACAAATTTGCCAGTATTTTTATTTATATAAATAGAAAAATAAATATGATATCCTATTTCATCCTAAATACCTACTCCCCAGAGGATTTACAAGGCTACAAAATGTTCTTATCCCAATCTGCCATGGTGGTCCACGAGCAGGTTTAGACCATTCATGACATGTCACCCCTAAGTGCACTGCTTTACCTTTCAGGAATTTGCAGAGGCTGTAGAAATATTAGCATTAAATAACTACTTTAACCCATTCGAGATTCAAACCCAGTCAGGGTTTTCGTGATTCAAAATTTTCCAATTCTTCTGCCATCTGCATTCATCTGACAAGCCATTGGATGTCAACAAAAAAAAAAAAAGTTGCAAATTTAGAGCTCAGAGACACCTGACGAAATACCTATTTCTTCGATGTTTGTTCCATTCAAACTCAAAACACTAATTCTTTCAAATAGATATTTTCTGATCACAGAAAAAAATGAGTCTTACACTCGAATAATTTTAAAGAATTATAAATTAATTTTTTTGGTAAAACTCGTTAAACAGACCCTGTCCATCGGAATTAGTCTCATAAATGCCTGTAGGAAAATTCCCTATTGCATGTTTCATATTACAAAATATTAGCGTAGGCATTATTATAATACTGTTTGCATATAACATGGCAGTTAATTTTACATTTGTAGCACCTTAATGTGTTTAGTCTGCTACGATGGATCTAGTAATCTATAGATAGATTTGACATTAATCCAGTTTGATATGCGTTACAAATATAATAAAATCTTGCTACTTTATCAACTGTATCAGGAAGGACAGGAAATATATTCGTGCAATAACACAAAATACAGAACAAGAAAATCCTCCACCCAAATACAAATTATTCGAGAATTTCCTCCTTATCAGCGGTTTGGGCAGGTTTTGTATTCCTGCGGAAGAACGCAAAGATAATTCTGAATAGCCTTCGATTCGCGTGTGAAAGGAAGGTTTTCTTCCATTGATAGCAACAGCTGATAGCCAGCTTGATGGAAGCTATCACGGACAGAGATATAATTCTATCCAATCATTATATTTTTTTATCGTGTATCTACTAGTAATTACTCTGTCACGTAAATAATACTCGTAAATACTCAGCTTTATTGATTTTTACGATAAAATCTTTATTGATTTTACTCACAATTTTGATAATAAATTCGTTTTAAATTTTTTTTTTGTCGATTTAATTTACATGAATTTATTCTGATCTGATATTATTTCTTTGGGCTCCCGCACCTTTGGCTTTGGTCTCTTTTAACAGTTTTATGATATAGGAAATCATTCCTAGTCCGAAAAAAAAGATAAATAAATATATAAAAAAAAAAGAACTAAAAACAAAATAATAATAAATTAAATAACACTTATAACCATAATCGGCGCTAATATCCACGATTTGTTGATGCGCCGTTAAAAAAAAAAATAAATAAAAAAAAATATAACCATAATATTTTAAATTGATTTTTACCTTTCTTCTTGACTAATGTCAATTTAAAGCTTCGTTAATTAAAACTCAATTATATTTAAATTTTAAAATACATGTTGAGGGTCTTTAAATTTTGGAATATAGTGTCGATGTAAGGGCAGAACCTAAATATCTCTTGTCAAACCTCTGGTTAGAAGAATGCTGTTTTAACCATTTGTACCTTACATAAAATAATAATTTTTTTTTAGTATTTTGTTATCTTTTATTTTATTATTTTATTTATTTAGTCAGAATTTACAACAATGTAAAAATACATTTCCAGTAAAAAGATAAATGTGAATGTGTCTTGAAGCTCCTGAGGAGGGAAGCCGCACAGTTGCAGTAGCCACAAGGCAAGAGAGATTAATATTGTAGTAACTACTCATGGAGCTGGTCTCTAGGCCAGTTACGCTTCAGACGGCGAATAGGGTTGTTTGGGATTAGATGTGATGATGGGGAGTTAAATGAAATAATTTGGATGACTGTGTAATTTTGAATGAAATTTTTGATATAATTTGTTATCTAAAGTTGACAATAAGAGGAACCAGTTTGCAAGGTCTATTTTTTTTTTTACGGCGCATCTACATCTAGGTCATTAGCGCCGACATCCAGGGTGTAGCGAGGAATTTTACCAGCGAGCCGTGGGATGATAAAATTCCTGCCGGAGGTTGGGAATCGAACCCACCATCTCCCGCTTATGAATCCAAGGCGCTAGCTATTAGACCACGGGAGACCCCTGCAAGGTCTATTATTGGAAGATTTGTACAAAAAGTTAAATGAGCGGTTTCAAGTGGGTCTCCATTTTTTCTTGTAATAACACCCTTGAAGTATTTCTCCCTTTTAGTAGGGGAGAGGGAGGGTGTTGCTTGTAGGCCATACGAGGTATTTGAAAATAAATATGGGGGGGGGTCAACGTGTTATAATATGTATTACATTAAACTAACATTTATAAATGAAAGAGCATCCCAAAATAGTTTTGTTTATTGGTAACAGTGCACAAGTGCTCGCAATCTTTCGGCCGCTATCCGTAGCACTAGTAGTAAAGATGGCGACCGATTCATAGATTGCCCGATTTTGATCATTGTAGTGGCTACTAACAAATCTGAGTTGGTCCTTCGTTTGTAGTAATATTCCTAATTGTATGTTTGATCTAAGAAATACCATAAACAAATTATGGTTGTATAATTGAGTATTGTTTTCTTTCATCTTAATTTAACTAATTTTTGACATTACTCTTTTGTTTCTATATTTAATTTAATCTTCTTCTGTTAATTGTTTTATTAGTATATTATTAATAATCAGATTCTTTCTCTACTTAAATCTTCGGATTTTTGTTAATGGCGAACGGCCAAAAATGTGAAAAACTTCAATAAATAGTTTCAATAACTTTATTTCTTGCTGTTCTTGATGTAATATATTCTTGATATATATATATATATATATATATATATATATATATATATATATATTTATATATATATATATATATATATATATTTTTTTTATTATTATTTTTTTTTACGGCGCATCTACATCTAGGTCATTAGCGCCGACATCCAAGGTGTAGCGAGGAATTTTACCAGCGAGCCGTGGGATGATAAAATTCCTGCCGGAGGTTGGGAATCAAACCGCACATCTCCCGCTTATGAATCCAAGGCGCTAGCCATTAGACCACGGGAGACCCCTTTCTTGATATTCATTTTAAAACAACTGGAAGAGTATCGATAACAAAATAAGTTCTTACGTTTTTGGCAAAACAATCAACATCATTAGCAGCCCCTGGAATTATCTTTTGCTGTTAACAGTGACGTTAAACAAACGTCAACGTCACAAACATTATGGTCTTCGGGTTTTGGCCTTGGACCATTTTCATCACCGACTGATCGGAATAATGAAACAGACTGCGCCAGAGGAACCTCACGAAAACGGATACTTATGCCAGTTGAGCCAGACGAGCATCCTCATTCTCTCACATAAACCTGACGAAGCTGGCAGTATGACTAGCTATGATAACACAGACAATACCCGAAGACCATAATGTTTGTGACGTTGACAGACATTCTCTCACATAAACCTGACGAAGCTGGCAGTATGACTAGCTATGATAACACAGACAATACCCGAAGACCATAAGGTTTGTGACGTTGACGAACATCCTCATTCTCTCACATAAACCTGACCAAGCTTGCAGTATGACTAGCTATGATAACACAGACAATACCCGTAGACCATAATGTTTGTGACGTTGACAAACATCCTCATTCTCTCACATAAACCTGACGAAGCTGGCAGTATGACTAGCTATGATAACACAGACAATACCCGAAGACCATAAGGTTTGTGACGTTGACAGACATTCTCTCACATAAACCTGACGAAGCTGGCAGTATGACTAGCTATGATAACACAGACAATACCCGTAGACCATAATGTTTGTGACGTTGACAAACATCCTCATTCTCTCACATAAACCTGACGAAGCTGGCAGTATGACTAGCTATGATAACACAGACAATACCCGTAGACCATAATGTTTGTGACGTTGACAAACATCCTCATTCTCTCACATAAACCTGACGAAGCTTGCAGTATGACTAGCTATGATAACACAGACAATACCCGTAGACCATAATGTTTGTGACGTTGACAAACATCCTCATTCTCTCACATAAACCTGACGAAGCTTGCAGTATGACTAGCTATGATAACACAGACAATACCCGTAGACCATAATGTTTGTGACGTTGACGTTTTTTTTACGTAACTGTTTTTTTTTATAAAAAAAACATGCCCAGGAGCTACTAATGGTACCAAATGTCGATTGTTTTGCCCAAAACGTAAGAACTTATCTTGTTATCAATATTATTGATGTATTAATAATCTTGCACCGTGGAAGTCTACGCGTTAAATTGTCGACCTATATTTTTGGAAGGGTTTTTGCTCTTGTACTAGAGTGTTTTGACGGGCGCCAAATTACGCTAATTTTAATTAACTATTTAAAATAGGCAGCGAGGTTAGCTCAGTGGTAGAGCGCTGGACTAATAAGCTGGAGGCCTGAGTTCAAATCCCGACCAAGCACTAAAGATTTTTTCTTCTAGTGTCTTCGTTCATGGGTTGAATTCGGCCTCCCTGACCGTCCCTAGGCCAACCCAGCCTTTAGTTAATTAATTAATTAATAATGGGTACCTTGGTTGGTGCTAATGACTCTAGGAGTCGAAGCAGCCAAGGGGAAAATCAGGCGGCCGGAGCATAGAACTGACCACACTATCTCCCTAGTGTGCCGTATGGTCATGAATCAGATACCTCTATAGTATCTGCCCCTCAGGGCCCTCGTGGCCTGTTACGGGACTGATTTTTTTTTTTTGATTTAAAATAGGCAGGCCTATTTGTTTTGGCCCACCGAAAGCCGCTTTGGCAACTCCGTGTCGCAGCCTAAGCGATATGTCAGCGACAAATCCGGATACATTAAGGTAAAACAGAAGTAACAACATTCGCTCCCGAAGAATATTGTGTAGTTGGGATTAGTTTAGCCTAGATGGTGGGAATATGAGTTACATATGGTTGCTTTTGCTCTATAGATAGTTCTGTCGAACATAACCTCCTCCTGGCTGGCTATCTTTCTATTTAAAGATCTACTTTTGGCATTCACTCCTTCTAGGCATATACCTTCCTATACAATGGTCTCATCCTCTACTAGCCGATCCGCCAAGAATTCATAATATATATATATATATATATATATATATATATATATATATTTTGATATATATTGATATATATATATATATATATATATATATATATATATATATATATATATATATATTTTGATATATATTGATATATATATATATATATATATATATATATATATATATATTGATATTTTGATTGATCTTTTTGGACTGTGCATACATCTCAGCAATGGTATATGTGTAAACCAGGATTTGTTTATACCACTTGGTTGGTAGCATGATACCTTTTCCTACCCCTTTAATGATATTCCACGGCCAGCCCAATCCTTGAGGTAGAACAGACTATCCTACTACAGGCCTTTGATTGCGTTTTAAATGTTTTACCATCCTGAGGGATCTATTTGATGCTTCTCTCCCCTTCTCCCTATTCCCTCCACATCGAATATTCAGGGGCTATCTCAGATCGAACCTTATCCCTGAAAATACCATTAATTTTTAATGCCCATCCCTTAGCCCGAAACCCACCTTAAAATAAACCTTTGGATGGCCCTTCCGAAATGCTATACTTATCTCCTGCATCCTACCAAAACCAATAGGCATTCCTTTATATATGTATGTATATATATATATATATATATATATATATATGTATGTTATTTAATTTATTAGGATGTACTGTGCACTGTTATTATTATTACATACTGTCTTAAATACACTTGGTCAACTTAACAATCATCCTCGTTACTGAGGCTTTAAAACATCAAAAGCCTAGTTGCTGTGAGACTTAAATCGATAATATATACACATCAATTTTAATAGTGCCTCAAAAAATAAATAAAGAAACATTACTCGGGCAATGATAACCATGTAATTGATTGCCTTAAACAAACAATAAACTTTACAAGTCAGAGTATTCTAAGAACTTATATTGCTTAATACATAATAAATAAGTGAAAACAAATACACAAAATAAGTAAATAAAGAACTAACAATAAAAATGATAAATATAATAATAACAAAATAATTCAGAAGTCTGAACCTATATACCTCGCCCATTCGGCTAGATAGTATATATATATATATATATATATATATATATATATATATATATATATATATATGATGCCGGCTCGATGGGGATTATCATATTTTATGGTCCTTATAAAAATCGTATTTATAAAATCAATTAATAATAGTAGTCATATTTGGATCCTGATAATGAGTTAAACGGGGCCTTACAAAATCAATTAATAATGGTAATCATATTTGGATCCTGATAATGAGTTAAACGGGGCCTTACAAAATCAATTAATAATGGTAATGATATTTGGATCCTGATAATGAGTTAAACGGGGCCTTACAAAATCAATTAATAATGGTAATCATATTTGGATCCTGATAATGAGTTAAACGGGGCCTTACAAAATCAATTAATAATGGTAATGATATTTGGATCCTGATAATGAGTTAAACGGGGCCTTACAAAATCAATTAATAATGGTAATCATATTTGGATCCTGATAATGAGTTAAACGTTACACAAGAAGTTATAATAAGCACATAATTTATTTATTTAAATTTTAACGTATCCTTGCCAGAATAGGGCCAACGCCTTGTCTATTAAAGTCCACTGAACATAAAAATTAAATTGAACATTAAAGAAAAACATACACATTTTAAATTCTTTAAGAGAAATTGTTTAATTTCCGAATTGAATTGAAAGCCGTTCTTTGGATTGTGTGAATGGTGTCGGATACCGGCTTCTGTTTTTGTTTTGTGATTCTCTTCGTCCTTTGAAAAACGATCTGCAACATTAACAAAGAAATATTACAATAAATAAAAGAAAGTATTGATGTTTATTGTATCTTTCATGCTCATATTTTGTTTCTCAAAGAAAAACACGGACACATTAAAATTTTTATGATAAACAATATTAACAATAAGAAGGCATGGGCGTATATAAGGGAGGGCTGAGGGGGCTGCGCCCCCCCCCCCGAAATTTTGATTTGATCGGTAAAAATTTCATAAAACCCTTAAAAATAAATTAAATAAGATCATTTAGTTCATAAAACATATTCTATTTTGGGTGTAATAGTGTTTAAGTTGGCTAAAACTCTTCCAAGATCTAAATTGTTAGTATTCCATACACCGGAAATGGTCTCAGCCCCCCCCCCCCCCCGAAATTTTCCCAGACCCTCCGAAATTATTTTCTATATACGCCCATGCAAGAAGGGAGATGAAGAGAATTAGATTCCTTTCTATGGAGAGGCGGACTTGCTGAAAAACGTTTTCTGTCCCACCTTGGATTTTCAGGAAGGGTGGTATAACCCGGCGCTAATTGCCTGGATGCATGGAAGCCTATGTATAGTCCGTCCGCAAAGAAAAGGACCAGAAGGGTCGTGGTCGGAGGGGAACTAGGCTTTCCCACACATGAGCTGGGTGCAGCGCGTGCGCACTACCTACGTGTGGGCTGATACATTAAAGAGTTACTAACACAAATGACTCTGGTTCCAAATACCTTAGCAATGAATGCACCCGAATAAAGATGACTTGTAAAAAAAAAAAAAAAAAAAAAAAAAAAAAAAAAAAAAAAAAAAAAAAAAAAAAATGGTCTTTGTACAGGACATTCATACCGTTCTATGCACGGGGTACTCATGGGTGTCTATGCACAATTCACTCATGAGTGTGTACTTACTCACTCATGGGCGTCTACTTGCAGGGTGCTCATGAACAGTTCTCTCGTCAGAGTCTTTGCTCAGATCACTCAGGAGGTTCACGAATATATACAGGTTACTAATGTCTATGCGCAGGTCACTCGTGCCGTTCTTTGCAGGGGTTACTCACGCAATCCGACTTGTTAACGTAGGATATTATCCATCCTCCTGGTGTTAGTAAACATGTTGACTCGAGTCGTTATTCCGGCGATGGGACATGGTTCCCTGTATTCATCCTGGTCGGCTCTCTTTTTAGATCTGACTTATGCGCAGGAGTTTCTATCTAAAGATATTGGCTTGTTAGTAAATGTAACAATACTGAGGATGGTTATCCTTTAGATATTGATGAATGGTTGTTAGGATGAGACCCTCCGTACTCCACCTTCTCAGCCCCATCATTGGAATTAATCATTTCGACTCCCATTATTCAGGGCGCTAGTATCGATTATTTTTCCTAATGAGGCCTGTCATTATTTATTTTTTAATTGCCTGTCCCTTTTCTCTCCGATTAATTACAGTTATTAATATATATCGTAATTTTTCCTTTGGCCCGATCATGTACTAACGAAGGGGACTTCTTGTAGTCTTTATTTTGACATTGTTGCTTTTGTAGAAGCCGTAACTGCGGAAATATGGCGGTTCCTTTGACGTTCTGAGAATTTCTGTTAGACCTGACATTCCTAGAAAAATCGAGAAACCGCCATTGGAAATGAGCGAAAATTGGCGATATCAGCTCTTCGCTGGTTTTGGAAGTCCTGGACTAATTATTAAGTGGCAATGATCCTCATCTGTCGTTAGGTTACCTCAGGCGTGGTATCTGAGTAGCAATAAATCGTGGAGACGTTTAGAATAATGTGTCAAAATAATGAAGAATAAAGATAAACTTAAAAAGAAAATTTTCAGCAGGTAATAAGTATAGTTGTATACTTATTACAACTATATGGGCGTATATAAAAAAGAATTTCGGGGGGGAGCTGGCAAACTTTCGCGGGGGGACCATTTCCGGGGTATGCAATACTTAAAATTTAGAACTTGGAATAGTTTAAGCCAACTAAAACGCTATTACACGCAAAATGAAATATTTTTTATGAACTAAGTGATCTTATTTAATTTAGTTTCAAGGGTCTTATAATAATTTTTTTACCTATCAATTCAAAATTTCGGGGGGGGGGCTGCAGCCCCCCTTATACACGGTTATGTATCATGAAGCTAGAATTTGTTTTAGGTTATTACTAGAAAATTCCTCATCTTACTCATACGTGAATTTTCAGTGCAGGTTTTGAGGTTTGTTCCCGACCACCATGGAGCTTAAAGTCGCCGAAACGTTAATTCGGACATGATCTCATTATCGGATTAAAGGCGAAGGAATGCGAAACGATGCTTTTGAGAATTTGATAACAATTTCATCCAATATTTATTTATTGTGTTCCAATAAGCTTGGAGTTAAGAGGAACCCCTTGATT
Organism: Gonocerus acuteangulatus; assembly: GCA_946811695.1. NCBI lineage: Eukaryota > Metazoa > Arthropoda > Insecta > Hemiptera > Coreidae > Gonocerus > Gonocerus acuteangulatus. The sequence continues at coordinate 74,590,993 of OX328130.1, read as the reverse complement.
CACGTGTTATTCAATATTAAACGAGTGAAAGGCCTCCTGGATGTTGGCGTTTTTGCAATGCTTGTCGCTTCCCCTATTTTTCCTCTTTAGATTTGGGAATTATTAAATTTTTCGAGGATTGTTTATTCTTTATAAAGAACTCGAAATATCTGTTTTGAGAAGGTGAAAAATGTCAAATTATCTGTAAAAATAAAATGACGTTGGCATGGTTGGTCGAAGATCCGGCTAGCGGAATTTCCGGTTAGTGACTTTATAAGGAAAGGGTTAAAATAAGCGTAGCTAACGCTGTAAAATTGCCTGTTCGACCTCGAATCCTGAATCTCCATGGGACGATTGACACGCTGCTCTAACACTTCATTCCCGTTATTCCTATCTTGTCCCGGAATCCATTTTAAATTAATAAATATTTAAATTATCAGGATATATTTTGACAAGAAGTGCTCTTGTTTCGGGGATTGATCGGGCTTTTTCATGTTCTCTTCAATAATTTGATTTAAAATACCGATTTTTGTTATCAATATTCCAGTTCTTGTGCAGTGATGTTTATGTATTTCTAAAAATGTATTGTATTTGATCAAAGAAACAGTAAGATTCCTTTTTAGGTATACAGTTTTTAAGTTCTTGGGAATGTTGAACAACATGCCGCTTAGTACACCTGCTTGAGGTACTCCATTCTCCTGAAGGAATGCGTCAAACAAAGCTGTACTCGGAATATTCTCTGCGAAAGATAATTAATTATGGAATTAATGATATTTAATTTTATACCCCAATTTTTCAATTGCAAGATAATTAACCTTCTTCGTGTCGTATTATAGGACTTCTTAAGTTCAAATGATGCTGCAAGTACAGACCTTTTGTTTGGAGGAATGCGTTTAAAATGTCACTTTCCATTCTAGCGATTTGATACATTGTAGAATGTAGTGGTATAAATCTTTACTAAAAGAGAGACAATATGTTTCTTCTTTCGAAGAACAAAGCAATCTGTTATTAAACATTTTCTCTATACTTTTACTGATGCTTCTAGAAATCAGTCTGAAAATAAAAGGTTTTTCCCTCATAAGTTCAACGTGTTTGTGGATCAAAACAGACGCACTGTTTCACAACCCGAACATTAAGGACGTTGGCCAAACGTCGGACATGGACGCTCCTGAATGTGTTACCGTCCACGGGCTGTTGGCATTATAAAAGAGTGGCTACCTGTTGCCCGCCCGCGCTAACAGCTCAGTTTAAAACACCGTTAACAAAAAATAAATATAAAAACAAGATAAGGAAGCTGCTTACACTATCATAATAAATGAATATCACGATTACAATGAAAAGCTTACAAAGGCGGTAGGAACATCCAAAATTAATAGCTCTTTCTTGAAACCCAAAGCTAACGGTGTTATAATGGGGCAGTATTTATCCATGAATTATCAAGATCTTTGATGTTCATTTTTAAATCTGAATAAAAATTATATATTATATGTTGAAAACTTTTAATTTATGAACTTTTGCGCGCAACGCAACTTCTTGCATCTACACTCTGCTGTAACTGAGGGCTACAAAAAGACCTTAACCAGGCCTAGAAGGACGGGTAGTTTTTTTTTCGGGGTAAATTTTGAAGTAATTTGGTCTGGTCGATGAGGAGTTGGCAAAGATTTGTTCCAATTCTAGTATTATTGAGGTACAGTCAACCCTCAATACCCCCCTTACCCGGATCAACTGGGACCAAGGCCGATCCGAGTTATCCGGAGAATGACGGAAAACATAGAAATACTGAAATATATTCAGTGGAGTTTAGAAATCATTATCGACACACTTTCACCTAAAACACATACACTGTATGTACTTTAATAGCTTATGTATTTGCACTGTATTCAATATAGCTACAAACTAGTCTGTAATAAAAAAGGCAGCGAGCTTCTGCTGTCTCAGTTTAGTCCATCGCTTACGAGCAGCGCAATCTCGCATCCGCTTTTAGTTCATTTGGCAGTGTTTCGGCATGACTCTCGGAATACATCATGTTTGCTTCTGCTTCTGCCTGGGTCGTAACCACCATAAACTGTCCTTAGAAATCATCATGACACAAAAGTCTTCAATGCGTTATGTTTTCGTTTTCCAATTAGATGCGGTCGATGTTCCTACTCCAAACTCAGCAGCAATGTTCTTCCTTATCAATTCTTGTCAATGCTCCATCCTTTTTTCCGTAGTCGCCACAATGTTTTAACGTTTTGTCTAAATCATGGACAATGCGCTAACGAAACAGCAAAATGATCCTGTACTTCCAACATGTCGCTGGGAAAACTCGCGTAATTTACCTACTGAGAACAGCAATTTATCGGCAGTAAAACAAGCCTTCAAATACTACATTGAACAACATAATTTTTTTTTCAAAACTGGTCCGGGTTATCCGGACGTTCGAGTGAACGAGGTTATACTGTACTTCAATATATTCGACTAATTGGGAAATATTAATCTTTGCAGTATGTGAAGAAGCAAATTGGAAACTTCTAGAACAACCTGTGGTTATCAGTTAATCTGTCCTTGTTGGAGTTTACAGAGAATCCAATTTAGACTCTAAGGTAGAAATAGGATATGAAGACGTTAGGTATCGGAAGGAAAAGATACCTATATAGATACCCCGAGGAGGCTGTTTCCATGAGGATATCTGCTTTAGGATATATAGCATTAGAGGGCAATTACTCGCAAGTGGAGTTAGTTAGATGCCGATAACCACGGGACATTAATCTAACTAGACGACCAACTTACCCCTAACTGACGCTAATTACCTAGGCTTATCCCTGATAAGACTACTCCTACCTGCATCCAAACAGCAAGCTGTACACTCCATTCTGCAACAGATAAATCTTCTGGAAGTTTTGCCTATATGGCAGGGTTTTGCGTTAATTTGTAGCAAACTTGCAAGAAATCAATTAAAAAAGGATACTCAAGCCTCCATAATTTATGAAGATAATGATTTGACAAATTCTGACGTATTTTTCACTGGACGTATTTTTAAAGTTCCTACAAAGGATCTCCTATCTTAGAGAATATATATACATTCTGCATGTCTTTGTACATAAATCAATAAATGTGGATATGTAAGTGTGTGTCGTGGCTTCTTAAACCTCCTCGCTGTGTTGGTTCCATCTTTCAATGGAGAACCACAAAGTTGTTTGCCCTGAAACACAATCCAAATCCAAATCCAAATCCATCTTTCAATGTACATGCTTTTTGGGCTTTTGTCCTCATCAGTGGTACTTTTCTGGCGATAATTTTTTTCAGTATTCCTATTGACTTCATTGGATTGTTACGATCCCCTTCCTCGCTGAAACTAGGCGGTGGGTAGATGGCCAGGCCAAGTTCCGGCCTACGCACACTGTGTGTATATTACACCAAGTATTAGAGCCGATTTTTACCCTCTCATAATTTATGACAACCAGTTAATGTTAAATTTATGCAATTTTACACAGTTACTAATGGATGGGAGTAAAATTGAAAAATTTCATAATCCTATATGGAGCGTTTCTGAGATAGAGGCGATGGAAAATAGGAATTTGTGCGACTCAATGACTGAGTAACTCATTAAATTATTGGGCCATCCCCGAGAAGCTAGAGACTTGAAATTTTGCAGGATGATAGACATTAGGGTGTTGTTGAAGGCAAAAATAGAAAAATCCTGAAAAGGTGTGTTTGACTCCGCTTTGTCCCTAATTCTTTTTTATACAAGCAATAAACGTTTTGTATTTTTATTAGTTAGAATAATAATTGGATTGGTTTCATAAATTATTGGCCGACAAAGCCAACCTTAAAACAATTTCTATCCGTCGTTCCTTATGTCCAACGAAATTTTGTTAGTCATATGCTCAGCCGTGGTAGCTTGTTTTTGTTGATTTGTAATTTGAACTCTAATGTTCCAGTCGATTAATGTATTTTTTTTATGGCTTCCCTCCTCGATGTCTGTGACTTTTTTAATAGAAGGAGGTAATCAAAATATATACTCATGTAGGATACGTCTGGACTGTGTGGTCTCTAATAGAATCAATACCTATTTTGAAAAGAGTTGAGCTCAACACACATCCCTAAGGAACACCATTTTTTTTTTGGGTGAAGGTGTCAGAAAATATATTTCCTGGTCTAACACGAAACCGTCTTTCAGAAAGAAATTCTGACACAAAATTAAGACTTTTCCCTTGCTTCTTCCATTTTAGCACTTTCCTCCGAAGGAAAGTAGCTATTGAGGTTGCACTCATGGCGGAATTCCTGAAAAATTTCTTCAAATCTCCATCGATCCTACGTAGTAGACACCGAAAATGACCCCCGTTAAAATTTACAAAATTTATATATATATATATATATATATATATATATATATATATATATATATTATTTTTTTATTATTTTCCTCTCTGCAGTAACCCTGCAAAGAGGACGTTTATTTTGTGCTACACGTTCCAATACATAATGTATATCACATGTAATATATATATATATATATATATATATATATATATACATATATATATGTCTGCTAACACGATAGCGGCCAGAGTTTTTGTTTTTTCTTCACGAAACGTGGTATATAGCGTTCAATTAGCAAACGATTGAACGAGTTCGTTAACCACCAAAATCGGTCCAGCGGGAGGGGGGGTTTACCCCGGACCCAAAACACTAATTTGACCATGCCAGCCGTAGTTTTTGTTATGTTTCAATGAAACTCGGTATTCGTTATATTGATCTAAAGAGAGACATACGTTGTAAAAATAAACTAAATCGGTTTATTAGGGGGGGGGGGGGGTTACCGCCTCTAAGCAGTCTCAATCAATTAATACGATAAAATATAGTACATAGTACAATAAATAAAATAGTGGAGAAGCCAGAATAGTTCCACGATCGTATAGTTAAAAAGTTCAACCACCCGAAAAAGCGGCATAACTCTGCAGTTGATCGCTGAGAAATACTACCATGTCTATCTAAGCATTGTTTTTGTGCGTTTTCGTCCATTAAAGTCAAAAATAACATCACGTAAAACTTAACAGACAAGAACTTAACAGACGATTTGGGCAACTCTATAGACTGTTGAACCGCAAATCACATTTAAGTACTGAAAGCAAACTGATCATTTACATATCACTACTGCAACCCATTTGGAAATACGGTTCAGAACTATGGGGAACTGTGAAAACATCGATCATCAGACGCATTCAAACATTCCAATCCAAGGTCCTAAGAACAATAGTCGATGCTCCTTTTTACGTTTCCAACCTCAACCTCCATAAAGACCTCAATATCCCACTCGTTAATGATGTATTATCCATATTCCAACGTTTCCATCCTAAACTTTCCGCTCATCAAAATCCTGAAGTCCTCTGCCTATCAACTGCCACCCACCCACTCTCTCCACCGAGGCGACTCAAAAGGCATTGGCCTAGAGATCTGCTGCAGTGACCAAGTGAACTGTTAACAATGGCTTTCTCTTTGTTGTAGGTCCATTCAACGTCATCTGAGCGCCTTTCTGACGTTAATCGAGGGTCAAGTTGGAAGGCCTTGAGCACAGAACCTTCATATTGTATCATTCATCATATTACCAGATGTATTTATATACCGGATGTAATAATCATTAAAGAAATATATATACAAAAAAAGTAAAAAATGTCTAGATTTTGTATTCTGTGCGTCGTAAACCACATGAAGCCTTTTTGGTCGATATATGACCGCGTGCATGTTAATGTATCTATATGAAGAGTGAACGAATAAACCTAACCGAAATACATGATGATGTCCAGACAATATTTGGTTGATGAAATCCTGCCCTAAATATGATACCAGCGCTGCTGTAGAAAATAAAGGCTGGAATAAGCCATGTGAGTAAATATTCAACAGGCCTGGAATAATTCATAGGCTCATTTCCATCAACATCTTTTAGTTAGGGGCAATATGGAATCCTCAAACATTACATACAAACATGTCTCTTTGTGCAGGCAATTCTCATTCCAACAACAAACTTCCACATAAAACCATTAATTTATTACAAAATATCTTAGCAAAAGGTTGAGTTTAATGCTCTTTTAGCACTTTATGAAGAAATTATTATAATTATTCTCGCAATAATTCCTACTTCTTCTGCATTATATTATATTCTTATTACTTTAATGTATATTAGCACTTTTTGAATAATATTAGCTATTTAAGTTATACTCGTAAAAGATTTTTTCTTTTAATTTTTTCAAAAGTTCATCAATGTATATGTAACCCGATTATATTATTATCAGGCTGTACCGTATGAAATGTCAGCTTTGGACTTGCCGATTTCCTTCAAATGTCTTGAAACTGTCGTGGCTCCTACTCCGAGTTCTTTGGCATATTCCCTAGTGCTTTTTGAGGGACAAGCTTCAACCCTTTCTTTCAGGTGGTCATTGTCAAGCTTGGTTTCTGGCCTTCCTCGCTCCTCGTTGTCAAGGTCAAAATTTCCACTTCGAAACCTGGAAAACCACCGGTAAACAGTTCGTTCATTCACCGTTCCCTCCCCGAACGCCGTGCTAATGTTCATACACGCCTCAGCAGCGCTATGACCGAGCTTAAATTCATAACGAAAAATAATACGGATTTCCGTTGAAGTCATAATTTAAGTTTTATTTTTTTCTCAGAGGATCGTTCTCACAACACAGTACGCAAGTTACTGATTAAATAATAGGAATAAAAGAGCTTTAATTCTATATGAATAACAATGATGTTTGTAAATAATGAAATAAAAAAGGGAAAGGATTAAATCGGAAAGTAAACAAAACTGACATTTCATACGGTACAGCCTGATATATAATATAATAATATTATGCCTAATAGAAACTATTGGCATCAACCTTTATTTATCGATTTAGTACCTATTTTTATGCTACTAATATTTTAAGTTTTAAATATGTATCTATTTGCCTTAAATTTAAACCTTAGCGACAGGACAATTACCATGTGTGTAGCTTCATATTTTTATAATTACCATGTGTGCAGCTTCATATTTGTATAATTACCATGTGTGCAGCTTCATATTTGTATAATTACCATGTGTGCAGCTTCATATATGTATAATGTTTTACCTTTTATCCCTTCTGTATATAAATAGGTATTTACTTCCTTCATCCTTATTTATAGTTTTTTTTTGTGTGTGTTTTACGGCGTATCAACATTAGCGCTATTAACGCCGGGCTGTCTACAGGTTGCCACCCTTTTCTATAATGCCAACAGCACGTGGTCGGTCACCCATTCAGGTTCTGACCACGCCCGACGTTGCTTAACTTCGGTGATCTACGGGAACCGGTGTATTCAACGTGGCTATGGCCGTTGGCCCTTATTTATAGTCTTGACGAATCCTTAAATTTTAAACCGAAACGCGGGAAAAATATAACACATTTTCACACATGAAAAATGTAGTTTTAAGAGCGGTTCCTCCCTCCTTCCGTAGGGTATCCGGTTCCTGTGTTGTCATGATTTTGCAGTGTTCTCTGTCTACATGTGGACGTCTTTATTTATTTATTTTTTTTACGGTGCATCGACACCATTAGCGCCGGTCTTTATTATTCATCAAGATCAACAGACAAAGATGTGAAGGTTTTGTGTTGTGTATACACAACTATCCGGATGAAAATAAATTATTATTAATTTAAATTTTAACTTCCATTTAAATTGTTTTTCGTAGTTAAAAGAAATAGTAGCAGTTCATAGTTGAGTCAGCAGTTCATTGCAATTATAACATAGCAAAACTATTCATGTTTTTTATTTATTTATGTATGTTATGTAAATTATTCATGAATGTAGTGTACACTACTCAAGTTCTGAGAAAAACATTTTATTATCGAGCCAGATGCTCATTACAAATATATAACAACAAAGTTTTGGTATTTAATCACCAATCAAAGGAATGGCGTTAATGACCCTAAGGGTTGACATGCCATTAAAACACACAAAAGTTTTGGTACAATCTTGAGGATTGCTGTGTATACAGCTTGCTGAAGAATTTCTTTTATTATGCAGACACTGCGCGTCGAATTTTTTTTTATTCGGGAGCTTGTTGTGAGTTTGTAGTAGGGACAATAAACGTTACCGGAGCTGGAAGTTAGTACACTAAATAAGATTTATGATACTGGATTGAATGAGGAACCTCCAGGGGTGAATAACACCATGAACTAGGAGCTTGAATCCCTGAGTTATGGTTACTACCTGCTCCAATTTAGTTCATGGAGTTGTCATAATACCAGGCTGCACCCCCCCCCCCCGTCTCTCATTCTTTATTCAGGATCCAAGAACTCTTAGTAGGTACTTGTCACTCACGCTAAACTGGCTTAGTGACAAGCTGGTTTAGTGACAAGTACTTGTCACTATCGCTAGGCTGATTTAGTGATAAGTACTTGTCACTAACGCTAAGCTGGCCTAGTGACAAGTACTTGTCACTATCGCTAAGCTGGCTTAGTGGCAAGCTGGTCTAGTGATAAGTCCATGTCACTAACGGTAATTAGGCTTAGTGGCAAGTGACAGGTACTTGTCACCATAGCTAAGCTGGCTTAGTGACAAGTACTTGTCACTATCGCTAAACTGGCTTAGTGGCAAGCTGGTTTAGTGATAAGTCCTTGTCACTAACGGTAATTAGGCTTAGTGGCAAGTGACAGGTTCTTGTCACCATCGCTAAGCTGGCTTAGTGACAAGTACTTGTCACTATCGCTAAACTGGCTTAGTAGGAAGCTAGTGATAAGTCCTTGTCACTAACGGTAATTAGGCTTAGTGGCAAGTGACAGGTTCTTGTCACCATCGCTAAGTTGGCTTAGTGACAAGTACTTGTCACTATCGCTAAACTGGGATAGTGACAAGTGACAAGTACTGGTTCACATGTAGTGGACAAGTGCGTTCAGTACGATCCTTACAGTATTTAACTTTAGTATTTAGTCGTATTAAACTATTGCTCCATTTAATATATTTATATTAATATTTTTTATAGATTTATAGTTCATAGTCTGTTAAATATTAAAGAATACAACGATAAATCTGATAAGTTGTCAAATGTTTCGTTTTGAGTAAGTCAGTTTTTCACTTGTCACTAAAACTTAACACTTAGGTACAAGTGCTTAGATGATAAAGACTACAGTCCACCCGCAAACAAAACATCAAGGTAGTATGCACGTGCTGCACCCAGCCCATGTGTGGGAAAACTTAGTTCCCATCCAGCCACGCCCCTTCTTGTTCTTTTGTTTGCGAGTGTACTCAAGAGATTTTCTTCGCGGACATTTGGTCGAAAAATCAGTGTTCCGGTAGGTGGATTCTGCTGGTTAACGAACTTGTCCTTTTATTTGAGGGAAAGAGTTCTTATTTGGTTATTTTTCAATTTTAACGCGTTTTTTTCAAAAGAAAAGCGGGCTTCGAAAGTGTTTTTATAGAAAACTAGCTGAATGCCCGTGCTTCGTCACGGCAAAAAAGTAGTTTTTTTTATTGCTTTAAATAATGTATCATCACAATTAACGCTACTAAATAATTTTTTGCAGTTTATTATAGCACGGTTCCCGTCATACCATGTGGTATTCATTAATTGATAAGTAATCAAAGTATAATGTTTTTTTTTGTTGTTTTTTTTTTTTTGGTGTTTTAAGGCAGTTCAACCACTAGGGTCATGGATGCCTATGTATATGCGTGCAATTGAAAATTAATTGACGTAAAAACGCAAAAGAGTGTATTATTTGAATCATATATTTAGATTAATCATATACTTAATATTTAATCAATCATATAATTAGTCAATGAATATATTTTTATTTTAGAAAAAAAAACAACTTTTAAAAAGTCAGAATAAAATAAGATAACAAAGGGGAAAAAAATACTTAAAAATTTGGTGTAAATGCATACACGTAGAATGACACACACACACACACACACAGACACACACAAGCAAGCAAGCGCGCAAACACACACATGCACGCGCGCACACACATTCACACACACACACACACGCGCGCGCGCGCAAGCAATATAGAATGTTTCTTGACATTGGTGCGCTCCGGACCAAGATGGTGATTTTATCTCTCATAGCGTACCCTCTATGAGCATGGGCGTATATAGAAAATAATTTCGGGAGGGGCTGGGAAAATTTCGGGGGGGGGGGGGGCTGAGACCATTTTCGGGGTATGGAATACTAAAAATTTAGAGCTTGGAATAGTTTTAGGCAACTAAAACGCTACTTACACGTAAAATAAAATATGTTTTATGAACTAAGTGATCTTATTTAATTTATTTTTAAGGGTTTTACGACAATTTTTTACCATAAAATCAAAATTTCGGGGGGGGGGCTGCAGCCCCTTCAGCCTCCCCCCTTATATACGCCCATGTCTATGAGGGACAGTTTATTTCTAGTGATTGAAGAACTGCCATCATAGTTGAAACTAACCGCAATTAAAAATAATACTATGAAATGCTTTCTTTAAAACTAAAAATTCAAACCCCTCTAAAAGTACTTAAAAATTTGAATATCAAAAAACCTTTGTTTTGGAGTGTTTACGTTCTAAAAGGTGTGTCCATGCAAAATTTCAAAATTTTCTGTCAAGTGGTTTGGGCTGGGCGATGATAGTGAGTGAGTGGTATTTGACATATATATATATATAGTAGATCCCCTCAAGATCGGACTATTTTTTTAGACTAATAGACGGAATTTATAGATTCTAGCGACCAAAATTTCCTTGAATAATGGCGACATTCTTCATCGGCACCTCGGGATTTCGTTATCAGTTCGACGTCATCAAGCGGGTTTCTTCCCTATGGAGGGAGTGAGGATACGAGCTGAACTAAAACTATGGTAAGTAAAGATGGAATGGTTGGGATTCGGCTAAAGAAACCTTAATACGATTTTTGTTAAAAAAAATCTATATTTAGGACGTTTCGGCTACTCATTGGTAGCCTTCGTCAGGTAAAATGACAAGAAAAAACAGAAATTAATACAAAAAAAAAGTTTATAATTGAGATAAGTAACAGAACTATAAATACACTTAACTTATTATAAAAGAACAATTTGGTCTTAAATTCTTATGAAAATCAATAGAAACATAACAAAAAAAGAAGAAAAAAGAATATTATATTGAAGTTTATATAAGTAAATAGGTGGTAATAGTAACATTAGACACTTCCACAATGGTTACTTAACTATCAACATTGGTCTTCCTCTGCCTCCAGGCATTTCCATAGGTATGTAGTATCTTATTTCTTTGTTATAATTAATAAATGTTACTATTAGCACCTATTTACCTATATAAACTTCAATATAATAGCCTTTTTTCTTCTTTTTTTGTTATGTTTCTTTTGATTTTCATTCTACTCATTCTAAGAATTTAAGACCAAATTGTTCTTTTATAATAAGTTAAGTGTATTTATAGTTCTGTTACTTATCTCAATTATAAACTTTTTTCTGTATTAATTTCTGTTTTTCTTGTCATTTTAGCTGACGAATGCTACCAATGAGTAGCCGAAACGTCCTAAATATAGATTTTTTCAACAAAAATCGTATTAAGGTTTATTTAGCCGAATACCAACCATTCCATCTTTACTTATCACCTCGACGGCTAACTATCTAATCAGCCTAAGCTAATTGAAAAGCTATTTGTATCGTCTTCTCAAGCCTGGATACTATTTGGAGAGCAATACAGCTCGAGTATGACCAGTCAGGTACCCTTTGACTATGACCAGGTAGGGACAAGGCCTCGATGCTGAGAGTGTTTGGTTACAAAGCTCTCACAACCCGATACTGTTGCAAGCTCTGCAGAACGGTACGCCTTGATCCGTTACATGACAGGGCTTCATGTGATGTATACAGTCACAAGTATCTGACAAAAATGGAAACAATTATTTTTTTAATGTTTTTTTCATAGTGGAGTGGAGAAACTTTGGCAAAAGAAATTCCCGAGCTATTTTAAAATTGAAAGAAGACCCAATAATAGCTAGGTTAGTATAATAGACAAGTCTTTTCTATTATACTAACCTAAGCTCGTCATAGGACATACTCAACTAACAAACGAATACTTAACGACAAGACGTAACAGATCAGTATTAGGGTGCACCTACACTGGACCCGTTCCGATCCGATCCGATAGCCATCGACTGTCGGAAGAAAAACAAACACATGCATCTCAATGGAGGTGCCAACATTGGTCTCGACCCGACCCGATTCGATCCAATCAGATGGTCACCGATTCTTTGGCATTCAAACATGTTTGTTTCTAGATCGATTTCGGACCGACGAAGCGAAATGGCGCCAATCCTCATATTGTGTTTTAAAAAGGTCTACAGGTTCTAAATCTTAACCTATTTCAATGCATTTTTTTTTTTTTTTTTTTTTTAAATCAAAGGAAATAACATTTAGAACAACTTCGTCAATTCTCATTTCTGTTTTTTGTTTCCCTTGTTTATTAAATTGCGTGGAAAGATGTTATAACCATCTAACGTTTATAAGCTTCCAATGTTTATAACCATCGAGTTACCTTTCTTATAAATAATTTACAAATACGAATACTTCTCTTTCCTCCAACATTCAACCTAATCGAAGGTTTCTATGTTTATTAGGTGGTATTTCTTAACTTGATCACCCATTTTCACTTCACTACGAGGTCATTACTGACGAGCTGTGACTAAATCGGATCGGATCGGGTCAAGACCAATGTAGGCACTCAAGTCAGCAGCTGTCGATCAAACGAAATCGGATCGGATCGAGAGAAATACGGGTCCAATGTAGGTGCAGCCTTAATCTGCCGTATGATATAGAAGAACTCTTAGGCAATGATAGCCAGTATATAAACACTGCACTGACTTACTTCAGGAACAATGGACTGCATGAACTTATTTGATGATCTCAAGTATTGTTGCCTTAAGAACATTACGTTCCCACGAATATTAAATCATATTTTCGTTTACCCACCACCTTAACACATACACTAACAATAAAGCCAAGCTGTTTTCCTAGTGAGACCAAATCCAGAAGATACAAATCGTTGTGTTATCGCCAAAGAAGCGAAACACCATAAAATATAAATAAATAGTAGTAAAGTAACTATTTTTTATTCTCCCAAAAGTTTGCATAGTTTTTAAAACCCGCCTAATTTTTCTGAATTGGTTCACAAAAACCATAAATTGTTGCTCAAGACGATTTCTGACTGGTATACGGATTAAATGTAAATAATAAAAATAATTATATTATTAATAATTCAGGGCTGAAGAAGGCATTAATGTGAAGCCGAAACGCTGGTAGAAGAACAACTCATTTTAGTTATGAAATATAGTTTTGTTTAACATATGACCGAACACCAATCGTCAGAAGGTTTCCAATCCCAACGGTGGACTATCTCTTCTGAATTATAAGAAATATAGAACAAAGTAAACCCCCCTTCCTTTCTTTCTTATAAATTATCCAAGACGTATACCGAGTTTCGTTACAATACCGCAGAAATTACGACCGGTATGAGTATATTAGTACTTTGGGCCAGGAGTTAACACCCCCCCTTCTAATGAACCGATTTAGTTTATTGTTTCAACACATTTTTCTCCGTAGATTACCATTACGAATACCGAGTTTCGTCGAAATATATCAAAAACTACGGCTGGCATGGACAAATAAGTGTTTTGGGTCCGGGGTAAAACCCCCTTCCGTTGGACCGATTTTGGTAGTTTACGAACTCGTTCAATCGTTTATTAATTGAACGCTGTATACCCAGTTTCGTGACGAAAAAACAAAAACTCTGGCCGCTAACATGTTAACAGATATAAATATATATATATATATATATATATATATATATATATATATATATATATATACACACACATTTAAATTTTAACGGGGGTCATTTTCGGTTTCTACTAGGTAGGATCGATAAAGATTTGAAGAAATTTTTCAAAAATTCCATCATGAGTGCAATCTCAATAGCTATTTTCTTTCGGAGGAAAGTGCTAAAATTTAGTTTTATCAAGATACTTCACGACCGAGCCCTGAATGTGTTAACTCTTTGTTTTCCAGACGATCTATATAGCACTACGGATAATACCGGAAAAGCGGCAAGATGACGCAGTTCCTGCGAGTCAAAAATGTTGGAAATGAAAATGTGATTTGCCTCTTATAGAAATCATACAAAAAACATTTTTCCTCCTAATCCCTAACCGATAGTACAATCAGGAGGTGCCATTAAATTTTTATTAAATTTGTTATCCTGGTAAAACTTTGAAGGGGCGTTTATTAATATAGAACTTTGTTGCCTCCAAGTGCTGGTTTTTTTCTCCTTTAAGTAAAACTTTTATATTAGGGCTGTAGGAGTGAAGGGGGGTTATGTTCCCTGTTTCTACACCCCCCCCCGGTGTAGATTTAAATTTTTGATTGTGCCTTCCTTTATTAAATTCTCCGTCTGTTTTACATTGTTTCTGTCCTTGTACGGAGCGGATCTGTCTAGTTAAACGTCTCTCGCAAACCTTGTTTGTTTATTTTGTATTCTTGTTTTTATTTGCATTATGTTTTTATTCAGTAAAACTTTTGTCCTATGTTCTTTAAACACTTCTTGTTGCGTCTCAAATCACTTGATTATGTATGTATGTATGGATAGGGTTTAAGGACGAAGAACGTCTAAGGTTACCATCGTCCTGTGAAGTATTCTTCAATAAAAATTATTTATATATATAGAGATATTATAGGAGTGAATTGCACTACATATATTGTCGGGAATGCTCTTAAATTGTAATGTTATATAATGTACAAAAAGTTCTTATATTCGTTCTGAAACTAATATTGCTAATATAATAGTTTTACTTAGATAATGTTAGAAGTGTAATAATAATTATGAGCTTGGTCCGTTACGGCATATTATTTAAATCTATATGTAATCAATGCTTCTGAGTTCAAGTTATAAAATATATACAGAAATTATTTAGTTTTATTTGATTTTATATATTTTTTTTTCATTTTTATTATTATTATTAATTTTTTATTTTGAAAAAAAGTTGAATCTGACGGAAGGTTAATATTAAAAACAATTAATTAAAATATATTTTTTTCTGCCCCAGAAGTTTTATTCTTTATTTTTGATTATATGTTGCACGTCCTTGTGACTCCCCATCAAGAGATTATGTTGCACGTCCTTGTGACACCCCATCAAGAGATTATGTTGCACGTCCTTGTGACACCCCATCAAGAAATTATGTTGTACGTCCTTGTGACTCCCCATCAAGAAATTATGTTGTACGTCCTTGTGACTCCCCATCAAGAAATTATGTTGTACGTCCTTGTGACTCCCCATCAAGAAATTATGTTGTACGTCCTTGTGACTCCCCATCAAGAGATTTTGTTGCACGTCCTTGTGACACCCCATCAAGAAATTATGTTGCACGTCCTTGTGACACCCCATCAAGAAATTATGTTGTACGTCCTTGTGACTCCCCATCAAGAGATTTTGTTGCACGTCCTTGTGACACCCCATCAAGAGATTATGTTGCACGTCCTTGTGACTCCCCATCAAGAGATTATGTTGCACGTCCTTGTGACACCCCATCAAGAGATTATGTTGCACGTCCTTGTGACACCCCATCAAGAGATTATGTTGCACGTCCTTGTGACTCCCCATCAAGAGATTATGTTGCACGTCCTTGTGACACCCCATCAAGAGATTATAACTTTAATCTGGTCCCACAATAAAATTTATTTTTTGAGTAACACTTTTTAGCACATACCGTAGAATTCTAGCTATCTAAGTGCAACACTAAATGAATTTTTTAGCATTTATACATATATTTAATGACCTTAACTGTCTGTGTGTCTGTTACCTCACATAACAAGCGATTGGGTGAGTTCGTTACCACAAAATTGGTTCATGGAAGAGGGGGGGGGGTTCTTTGTACACCCTCCTCTTATTCTCGTTCTGCTTATCGGAAGAGAAGGTTTGTTGTTCATTTCAACCCCATATCCAAATTTGCTATACAAAATAGTAATAATATGACCTATTATATATAATTTTTTCAAAATTTTTGAAAATGCGTTTTTAAAAATATTTAGATTCAAAATTTTATTTTTGATTTTGAAAAAAAATCATGTTGTCATAACCTATCATGTGTTGCATGTAATTTGAAAGGGCGTATACAGAGCTAAACATTGATACATGGTCTGGGACTATTGCGCTGTCTTTGGGAAGCACCGCTTCAACACTGGTCCATTGCCCAGAAGCTGAATCAAGTGTCGGATGATCAGTTTCAGGCAATATTCGACTACGAAAAAGAGTCATCTGAATGCGCCAATAGACTAACTGTTGAAATTGCCGAACTCCAAGAAGAGTACAATATTAAAATGATCACTCCAAATGGCAAGGTGTAGGGGTGATACATTTCAAAGATTGTCCCAATGCCAACAAGTTTGTCTATGAAAAAGAAAGTCTGTCTGGCTCTGAATGGACAAATGCCCTAAAACTGAACGTCAATTATGCGGCATTGCGAGGCGTTCCTAGCGTTATGGGAGCATCAAATGTTGGACCCCTCTGTCGCAAGTGCGGGAGAGAGAACGAAACACCAGCACACGTGCTTGGAAACTGTCCAAATAGTATGCTTCTTGTCACTAGGCGTCACCATAACCTCAAACATAGGCTTATTGCTCTCCTTCAAGAAAAAGGCTTCCAATGCCATGAAGAAGTCTACGGTGTGGATGAAGAAGGCTCTTCGAGATATGCTGACATCATAGCATTTCAGGCAGAAAGTAAATCAGCATATATAATTGATCCGACAATCAGATATGAGACTAACGATCCCTTGCAGGCAGAGGCAATTGACAGAGAGAAGAAGGCTATATACACTAAATGCATCAAGACATACCAAGAGAAGTTTGAAGAAGCCTATGGAAGAAGGAATTATACTGTACAAGGCCTATGGTTCGGCAGGAGAGGGACGATCCCTAAAGCAACTAATGACTTCCTTGAAACGCTGGGACTAGATACAAGCAAGCTAGCTAATCAATTCTTATTGATTCCCTGGGGATTCTCAGCTATCACATTTACTTAATAGAGTCATTTTTAAATATAATTTTACCAAATTTCCTTTTCTTTTCCTCCACATTAAAAAATTAATTAACAGACATTCCAAAAATCAATTCAATAAATTTTCGAAAGAATGATTAGCAGGCTGTGTGTGCTGCAACCCAATAGACTTGGGCAGCAATTTTCGAAAGGATGATTAGCAGGCTGTGTGTGCAGCAACCCAATAGACTTGGGCAGCAATCTTCGAAAGAATGATTAGCAGGCTGTGTGTGCTGCAACCCAATAGACTTGGGCAGCAATTTTCGAAAGAATGATTAGCAGGCTGTGTGTGCAGCAACCCAATAGACTTGGGCAGCAATTTTCGAAAGAATGATTAGCAGGCTGTGTGTGCAGCAACCCAATAGACTTGGGCAGCAATTTTCGAAAGAATGATTAGCAGGCTGTGTGTGCAGCAACCCAATAGACTTGGGCAGCAATTTGCGAAAGAATGATTAGCAGGCTGTGTGTGCAGCAACCCAATAGACTTGGGCAGCAATTTTCGAAAGAATGATTAGCAGGCTGTGTGTGCAGCAACCCAATAGACTTGGGCAGCAATCTTCGAAAGAATGATTAGCAGGCTGTGTGTGTAGCAACCCAATAGACTTGGGCAGCAATCTTTATTTGTTTGTTTATTGAATAAAGCTTTTCTTTTCTTCCCCATGATTGTAACATAAACATTTGACCATTTAAATGTTTTGCCACAGCAAGATTTTGACCGCTTTTTGAAAACTTTACATGGCCGTATTTTGGAAACCGTTTTAGATAAAAATTTGAAATTTGGTATTTTTTTTTGTTCCAACTCCTGCTTTGGGTCTACCAATTTTTATTAATATCTGAAAGGGTGAGGTAAAAAGGTGTGTTGATTTGACATGGAGTGACCCTTATCAGATTAGCTTATCCAGTTTCCTCTGATTGTTCTTTCGTGACGGACTTTTTCAATTTAAATTGATGCATCATATTTGCCGCGTTTACACACAATTATTATGCCGCGTCACATTACAATTATTTCTTGTAAATAAAATTCATTACAATCTGTCTCCTGTGTCCTCTAGAATAGAATTAATTGGTTCCTTCTCATATAAATGTAGAATATTTCCCAAATAATACTTCCTTAGTTCTATATTTAATAACAAACGCCATAGCCATAGCCACGTTGAGTGCACCGGTTCCCGTAGATCACCGAAGTTAAGCAACGTCGGGCGTGGTCAGCACCTGAATGGGTGACCGACCACGTGCTGTTGGCATTAGAAAAGGGTGGTAGCCTGTAGATAGCCCGGCGCTAATAGCCAAACAGTTGATGCGCCGTTAAACACACAAAAAAAAAAAAAATAACAAACGTCCTGCCGACCCAGAAATATCCGTAGCCATTTAATTAAATTTCCTGAATGCGAGATGACCTTTTGATGAGGCCTATTAATTTCCCAGATGGTATAATAGCCTAGATATTGGAGCAGACAAATAACCACGTCATAATTTCGACGACGGATGGTCGTCCTCGCGTCTTGTCGGGTTTCAAGTAAGATGTTCCACTTTAGTGGATTATGAACGCTCTTCTTATCTTGGCTAGGCTTCAAAAAATTTGATTAATATTAAACACGACAACTGGGGATTCTCTCAAGATATGTCAAAATAATATTTTTTTATCGGCTGTTAATGTTATTCATTTATTTTTTTTTATTTAAGTGGTGCAATTAATTATTTTCTTCCGAAATTTAAGGGACTATGTGGTTTACTAGACAAGTCAAGTGCACTCATCGTTCTGTTGTGGTAAATTTATATACCTTAATATTTCTTCATTAGTGCAACTTTTATAGTCTCTTTTTGTCTTAACTTGTGGTAATAAATTTGTGTATTTTTTCTAAGACTTTTTTTTTTTTAAAGATTTAATTTAAATTGTCGGCTTTGTAGTTATAGAGATATATGTTCTTCTGGGTAGTCCTATTTTATATTTTATGTAACACCATTAGTGCCGGGCTAGCTACAGATAGCCACCCTTTATAAACAGCTTTAGGCATATAACTCACTAGCCGGTTTCAGGTTGTGGTATTGCCGCCTGAAGCGGTCGCCAGCGCGATTGACCGCAATGAAACCGTGTTAAGTAGTTGAGCAGCTCAAAATGGATGCTGTCGAGGTAGTTTGTGTTATGTATTTCTACTATCGAAAACAACTAAAGAAAACATTTAAAAAAAAATACTGGATTCATCCTTTACTAGAAACTGGAAACGAATTTGGCCAGCCGCGAGGCGGGCTGCAGATCTTCATTCAACCGCAGCGGTTGATATTTTGTGGTTGTTTAATGCGTACAATGACAAGCGGTTGCTTGGGATGTCCAGTTAAAACTGGAAAAGCGACTAGCCACGCGATTGCAGTGCGTTGCAGCCCTTACTGTAGCGTTGTTTTTTAGGGAGTCCTTTGTAAAATACAAGTCAACCTGCCACTAGTGGGACTCGAACCCTCATCTAGTCAAGTGCATTACGTACATAAGAATCCAGCGTGCTGGCCACTGGACCACGTGGAGACCCATTAAATGTTAATTTTTATTATTTTAATTACTTGGTTTACTTTGTTGTTGATATTTTACGTTTATATTTTATATTTACTCTTTATTATTATTGTAGTGGCTGTGCATTTTGTCTTTATTGTCCTGAAGACAGCTTAAACACGATTCTACATCGTCCCGTTTAATTGCGCATGCGGGAAGTTATTTGAGCGAACTATTCTTACGGTTACGCTATTTGGAAATCGCCATCTCAATGACCAAACTGCCTGAGGAAGTAATATCTTGTTTGTCTCTGAAATCCTTTTAAACTGTAGTATAGCCTCCACAGTGATAAGGTTATAAAAGAGGGAATTTTTACCATGGGGATATAGGCCACGCCTTTTTTTCTTTCAAATCTATCTGAACGTTTAAAAGTTGACGGGGTAAAACTGCCGTTTTTCATAAAATTATTAAAAGAAACTATAAATTATTCAGATGGAAATCAGCGAAATATTTTAATAATACCTACAACTTGTAAACTATAAATGATATGTTTAAGTCTAAATGTTCCTTCCTACAAAATCCAAATGGTTGCTAGAAGAAGTTAGGAGAGAGAATGAGTCTATAGTTCCTAGCTGAGCTGCAGTTTGTAACTTCATTGCATTCTCTGTCTTTATTGGGTGCTCCTTCGTTCTTTTAGTTTCCTCTTCATTCGGCCATTTCCTATTTTATGTCTATTTCCTGGCTCAGCGCGATATATGTACAAGCTGTATATATATATATATATATATATATATATATATATATATATATATATATATATATATATATATATATATATATACATATATATATATATATGTATATATATATGTATATATATACATATATATATATATATGGAACGTGTAGCACAAAATAAACGGCCTCTTTGCAGGGTTACTGCAGAGAGGAAACTAAAAAAAAAATTATATATATATATATATATATATACATATATATATATATATATATATATATATATATATATATATATATATATATATGGGTATTGTTCATTGACGTATTTACTGTTTTGATCCTATAAAATAAAATACAAAATATATTGAGAGCCAAAAATAAAAATATATAAATAAAGGGGGGGGGGAACAACACGGAAACAAATGGTCTTATTGCTCATTCCGAATGTAATATTTCATTTCCTACTCCAATAAAGTAAAATACAGAATATATATTGGTATTTAAAGCTGAAAAACAATAATAAATAAAATAAACAAAGGATAAATTAAACAGATAATTTTAACAGGCACAGTAAAAATAAAAAATAGATGAGAAAGAAGTCAAATAATAATTTTAAAAAAATACTATATACAAATAAGATTATATTAATTAACTGTGCAATAAATAAATGTTGGATGTTATTTTTGTATTTTGTTCTATATCTTTTAAATGCGTAATTATAGTGACATGTGCTTTCTGCTGTTAGTAGCTTGGAAGAGAAAGGGCGAATCTGAGAAATCGACTTTTTTTTTAATTTATTTTCTAATACAGATGTAGGTAACGCGACGCTTCGCCTTGTTTCTCTGGTTCGCCTTTAGTTCTCTCACAGTTTCAAGTTAAAGTGAATAGCACCATCATCTATGAAACATTCCATGTCCTATTTCAAGGGCGAATCCCGGGTCTGAAACTCCCTTACTTTCATTTTGTTACCTATAAATCACTTGTAAAAGTTATAATAAAAACATTGAATTCCAATTGCATACTTGCGATTGGTTTATGAATCAGCATTCCATAGAGTAAAGATTCGCCTTTACTATCCTTAAGCACTTCTAGAACATTGCATACTTGCAATTGGTTTATGAATCAGCATTCCATAGAGTAAAGATTCGCCTTTGCTATCCTTAAGCACTTCTAGAACTTTGCATACTTGCAATTGGTTTATGAATCAGCATTCCATAGAGTAAAGATTCGCCTTTGCTATCCTTAAGCACTTTTAGAACATTGCATACTTGCAATTGGTTTATAAATCAGCATTCCATAGAGTAAAGATTCGCCTTTGCTATCCTTAAGCACTTCTAGAACTTTGCATACTTGCAATTGGTTTATGAATCAGCATTCCATAGAGTAAAGATTCGCCTTTGCTATCCTTAAGCACTTTTAGAACATTGCATACTTGCAATTGGTTTATAAATCAGCATTCCATAGAGTAAAGATTCGCCTTTGCTATCCTTAAGCACTTTTAGAACATTGCATACTTGCAATTGGTTTATGAATCAGCATTCCATAGAGTAAAGATTCGCCTTTGCTATCCTTAAGCACTTCTAGAACTTTGCATACTTGCAATTGGTTTATGAATCAGCATTCCATAGAGTAAAGATTCGCCTTTGCTATCCTTAAGCACTTCTAGAACATTGCATACTTGCAATTGGTTTATGAATCAGCATTCCATAGAGTAAAGATTCGCCTTTCCTATCCTTAAGCACTTCTAGAACATTGCATACTTGCAATTGGTTTATAAATCAGCATTCCATAGAGTAAAGATTCGCCTTTGCTATCCTTAAGCACTTCTAGAACTTTGACTTGGATTTCCCAATATCCGGAATTCGTGATTCGCCCAAGGTCCACATATTATGAGTGACTGTTAATTCGTCTCCTCTCCTTAGCCGGCTCTCGAAAATAAATTCTTCTGCTGTGTATATGTATAGGTGTAAAAATCGTTGCTCCATTATTACACTAAATTGTTTGCAGCTGTCACCAGCAACTTCGTCCCACCCTTCCAGGAAGTTCTTTATCCTCCAGGGTCGGAGCTGTATTAAAGAGCTCCGAGGATTTCCTTAATGTCTCCGCATATATTTACCATAAACTTATAGCAAACTCCATTTGCAGTGCTTTATTAAATTCCGAGCAATTTACACCTCCACCTGTCTGCACCAAGTGTAGATTTATATAAAATATGAGTCGGCCGGGGGAGAAAAATTTCGTTTTGTTTAATGGTCCGTATGGGTGGATTATTTTCCCAATCTTGATTACTAGTAATGGATTCGAAGTCCATCTCTCATTGTAATCAACTGACTTGCTTTGTGGTGGCAGACAACAAATAGAAAACATATTCTAATGTTTTAAACAAATTAGAAAATATTACAGTATTTTGATATATTTTAAATATTTTTTGGTGCAGATAGTATAGTATATATATATATATATATATATATATATATATATATATATACTATATATTGGTCAAATACCACTCACTCACTCACTCACTGACCTATCATCGCCCAGCCCAAACCGCTTGACAGAAAATTTTGAAATTTTGCATATACACTCCCTATATAACGTAGGCACTCACTAAGAAAGGATTTTTTGATATTCGAATTTTTAAGTATTTTTAGGGGGGTTTAAAGTTTGAGTTGGTTAGAGCAGGCAAGCCTAGGCAGCATGCGTTCCTAGGACGATAACAGAACAGCTTTTACCGTACATTATCTATTTCATAGTATTATTTTTAATTGAGGTTAATTTCAACTATGATGTCCCTCATAGAGTTTACGCTCTGGTCCTTCCGCGGTAATAATATCCCGAACCACTTCACACAAAATTTGAAATTTTGCTCGGACAATCCGTTTAGAATGTAAACACTAGCTAAGAAAGTTTTTTTTTTATATTCAATTGTTTAAGTACTTTTAGGGGTGGCTTGAATTATTAAGAAGGTTCTCATCGGCTCAAAAATGATTACATTTGGTACAAAAATCTTTCTTCTCAGTTGAAAGGTCAAGTTCAATAATCAGCTGAATCCGTTTACTGGAACATGGTTTTGGGAGCAAAATGTGCGTGAATAAACCGGAACGCTTACATTTTCGAGTCCATATGCTTGCATGTATTTGTTGTATAGGTTCATTAACGTAGGAAAACGAATGAAACCATTTTCAAGCGATTTTTGCCACGTTTTACGAGAGAAATTGCTAGAAATACTTTTCCAAACTAATTTTCTGTTTGGGTATTCAGAAACTATGATTGGTTCACTTGAAACTTGTACCAGGTATTTGACATTCATCTACTCTAAGATACTTATACTTTGGAATCGTTTGGAGCTAGGAAGTATATAAAACAAAATTGTATAAATGGTATACAACGTTTTCGGATCTCAGTATATTTTCTAAAATATCTCGAAAACGTTGGGAAATCGTAGTGGCTATTCGAAGGGTTACTAAACTATCCACAAAGAAGATTCTGTTGTAATGTTCAGTGGGGCGATGACTATCGAACAGATAATTCCTTAAAACTTTGTTAGTTTTAAGTAAAGATGGAATGGTTGGGATTCGGCTAAATAAACCTCAATATGATTTTGTTTTAAAAAATCTATATTTCGGACGTTTCGGCTACTCATTGGTAGCCTTCATCAGCTAAAATGACAAAAAAAAAAGAAATTAATACAAAAACAAAAAAAATTATGATTGTGATAGGTAACAGAGCTATAAATACAATTAACTTATAAAAGAACATATCGTCTTAAATTCTTAGAATGAAAAAGTGAATAGGTACAATAATTGATTTTAATAGTAATTAGTAACATTAATTGATTTTACAAAGAAATAAGAAACTACATACCAATGACAAATATAGTAGCTAATAGTAACATTAATTAATTTTACAAAGAAATAAGATACTACATACCAATAGAAATGCCGAGCGGCAGAGGAAGACCAAGGTTGGCAATTAAGTAACCATTGTAGAGTGTCTAAGGAGAAAAAGAAATCTACTGGGGTATAAGTAAACCTGGGGAAACAGCAGGTGATGGGGGAAATGTCGGTAAGGATAGAAAAACCAAGTTTATGACATGTCGGTAAGGATCAAAAGGCATGTTTATGACATATTTATGACAGGAAAGGAGAAAAAGGAGTTAATGGAAGGATACCCAAGGGGCATGGTAAAAATCTAGGTGGGAGGTCGGGAGAGTATTTGGAAAATATTAGCGTACATAGGAGAAATGCCTTGTTGGTCAGTTTTGTAGTTTATATTGTTTTTGTTTAAGTTTATGTGTACACATTTCGAGATCTGTAGTCTTTTTTTGTTTCGTTGTGTAGAAAGAATTTTCGTGTCGTCGAAGTTAAAAGTGTGTTTTTGTGTAATGGCGTGTTTTGCAAGTGCAGATTTATCTATTTCTTTATTAGTGATGGTTCGTTTATGTTGTGTAAGACGTGAGTGAATGTCATTTATGGTTTCTTCTATGTATACACCATTACAGGAAGGGGTTTGACAAGGGACTTGGTAAACACAACGGGTGGTTTGTTCAAAAGGGATGGGATCTTTGAGTTTGGTATAGAGGGTTTTGAGTTTGTTGGTAGTTTTCAAACCAAAATTTAGGGAAGGGTAGGATTTTTTCATTGTCTTTGTAAGTTTATCAGTCAGTCCAGGTGTAAATGGTAGAGATCGGAACATTTGGTAACTGGGAGATAGGGAAGAATTGGGAGAGACAGTGTTGGGAGGAACCTCCCAACCGTCCAAACGTAGCCGAAACGTCCGAAATATAGATTTTTTAAAACAAAATCATATTGAGGTTTATTTAGCCGAATCCCAACCATTCCATCTTTACTTATCACCTCGACGGCTAACTATCTAATCATCATGATTTGTTAGTTTTATTCGTTTCAACGTGTATTTGTCTCTGTTTACCTAACTTTTTAAGTAGTTGTTATTTTTTTTTTTACTCCCTAACGGGAACAAGCATGGTTACCTCCACATGGTGTTTCCTGGGTAATTCTATTGTCCGTGCAATAATAAGCTGTACAAAATGATGTAGTAGCGATAATTTTGATCGAACCTTATTTAACGCAATATAAAAACTTCTTATCAGCCGTGGTGAAGCACGGGTATTCAGCTAGTATATATATATATATATATATATATATATATATATATATATATATATATATATAAATCATGAATATAAATAAAGTGTTTATAAAATGAAAACAATTGATATGTATATTGTTAAAAATTGTTCCGTGAATCTTCCTCCTATTTTTGCAAGAATTCTGAACCTTGGATATTTTTCCCCTTGAGCTGAAGGTTTTGTTATGGAGGCAGCCATGAATTTCATCCCTAGGCTTGGCAATTTTTTTTAAAATACTAAAATAGCGGACCCCCCCCCCCCTTTCTTCTATATTACTTCCCCTTTCTCAGAATTTTCCTCTTTTCCTGGGAGATTATTTTACTAAATGCCGAAGGGTTGTTTCGTTTAACTCTTATCTTTTTTTTTTTAAGTAGGAAATTTTGGAAAATAACAAGACTAAGCTTGCTTAGATTTTTCTTTTTGGAAGTTGAAGTTGATAAATTTTTTAATAATATAGGAATAAAATTAAAAAGCCCGATTCGCAGGAACGGCTTCATCTTAACGCGGTTCCGTTTATATCCCCAGTGCTATTAGGAAAGGAATAGAAGCAGTTATTGGTAGGTTTTGGT
Source organism: Gonocerus acuteangulatus (assembly GCA_946811695.1). Lineage (NCBI taxonomy): Eukaryota > Metazoa > Arthropoda > Insecta > Hemiptera > Coreidae > Gonocerus > Gonocerus acuteangulatus. Next base: position 74,565,016 of record OX328130.1, on the reverse strand, counting down.
CTTTCATGAAAAATATAAAATGACCTTTTTGAAGAGAAGGAAGATTTTAAGCGCCACAACAGAAAACTAATTCTATCCTTTTCGGGAATCACTCCATCCTCTTCCTCAACGTTGCCTCTAGGAAAACACTATTAGCAATATGATTTCTTAGCTTGTTTTTACAGGTATTTTATTCTTAAATCCAATTTTAATAAAATATCTAATAAGTGGGGTAAACAGAGACAATAACCCGATCATATATATACATATATATATATATATATATATATATATATATATATATATATATATATATAAAAATCACGTGTCTGTCTGTTTTTTTCTTTATCTGTTTATTTATTTGTTTGTTCCTTATACAAATCTACACCGTTTTACCGATTTTGACCTAACGTTGCACACAGGTAGATCTTGATACGAAATCTCCTAGGCTAGGTCAAAAAAGTCAAATTTCAAAATTTGGTCAAAAGGTCAAAAGTTTTGTTCAAGAAAAATTGGCTACACTGAACCATTCAGACTGCCATTTTGAATCGACAACTACTGGCCTCTGTCGGCAGTTAAATGAAGTGCTGTTGTGCTGGCCTCTGCTGGGTATCATTATGAACTAAAACAAATTCCCATCGTTTGACCGATTTTCTTAACTAGGTATCAAGTAGATCTTGATACGGGGAGAGTCATAGGCATAAAGTAGGTGTAGCATGGCACACTGGGTAACAGCTTGTATATTTATATATATATATATATATATATATATATATATATATATATATATACATATATATATATATATATATATATATATATATATAAATTTTCGGGTGAATATTTACTTCTACTGGTCAAATATGTTTGGTTTTGAGGTTACATGTTTTTTCACTAGATCCAAATTTGATGAAGCAAGTTTTTTCAACGTAGTCATTTTAAGTCTATTGTATTTAGTTCGATGTAATTATAAAAATGAAAGCATACGCTTTCAAGTAGTCTAATTAAAGTAGATTTATGACTTTCTCCTCTGCCCTTCTCTCCCTCTCCCCTTCATCATTCGGCGGTATTATAAAGCCTCATCATGATCAGCCCGTTATTGTATAATTATTTGTAATAATTAATTATTATTTATTACATTGTTAACTAGAGGAATATGCGGAAGACTCAAGGCAATTTGAATGAATTATGTTGTGGGGGTTGAGAAATCCCCATCAACCCGTAGTTAGTGGGGCGTACTTAAGAAGAAGCACCTTCTTCGCTTAGATGTGACGCTTTGTGCTTCATTTAGGGTGTATAATATTATGTACGGGCCCCCCTGAAGGAACAACTAAGCAAACATTAACCAAGACATAGCACTAGTTACCATACAGTGAGGCCAAACAAAATTTCGCGTATCAAAAAAGGCTACAGAATCTGAATTTTACGGATTTCAAAGCAATTTTTTTTTTTTTTTTTTTTTTTTTTTTTTTTTTTTTTTAACTTAAGCTTATTAGGTTTTATTAAGAACAACTTTGTCTAGCCAGATTTTTGTTTTTAGCACTTTCCTCCGAAGGAAAGTAGCTATTGAGATTGGACTCATGACGGAATTTTTGAATAATTTCTTCAAATCTTTATCGATCCTACCTAGTAGAAACCGAAAATGACCCCCGTTAAAATTTAAATGTGTATATATATATATATATATATATATATATATATATATATATATATTTATATCTGTTAACATGTTAGCGGCCAGAGTTTTTGTTTTTTCGTCACGAAACTTGGTATATAGCATTCAATTAGCAAACGATTGAACGAGTTCGTGAACCACCAAAGTCGGTCCACCGGAAGGGGGGGGGGGTTTACCCTGAACCCAAAACACTAATTTGACTATGCCAGCCGTAATATTTGTTATATTTAAACGAAACTTATATAAAAATGAACTAAATCGGTTCATTAGAAGGGGGGGTTTACTCCGGACTCACAATAGCAATTCACCACTACCAGCCGTGATTTTTGGTATATTTCGACGAAACTCGGTATTCGTAGTGGTAATCCACAGGTAAATGTGTGTTGTAAAAATAAACTGAATCGGTTCATTAGAAGGGGGGGGTTACTCCGGACCCACAATACCAATTCGCCACTACCAGCCGTGATTTTTGGTATATTTCGACGAAACTCGGTATTCGTAGTGGTAATCTACAGGTAAATATGTGTTGTAAAAATAAACTAAATCGGTTCATTAGAAGGGGGGGTTTACTCCGGACCCAAATTCCTAATATTTTCATCCTATTCCTGCATTAGATCAAAATACGATAATATGAGGTTTTTTGTATTTACTACGTACTGTAATAAGTACCATGTGTAAACATAACTCTGGAAGCAAATTAATAATTGATCAGTTACTCATTACAAATTTAAAAGAGAACTATTCATGTTTTTATTTTATTTATGTAGGATATTTTAACCAAATTGTTCTGGAAAGCAGTCTACACTACCCAAATTCTGAGGAAAGTGCTTAGTTATGCAGCTCCTGCGTGACGGACTTTTTTGTTTTCCCTGTTTATTACATTACGTGTAAAACATTCACGAACCTTTACAATTGAACATAAAATAATATTTTATTTTTCATCTAACTAAATATCAGCACTGATATCGTTAAAATTAACATAACCTCCTTCTAGGAGGAGCTAGTATTTCCTCCTGTGTGAGCTATATTGAAATAGCTCCAGATAAAATAGCTCTTGATAATATAATAGCTCTCATTAGTCATCCATCTTTTTCCGTGGGTGTTTCCCTTCTTGGCAAAGAGATCACTTCAATTCTTCGGCAACTTTCTCCATCTTGTTTTGCCCCATTTATTCTTATAAGATGTTCCTTTTATTCTCTATCTACTTTTTACTTCTTCTTCAATTTATATTCATCTATTCAATTCTTCGGATCCTCATCAGCTATAAATATTCTCGGCCTCGTGATGTAAAAGCCATCTTCATCTTTTATTTTTCCCTGTGATTTAATACGTTGGTTGTTATTCTTGAAATATCAGATGTTTTACTTAGTAAAGTATTTCTGTGATAGTTTTCAAGAGAGAATCATAAATAATGCTTTTAACATCTCAAAAGTAAATTATATAGAAATGACGCCATCTTTTGTTCCTTCTTATTGTTGAGTAGAACTCATCATTTTTCATGCGCATCTTTGTCTAGAATATTAGCGCCGGCCTATCTATTGTATATTCTTACGCAAGAACATGAGCGTAAATAAGGGGGCAGCAACCCCCCCCCCCCCCAAATAAAAGCTTATTATACCGTGTTGTATTTTTGAACTTTACACACCAGAAAATAGTTATAAATTAATAAAAAATTTATTCATATAAAATATTTTAAAATATTTTAAAAGTAAAATTGTGATGTAATGAAAATAACAATGTATATTTAATAAGATTGGGAATTATTAAACACTAGCTGAATACCCGTGCTTCGTCACGGCAGATAAGTAGTTATTTTATTGCGTTAAATAATGTATCATCAAAATTGACGCTACTATATAATTTTTTGGAGTTTATTATAGTATGGTTCCCGTTATACTATAAGTTATTCATCAATTGATAAGTAATCAAAGTATAATGTTTCTTGACACTGGGGCGCTCCGTACCAGTGTCAAGAAACAGATAAGTAGAGATAACACGTTTCTGTAGGTTAACAGTTACAGCAGTTTAACAAGTACAGGGTAACAGTCGTTGTCGATAATAAATGTTCGTTAAAATTAAAAAAATTATGTTTCTCAAATGTAAATTGGAAACGCACATTATATTTGCGAGCATTACCAAGAAGTGCTCTGACTGGGGATGCTGATGGGTGAGGAGGCTGTGCAAGGGTTCGGGATTTTATTACCTCAGATGGACCATCACCAGGTATAGCGTAAACTCTATGAGGGACGAAATCACTGTTTATTTATAGTAATTCTGCCATCATAGTTGAAATGAACCGCAAATAAAAATAATACTATGACATAGATACAGTACGGTAACAGCTAACCTGTTACCGTCCTAGCAACGCTTGGTGCCTAGGCTTGCCTGCTCTAACCAACTAAAAAAAAAACCTCTAAAATGACATAAAAATTTGAATATCAAAAAATCCTTAGCGATATCTTTATCTTAGCAATCGTATACGTTCTAAATAATTTTTATAAAACATTACTCCGAAAATCATCAATCCTTAAGGATATAGGCAAAAGGTGCCTGTGAGAGAACGAGAAGAAGAGCGAAGCGTAAAGAGAGGTGATCAGCCAGTCGAGGTATTGGACTGGGTTTCATGGGAAAATGAGAGAACAGCGCTGCTGAGAAGGGAAACTAGCTGGATTTATCGGAATCAAGTTCAGAAAGGAACCAGGAATCAAAATGGAACATGACCTTCCTCAGACGCTATCTAAGTAGCTTTCAGGGGGTACTGAAGTACTTGTCAGATAATGGGGAGTCAGTTGTAACTCTTCTAATCACGTGCAAACAAGATGCTTAGTGTCAAGTATTTGTAAACGCGGCAAGTCCGAGTGCATAAAAGGCGCTTCTATTTACTAAGCGACAAGTAAGCTACCTCGCCACCATTCTAGTACGCGGTTGTCCATTGCTAACTGGTACAAGCAGCATAGTGTTTAGTGACAAGCTAGTCTGCCTAGTTACTTCTAATCGGTGTCAAGCTCCTTTACCACGATTCTGCGACTCACTTGACCCTTTATTCCTCTTGTAAACAGGCCAACAAGTGTTAGTGACAACTTAGTCGGCCTAGTTACATCTAATCGGTGACACGCTCCTATACCACGATTCTGCTACTCACTTGACCCTTGATTCCTCTTGTAAACAGGCCAACAAGTGTTTAGTGACAACTTAGTTGGCCTAGTTACTTCTAATCGGTGTCAAGCTCCTTTACCACGATTCTGCTACTCACTTGACCCTTGATTCCTCATGTAAACAGGCCAACAAGTGTTTAGTGACAACTTAGTCGGCCTAGTTACTTCTAATCGGTGTCTAGCTCCTTTACCACGATTCTGCTACTCACTTGACCCTTGATTCCTCTTGTAAACAGGCCAACCAGTGTTTAGTGACAACTTAGTCGGCCTAGTTACTTCTAATCGGTGTCAAGCTCCTTTACCACGATTCTGCTACTCACTTGACCCTTGATTCCTCTTGTAAACAGGCCAACAAGTGTTTAGTGACAACTTAGTCGGCCTAGTTACTTCTAATCGGTGTCAAGCTCCTTTACCACGATTCTGCTACTCACTTGACCCTTGATTCCTCATGTAAACAGGCCAACAAGTGTTTAGTGACAACTTAGTCGGCCTAGTTACTTCTAATCGGTGTCTAGCTCCTTTACCACGATTCTGCTACTCACTTGACCCTTGATTCCTCTTGTAAACAGGCCAACCAGTGTTTAGTGACAACTTAGTCGGCCTAGTTACTTCTAATCGGTGTCAAGCTCCTTTACCACGATTCTGCTACTCACTTGACCCTTGATTCCTCTTGTAAACAGGCCAACAAGTGTTTAGTGACAACTTAGTCGGCCTAGTTACTTCTAATCGGTGTCAAGCTCCTTTACCACGATTCTGCTACTCACTTGACCCTTGATTCCTCATGTAAACAGGCCAACAAGAGTTTAGTGACAACTTAGATTGCCTAGTTACTTCTAATCGGTGTCAAGCTCCTTTACTACGATTCTGCTACTCACTTGACCCTTGATTCCTCTTGTAAACAGGCCAACAAGAGTTTAGTGATAACATTGATTGCCTAGTTACTTCTAATCGTTGTCAAGCTCCTTTACCACGATTCTGCTACTCACTTGACCCTTGATTCCTCTTGTAAACAGGCCAACAAGAGTTTAGTGACAACTTAGTCGGCCTAGTTACTTCTAATCGGTGTCAAGCTCCTTTACCACGATTCTGCTACTCACTTGACCCTTGATTCCTCATGTAAACAGGCCAACAAGTGTTTAGTGACAACTTAGTCGGCCTAGTTACTTCTAATCGGTGTCTAGCTCCTTTACCACGATTCTGCTACTCACTTGACCCTTGATTCCTCTTGTAAACAGGCCAACCAGTGTTTAGTGACAACTTAGTCGGCCTAGTTACTTCTAATCGGTGTCAAGCTCCTTTACCACGATTCTGCTACTCACTTGACCCTTGATTCCTCTTGTAAACAGGCCAACAAGTGTTTAGTGACAACTTAGTCGGCCTAGTTACTTCTAATCGGTGTCAAGCTCCTTTACCACGATTCTGCTACTCACTTGACCCTTGATTCCTCATGTAAACAGGCCAACAAGAGTTTAGTGACAACTTAGATTGCCTAGTTACTTCTAATCGGTGTCAAGCTCCTTTACTACGATTCTGCTACTCACTTGACCCTTGATTCCTCTTGTAAACAGGCCAACAAGAGTTTAGTGATAACATTGATTGCCTAGTTACTTCTAATCGTTGTCAAGCTCCTTTACCACGATTCTGCTACTCACTTGACCCTTGATTCCTCTTGTAAACAGGCCAACAAGAGTTTAGTGACAACTTAGTCTGCCTAGTTACTTCTAATCGGTGTCAAGCTCCTTTACCACGATTCTGCTACTCATTTGACCCTTGATTCCTCTTGTAAACAGACCAACAAGAGTTTAGTGACAACTTAGTCTGCCTAGTTACTTCTAATCGGTGTCAAGCTCCTTTACCACGATTCTGCTACTCACTTGACCCTTGATTCCTCTTGTAAACAGGCCAACAAGAGTTTTGTGACAACTTAGTCTGCCTAGTTACTTCTAATCGGTGTCTATCTCCTTTACCACGATTCTGCTACTCACTTGACCCTTGATTCCTCTTGTGAACAGGCCAACAAGTGTTTAGTGACAACTTAGTCTGCCTAGTTACTTCTAATCGGTGTCAAGCTCCTTTACCACGATTCTGCTACTCACTTGACCCTTGATTCCTCTTGTAAACAGGCCAACAAGAGTTTAGTAACAATGTAGGTTGCATAAGGAAAGCATATTGGTTTTTTTGTCATGGGAATAGTGGAATTCTCAAATTACAGCTTAATTCATTGTTCAAATTAAAGCTCTTGTACTCATTTGAATCTCCGGTCGCCAACAATTGGTGTGAATATCCAATAGTGTCTCAGAGCCACAGCCGCTTCCCTTTCCTGAATTCTTCCCCGAGTTCTTTATAATTGTGGATAAAATAACGTTTAAGTAAACGATGATGCAGCCATTCTTGAAAAGATTTCAAGGGACGCTGCAAGATTGAAGACGAGACTCGAACAAGTTGCCCAACAGAGCTTGTTGTTCTAACAGTCGAAGAGCAGACAAACTTGGATCGAAACGTTCTACAGGCCACTGACATTACTTATGTGATGACCTGATAGATATAAACAATTATCTGGAAAATAACTGATTACAGTGAAATATCAATATGAAAAAAAGAGCACCATGACTCGTTCGCTGTCGTTAATGACCTTACGATTGGAATGCCTTTAAAGAGAGCGTTTCTAAAAAAGATTAAACAGCTGTTCCTTTTCCCTAGCTTAGAAGGGAAAATATTCCAGGATTGTAAAGGGGATGGACAGGAGTTGTAATTAATGTAAGCTACAGCGGTACACCCCCGCGGCCGACGTGACAAAGGACATTTTAAATATACCCGACTGTTTGGACTGGTTCGAATCGCCTTTTGATAGTCTCTTGGCCGGCTGCCATCTTTAGTCTATTCTATAATGCTGGCTTCCACGGACGGGGATAATTTGTCTAGAAACTGCCCAGCTCGTCAGCAGTTCTGTCAGATAGTCTGGATGACACTGTCTTTAATGGTAGCAATCAAATATTTCTCTAGAAGAAGATATATAGCACATTTCGTTTCAATCCGACCCGGCGTGTTGTTTATAATTTATTAAACATTATGCAGATGCTGTTTGTACCCCTTGTCTCTCATCTTTATGAACTTCTTATGAGATTTGTAGGTGTTGAATATTCATAAAGTTAGGAAGGGTTGATGCTATTTCGCAAACTTCCTCCATGTATAAATAAAACTGGTTTCAGTCTCCACTATTCGTTACATAAACATGTTGGACCTGTAGGCTTAAGGATTAGAATAATCCTGCTCCATTTGCTATTACGGTTTGAATGCCTTTCTTCTTGATAGATAGATATGGGTTTTATTCTTGAAGGATAAAATACAGGGTTATTCCGCGCTTTCAGTGGTTTCTTGTTAATACGTCTGTGGAACTATTCTGGCTCTTCCGCTATTTTATTTTGTTATGCCTTCTTGTTTGTTGCTGTTGTGTGTTTAACGGCGTATCAACATTTGGGCTATTAACGCCGGGCTATCTACAGATTGCCACCTTTTTATAATGCCAACAGCAAGTGTTCGTTCGCTCATTCAAGTACTGACCACGCCCGACGTTGCTTAACTTCGGTGATCTAATACTGGTTGGCAAGCTGTAATATTTCCACCGATTTGTGTATATGTTCTGACGAGTACTTTAGAAATTCCGACGCAGTTCGTCGCATTTCAGGAGCTCCTCTCTATTAAATGTTGAGCAATCGTCTAAGATTTGGCAAATAGTGTGAGGGACCTGGCAGGCTTCACACATTGTGTCTTTGTTATGGTTCAGGTTCGTGTGGCCTATGCTCATCCTTGTCGAAACCACCTCTTCACGTCTAATTACAGCTTATGGCACGTCTCTATGGCTTAGTAGTGGTTTCTTCTCTAAATCTGCCAATTCTCTTTCATTGTAGGGGAAAAAAAAATAAAATGTGGCCTTAGTAGGTAATGTTTTCTCGCTAAATTAGCCATTGTTACATTTGGCTCAAATGAGAGAGGCGTATTGGGAAAATTAGCAAAATGGTCCTTTCCTCATCCTTAACCCAAATAAACCACAGGTATTCTAGTTTCCAACAATTCTCATCGATATACTACCGAAATGAAACCAATCAACATATCAGTACATCAAACCCGGAAACCTCCATTACCACTCCTTGCAACCTTTCAGTCAACTCTAAAAAATAATCAAAACACCCCCTCGCCTTAGCTGATCACAAATTCCCCATTATTAATAAACCAATCAGCATTTTGACGTTTTCAGACACTACCTGCTCCATAAATCCTTTGCAATAATGCCATACATAAACGTCCAAAAAAATAAATCTAAAATTTCCCCTGCAAAACATTCGCAATCCTAAAACTTAAACCATCCCATCCTTTACACAAACCTCTGAAAGACCCGATTTTTCAACAACCTTTCAGGAAAACAACGTTATTCTTTGTATTCTGCTCACAAATTAATAACTCATGACAGAGAAAAATAAATTACTAAAACAGAAGTAACACAAAAAAAATCGTACAATTCCAATGTATTAAGATGTCCATTTCATTTGGGGGGGTTGCAGCCCCCTTTAAATTTAAATTTCATCGGTAAAAATGTGCCATAAAAACCTTAAAAATAAATTAAACAAAATCTCTTACTTTAGAAAAAATATTTTTTTATTAGATGGTGAAGGGTATTAACTAATAATACAAATAATTATTTTTTGGGGTGTAACTGTTTTAACTATTCCAAGATCTAGATTGTTAGTTTTTCATACACCCCCCCCCCCCCAAATCCCCAGGTGCTCCTAGCCCCCCCCCCCGACGAAATTATTTCCTACATACGCCCTCGGGCCAAGTCCTTTCCTTCAATTACCTACGTAAACTTGAATATTATGCCGTATCTTTTTATTTTTTGGGGGGGGGGGGGGGTTAGCTACCCTGTTAATTTGGGCAGCCTCACTTTAAATTTTTAATAGAGTGTTCTTCTTCTAGCGTTCAATTTCAATGTTTATAAATTATTATTGACTGTGATCATAAAGGTTTAGAGTACATTATAGACATGTGCGTCATATAGATTGTGGATTGTTATCTGTTTATATTGGCTACATTTCAGGACCACAACTAAAATAACGGTGTCCATCACTCTTGCATATATTATTTGTATGGCACCGGTTGTTTATGGTTTGTACGAATAAACAAGCTTCACACTAATGCACAGAGTGCTAGTTTAGCCGGATTTTGGTGCAATGGATATTTTTAGGTTTTATTTATCTTATTAAGCGATTTTTGTTATTGTAATTCTTGCATGTCATTAAATACCTCAGGCCGTTTACTCCCTTTAAAAAAAGTCCGTCTGGAAAAAAGCCAAAAAGTTTCTTTAATTTTTTTTTTTTTGTTATTTTAAACAATTAGATGGTTTTAAATTGTATTAATTGGTTTTAGGCCGTTAGCTCCTTCTCTCCTTAGATTCCGCGTTTTAGAACCTATAGATCTCACGCAAAACCGTTGTTGAAATTGTGTTACGTGTGTGTGTATCTATGTATATAATGATATATAAATAAAAAAAGGGGGACCAGGTTGGATTCGGCCTCCCTGACCTTCCCTAGGCCAACCCAGCCTTTAAATAATTTATTAATGGTGATGCTAATGACCCTAGAAGTGGAAGCAACAAGGGGAAATCAGGTGGTCGGAGCATAGTACTGACTAAACTATCTCCCTAGTGTGTCGTATGGTCATGAATCAGATACCTCTATAGTATCTGCCCCTCAGGGCCCTCGTGGCCTATTACGGGACTAATTATATATATATATATATATATATATATATATATATATATATATATATATATATATATATATAAATATATTAAATTTCTTCGCTGAGGTTGGCGAGATGGCTTCTCTCTCCATCGGTGCTACTCCTCTCCATAGTGCAATATTTCGCCGGATTCCTCTCTGGCTTCTTCAGTCCATCCATCCTAAGAGGATGCGAGTGTGAATGAGTACTTGTCACTTGTCTCAAAGCCAGCTTAGTGAGAGTGACAAGTACTAACGATAAGTATTAGAGTCCTGTAAGCTAGGGATTACCTGAGTGTTGGTTGTAGATAACCAAACTCCAGTGATTTCCATCTAAAGGCTAGTTAGTGTTTAGTGGTTAGTTAGAAGTAACCACCAGCTGTACTGAAGGTAAGGAGAATGACCAGCTTAGTGATAGTGACAAGTATTAGAGTCCTGTAAGCTAGGGATTACCTGAGTGTTGGTTGTAGATAACCAAACTCCAGTGGTTTCCATCTAAAGGCTAGTCAGTGGTTAGTTAGAAGTAACCACCAGCTGTACCTAAGGTAAGGAGAATGACCAGCTTAGCGAGAGTGACAAGTATTGGAGTCCTGTAAGCTAGGCAATACCTGAGTGTTGGTTGTAGTTAACCAAACTCCAGTGGTTTCCATCTAAAGGCTAGTCAGTGGTTAGTGGTTAGTTAGAAGTAACCACCAGCAGTACCTAAGGTAGCCTCATGTTATCTCAGCTGTGAATTATTAATCATCCCTTAGCCTCTACCTCGGTCTAGTCATAAATATTTAAATTAACCAGCGGAAACTCTTGGTCTAATCTGAATAAACAAATAAACCTTAGTCCTGGCTGGTTTTTACAAGGGTAGCTTGGGCCTTGGTTCTATCTCTCCGAGCACAATTTACATCTTGTCTTCTTTAAACTTCACTCTTCCGAACAGGTGGTTTTTACTCGAGACATTTCCTTACTCTTGTCTTATCTCGATTTTTTTTTTTAGAAAAATGAACTTCCGTAAAAATATTGTTGTTCCTAGAAATTAGCCATTGTTTAGACCCAGGCTCTAGAATATATAAATTTGATATAAATATTATACATCTGCCTTACTACTTTGATGAAAGAATAAATTATAAAATCAGCTTTTTATTGTTTACTAATATACATGTTGTTTGTACTTTCATATAATGCCAATTGGGAAATTTGAAAATTAAGAATACGTAAACAACTTCTTAATCAACAAGATTCTGTAAATGCTTCCTGAAGAAGCAGTAGTATAAACACCGTCATTAAATTTCTCAGCAACCTAGATAAGATGGAGCAGATTCTTTGGTACCAAAAAGGGCAGAATTTAGTGGCCTGCAACTTCCATTTATAGCGTTATGTCTCAAACGTTAGTAATTTAGAAGTTTTCGGCACTTAAAGCTTAAAAAACGTTTTGTTTGCAGGTTTTATAGCCCCAGTGCCTCGAGGAAACATTTTCGGACCCATGTTGATAGGAACGTTTTTCTTCAGAATCAAATTTCGTATAAATACCTTAAGAAGCTTAAACACTACTTTGATGCCACCCTGTATGTGTGTGTATATATATATATGTATATATATATATATATATATATATATATATATATATATATATACATATATATATATTTATAAAGAAAACGAGTGAAAACAGAAAATAAACTTATTTTCAGTCAGAGTAAACTTACTCTGACTGAATGTCCAATATAGGTTTTCGTTCAAAGAGAATGTAGATTTTCATATGTAACTAGCTGACCCGGTGAACTTCGTACCGCCTAACAGTCAATTCTTTTATTGTCCGGACACCTGGACAGCTAGTAAGATAAAAAAAAAAAAAAAAAAAAACAACTTAATAAGTCGACAATTAAATTATGTAAAAAAATAAAAATTATAAAACACTAAAATTCTTTTAATAGTCACTTAAAAATCACAATCAAAATTACAATATCAGATTTCTTATTATGATACCTACTTATTATATTTCATTTTATTTTTACTTATTCTAAATTAAGTTTCACTTTTATTGTAGTACTTAATGGTACACGATATTTTTTGTTTCATTACTTGACGCGTAAATAAACAGAGCAGGTGGTTTTCCAACAGGGGAACAGGCAATTGACCATGCGAGAAACAAGGGTTTTCTAGATTAATACCACAAACACTTAATGACTGCCCCTGGGATTTGTTTATAGTCAAACTGAGTTCATAGGTCCAATAGCAACACAGCTGCAGGCACTGTAATGAATTCACAGCAGCTCGATTCAAACTTGCACCATTATTAGTCGAATGTCGGGCTTCACGGGTCTGTCTTAACCAAATTCTTTCACGTTCATTGCGATCTTCACGTTCCTGGGCAGTACAATTAGATTGATAATAAATTTTATTCATTGCATTTCGGGTTCTTCTGCCTAAATATGTCCGCCGTCTTATAGGAGGCATATTTAGTAAGTCACAAACACACAACACTTTTGTACTTGATGATTAGATAGTTAGCCGTCGAGGTGATAAGTACAGATGGAATGGTTGGGATTCGGCTAAATAAACCTCAATATGATTTTGTTTTAAAAAAATCTATATTTCGGACGTTTCGGCTACTCATTGGTAGCCTTCGTCAGCTAAAATGACAAAAAAAGAAATTAATACAGAAACAAACAAGAAAAATTTATAATTGTGATAGGTAACAGAACTATAGATACAGTTTAACTTATAACAGAACATATCGTCTTAAAATTCTTAGAATGAGTAGAATGAAAAAGAAAATAGGTACAGTAATTGATTTTAATAGTAATTAGTAACATTAATTGATTTTACAAAGAAATAAGAGAACTATATACCAATGACAAATATAGTAGCTAATAGTAACATTAATTAATTTTACAAAGAAATAAGATGCTACATACCAATGGAAATGCCGAGCGGCAGAGGAAGACCAAGGTTGGCAATTAAGTAACCATTGTGAAAGTGTCTAAGGAAAAAAGGAATCTGCAAGGGGTATATGTAACTGGAAACAGCAAGAGGTGGGGGAAACGGGCGGTAGGATCAAACAGATGTTTATGACATTTTATGACAGGAAAGGAGAAAAAGGTGTTAATGGAAGGATACCCAAGGGGCAAGGTAAAAATCTAGGTAGGTGGTCGGGCGAGTATTTGGAAAATATTAGCGTACATAGGAGAAATGCCTTGTTGGTCAGTTTTGTAATTTATATTGTTTTTGTTTAAGTTTATGTGTACACATTCCGAGATCTGTAGTCTTTTTTTGTTACGTTGTGTAGAAAGAATTTTCGTGTCGTCTCTTTCTACACAACGTAACAAAAAAAGACTACAGATCTCGGAATGTGTACACATAAACTTAAACAAAAACTATATAAATTACAAAACTGACCAACAAGGCATTTCTCCTATGTACGCTAATATTTTCCAAATACTCGCCCGACCACCTACCTAGATTTTTACCTTGCCCCTTGGGTATCCTTCCATTAACACCTTTTTCTCCTTTCCTGTCATAAAATGTCATAAACATCTGTTTGATCCTACCGCCCGTTTCCCCCACCTCTTGCTGTTTCCAGTTACATATACCCCTTGCAGATTCCTTTTTTCCTTAGACACTTTCACAATGGTTACTTAATTGCCAACCTTGGTCTTCCTCTGCCGCTCGGCATTTCCATTGGTATGTAGTATCTTATTTCTTTGTAAAATTAATTAATGTTACTATTAGCTACTATATTTGTCATTGGTATATAGTTCTCTTATTTCTTTGTAAAATCAATTAATGTTACTAATTACTATTAAAATCAATTACTGTACCTATTTTCTTTTTCATTCTACTCATTCTAAGAATTTTAAGACGATATGTTCTGTTATAAGTTAAACTGTATCTATAGTTCTGTTACCTATCACAATTATAAATTTTTCTTGATTGTTTCTGTATTAATTTCTTTTTTTGTCATTTTAGCTGACGAAGGCTACCAATGAGTAGCCGAAACGTCCGAAATATAGATTTTTTTAAAACAAAATCATATTGAGGTTTATTTAGCCGAATCCCAACCATTCCATCTGTACTTAACACTTTTGTAATATTATAGATGCACAGCAAAGAGATGTTTACATTTCAAGTGACATTTTACCGCAGACAATTTACATTTTACCATAGTCAATTTGTTTCTTAGTAATGTTACCATTGTATAAATATTGACAAATATTGGCATTAATTTATACGATACTAATGTCACTCAATTGTTTTGCATTCCCAGAACCCCTCCACTAACACTGTACGGTATGGTATTAAACTTCAAATTGACCGTAAGAACCATCCTCGTAGTTCAAGGAATATTATAAAAAAAGAATTAGCGAAATCGGCTCAGTTGTTCTCGAGATTTGCGCTTACCAACACATTTAGCGATTCATTTTTATATAATAGATATATAGAAATACGTTAACTGTTAAAAATATTATTATTGAGAACATATGTTTTTATTTAAAAATGAACTTGCGTTAAGGAAGTGAAAACGACCCGAAAAGTGTTGTTTTTAAACTTTTTCGGGCAATTTTTTTAATTTTTCTCTCCGTAAGAACCATCTCGTACTTCAAGGAATATTATAAAAAAAGAATTAGCGAAATCGGTTCAGTTGTTCTCAAGATTTGCGCTTACCAACACATTTAGTGATTCATTTTTATATAATAGATTAACTTTTATATATTATTGTTTATAAATTAACACAAGTCAAGATAGTTTCGTTGTATCAGGATTAGATGTATAATTATATTTGATTTATTTTACTTCTTAGTTTAATGTAATGTTAAAAAACTGAATAAAATCCTATTTAGTTGTAGCTTTTTCCTCCATTGCTCACATAAACATTTACAATAAAACTTGGATAAATCACTTAGTTTTGCTTAGCCTAGTTCTGGCCTAATCAAAAACATCCTGCCCCAATTAAACGCATTCAAAACAATTTTTGTCCATTAAGACCATTTTAAAAAGGATCTTTAAACCATTCAAAAACAATTAAACTTTAAATTATTTAGTTAATTAGTTAGTTAAATTAAACTTAAATATGCCCTACGACTTGCTTACTTACAGAAGGTAGCCCACACATCCATACACAACTCAAATATTTAAAAAACTCACAGTTATACACCAAACTGTAAATCATTTATTGGACTTTCTCAACGAATATTTCGAAATAGATTTATCTTTAATCTAATTACGAATTTATCTTTAATCTAATTACTTTATATTTAATCTAATTTAATATGTAATCTGTTATTCTTATATCTGTTTTCTAATAATCCAAACACTTCTAGAGCACATTGTTCTTCTATATATTATGTTCTAGTATTTTATGTTTTTGTCTTTTTCCATATATGTATGTATGTATATATGTATGTGTATTTGTGTATGTAGGCATATATATATATATATATATATATATATATATATACATATATATATATATATATATATATATATATATATATATATATATAATTGTATATTTCAGTATTACATCCGTCCTACTTGTTTTTTACAGCCCTGATGAAGGCTTGAAGTTCAAGCCGAAACGTCGGCACAATAAAACCATTTTTATGATAAAATGTAGTTTTATTAAGAAGCAGTGACCGAACCCCGACAATCCCTACCTTGCATTATCAACGGTCAACCATCTCCTCTCAAGGAATGTAGTTTCATTAAGTAGCAGTGACCGAACCCCGACAATCCCTACCTTGCATCATCTAAGGTCAACCATCTCCTCTCAAGGAATATAGTTGTATTAAGTAGCAGTGACCGAACCCAGACAATCCCTACCTTGCATCATCTACGGTCAACCATCTCCTCTCAAGGAATGTAGTTTCATTAAGTAGGAGTGACCGAACCCCGACAATCCCTACCAGGCATCATCTACGGTCAACCATCTCCTCTCAAGGAATGTAGTTTCATTAAGTAGCAGTGACCGAACCCCGACAATCCCTACCTTGCATCATCTACGGTCAACCATCTCCTCTCAAGGAATGTAGTTTCATTAAGTAGCAGTGACCGAACCCCGACAATCCCTACCTTGCATCATCTACGGTCAACCATCTCCTCTCAAGGAATGTAGTTTCATTAAGTAGGAGTGACCGAACCCCGACAATCCCTACCTTGCATCATCTACGGTCAACCATCTCCTCTCAAGGAATATAGTTGTATTAAGTAGCAGTGACCGAACCCAGACAATCCCTACCTTGCATCATCTACGGTCAACCATCTCCTCTCAACTAATATATTTATTTGGCATTTGTTTGATGTTTCTTTCTTTTTCTTTTTTTTTATGTTGATTTTGACGTAACATGAAATGAGTTGGTCGCCAATGTTGCGAACCTCAAGAATCAAATAAAATAAAATAATAATAAAAATTATTTAGAAGTATACCTATTTTTTAATTCCTAGAGTGTAATAATTAGTGTCTAGGTAGCTCCTGAAAGCTGATAGAACATCAAAAGGTGTATATTATCTTTTAGATAATTAGAAATACGTTTCTTGCTTCTTCTGAAAATTATGTTCTGTGTGACGAAATGCTTTTTGTTCTCCACCTCCTCATGTATTCCTAGCTACCTGCTTTATGGCACTGATCCTGTGAGGCCGAAGTTTTATTGTATTATATTATCTGAATTATATATATTTTACCATCCCTAACACTTTAGCTGCGAGTGTCATTACGGAAGGACACTAGCGATCCTACCCGCTTACGAGTGTACCTTCGGAAGGACACTCCTCCATTACTTTTACCTTAAGATTCAAAAGGCTCGTAAATGGAGGGGATTCACTTTTACAGTTCCAGGTAAAGACAGTTGCCTTCAATATTGTTTGGGCTTTCCAACAGTGTTTTCCGTTTTCAAATCGTCTCACTGGAAGATTTTTTTATATAAAAAATGAAAAATTCAAACAAAAATGCATCCGCAACCAGGGACCATTTGGCTAAGAAAACATCAATACGATTTTTGTAAAAAATCTATATACTGTATCTATAATAACACTCGTGTTACCATCGTGAAAATATACAAGACTATCGTTTCACGATGGTTACTTAAGTGTTATCTTTGGTCTTCCTCTGCCTCCCGGCAACTTCATTGCTGACGAAGGCTACCAAAGAGTAGCCGAAACGTCCTTAATATAGATTTTTTCACAAAAAACGTATTGATGTTTTCCTAGCCGAATCCCAACTAATCCCTGATTGCTTATCACCTCGACGGCTAACTATCTAATCTTTATGAAAAAATGCATCCGTTTTTGAGTTATTCCCTGACAATGGCAGACGCAGCGAAAGTGCTAATTTCTATTCGTTGGTGATCCTAACTGCTTTGTTGAGATCTACAGAATAAAGGCCGAGAAGTAAGGATTGTTGTAAACAGTGGATCTCCCACGATCGATGCTCTGTGTCTTCTCTCTCTCCCCTCGCTTTTTCTCTATTGATTTCTCATTGTCTCTCTCTTTCTCTCTCTCTCTCACGACCCTCCTCTTCTCTCTTTCTGGGTTTCCTAGTAGAAATACGTCATACAATAGGTGCAAGCTGTATTTCGAGCTTTCGTGGTTTTATCTTACTTAGTACTTACCAAACAATTGTTTTTTTGTGTGAGTCATGATTGAGACTTACTTAGATGACATCTAAGTTAAAGGTCCAGTAGTGCGATTTAGGGAAATGGAGTCGTTTTCGGATCCGGAAAATAAATTGTTGGCGAAATACGCCAAGCTCCCGTATTCCGACGGTACATCTTCTTCCTAATAGAGCCTTCAGCAATTCGAGTCACGTCCTTTCTCGTCTCGGCGAAGTCTTGGCACATTCTCACATCCTTTCGCTTTTATTTAGGTTTCTCGGGTGTTCTCCGGTCGGAGATATCTCATGAATTGCTTGGATCCATTCAAACTGTGAGTATCCATGTAGATTGATTTTGGGTGGTCGTTCCAACTTCAATACCGTCGCTAAGTGTTTATTTTTGTTTTTTTTTCAAAGTGCAGTTTTAGAGTGCCAATTCGTTTCTTTATTGCAATTACATATCTCCAAACAAGTTGTACTTTCTAGTTATTAAGACTAGATGAAGCAACGAAGACATTGGTCCACGTGATGAAAAAACCTTGTATATGTCATGCAGTTTTCTTTTACCCAGCGTTTTACTGTTGTTAATTAGACAATTTCAGTTATTATTTAAATGACGCCAAGCCTCATGGGATGTCGTTCTGTGAAGTCCTATTCCTTCCTGGTATCTCGTCCTTGATATTCCTATTATGTTTTCGTTTCAAGTTGTCCTTAGAGACAGTGAATTCCTTGCTTCATGGCGTATATCTTCGCCTGAGAAGTCCTATTATGTTTTGGCTTCTAGGCAACCTACAGGAGAACAAGACAGCAAGCCTCAAGGCCTCCACTTTCACCTGTGAAGTCCTACAGTGCTTTGGGTCCAAGCAATTCCTAAAGAAGGGTTATCCCTTAGCTTCCTGGTATATATCTCGTCCTAGGAAGTTCTATTATGTTTTCGCTTCCATTTGTCCTTACAGACAGCGAATTCCTTGCTTCTTGGCGTATATATTCGCCTGAGAAGTCCTATTATGTTTTGGCTTCTAGACAACCTACAGGAGATCAAGACAGCAAGCCTCAAGGCCTCCACTTTCACCTTTGAAGTCCTAGTGTGCTTTGGGGCCTAGAAATCCTTACACAGAAGGGTAAATCCCTTAGCTTCCTGGTATATATCTCGTCCTGTGTAGTCCTGTTCTGTTTTGGCTCCAAGTTAAGCCTATAGAAAGTTAATTCCTTCTATCCATGGCGTATACTATCTCCTGTAAAGTCCTATTATGTCTTGGCTTCTAGACAACCCTACAGTAGATCAAGACAGCTAGCCTCAAGGTCTCCACTTTGACCTCTGAAGTACGGGTCCTACAAGGAAGGGTTAGTCCTTTTGTTTCCTGGTATATATCTCGTTATTGGTAGTCCTATTATCTTTTCGCTTCAGGTTGTCCTTACAGAAAGTCAATTCCTTGACTCATGGTGTTTATCTTT
This sequence comes from Gonocerus acuteangulatus, assembly GCA_946811695.1. Lineage (NCBI taxonomy): Eukaryota > Metazoa > Arthropoda > Insecta > Hemiptera > Coreidae > Gonocerus > Gonocerus acuteangulatus. Next base: position 74,545,399 of record OX328130.1, on the reverse strand, counting down.
TGCCTGAGAAACCTATTATGTTTTGTCTCCTAAACCTAGAGGAAATCAAGTCCCCTAGCCTTGAGACCTCCTCTTTGACCTCTGAAGTCCTACGGTGCTTTGGGCCCTACAAATTCCGACAGAAGATCAAATCCCCTAGCCTCGTGGCGTACACCTTGGCTTACCAGGTACCCAAACGAATTTTAGACAATCTTTTCGTTGTAGTCTCTTTACATCCTCAATGCCAAGTCCGAGAACCTCTCCCTCCCAAGTTTCACACTATTTGCACCGAGGTAGTAGTCCAAAGCAGTACATGTGCATCGCGGGTCCCAGTAATAATTTAAATTTTCCAATTGACTTTATCCTCTATATTCTTATCATTTTCTTTCTTACCGTTAGGGAGATTGTTAAGCTTTTTTGAGTCCCATACTTCTTGTTTTAGTCTATGCTTCCTCGTCTTACGGAAGTTCCCTTGCTAAACAGAAGGGAACAATACCACAGAAGGTATGTGGTTGTTTTGAAGAAATGCTCGTTCCAAAGTTACCCAACTCATCGGCCCTCTCGTTCCTCTTAATGCTTCTAAGTTTGTTACCCGAGTTTGTCCATTCCGTATGCCAGTCAGCCGCTGCGCAATGTTACACAAGTCCTTTTCACTATTTCGATATCAGACACCTGACGATAATTCTACTTTTTCTAGAACGACCATCGTGAACTGGTGGATAACATCGTGATGTGTTTGCCTTCATAATGTAATTCAAGTAGTTTCAAACTTTCAAAATTATACACATGAACTAAGTTAAGACCTATTTCATTCATATTTTATATGTTTGTTTTTAACTACATATTACATTTTTTAAGGGAATTCATCCGCACGGGTAAATGCTCCCTATTTTAATTAGTTTAGCTAGAAGTGACAATTAAACAAAATATTAAAACTTGAAGTTGAATATCGAGAATATAATATAAATCAAGTAATCAAGAAAATTAAGTTACTAATTTGGTGAAATCAACGTAAACAAGACTTAAGTTGATTAAAATATTTCATATCAATATACTTCTTTTAATTTAATTAATTATATTTTATAAAACTTATCAAGAGCTCTCAAGTACCTCAACGTTCTCCAGCTCAATAAATGGCCTTATCCAAGTATATCATTAAGATGACCATGAATGTCCATTTGGTTTGGAATGGATTCCCGCGAATTCTATGAAAATATGTTTGAAAGAAAGATTTCAGCACAAACCATGCATTTAGGCCTGTCTATATTCTCTTTAATAATTAAATAAAATAAAATTAATAAGCATGGAAGAGATTAGCACATCCTTACTCTTGACACGAAGCTTTCTATTCCGAGATAGTGGATTTTGACTGCCTTGACCCTTAAATCGCTAACGGCGGCACATAACGACATCCCTCACACTGCTCGTCACTACTAGCGTCGCCATATACCGACACCCCTCACACTGCTCGCTAATGCTAACGTCGGGATATACCGACACTACTCACACTTCTCGCCACTACTAACGTCGGCATATACCGTCACCCCTCACACTGCTCGCCACTGCTAACGTCGGCATATACCGACACCCCTCACACTGCTCGCTAATGCTAACTTCGGGATATACCGACACTACTCACACTGCTCGCCACTACTAACGTCGGCATATACGGACACCCCTCACACTGCTCGCCACTACTAGCGTCGGCATATACCGACACCCCTCACACTGCTCGCTAATGCTTACGTCAGCATATACCGACACTACTCACACTGCTCGCCACTGCTAACGTCAGCATATACCGTCACCCCTCACACTGCTCGCCACTGCTAACGTCGGCATCTACCGACACCCCTAACACTGCTCGCCACTGCTAACGTCGGCATATACAGTCTCCCCTCACACTGCTCGCTAATGCTAACGTCGGCATATACCGACACTACTCACACTGCTAAAATTGGCATATACCGACACCCCTCACACCTCTCGCTAATGCTAACGTCGGGATATACCGACATCCCTCAAACCGCTCTTACAGCATCTGATGGTAGGTTGTGCAAATAAGGTATGGCTTTTAGATGATAATTTTTTCTGATTATACTTCTTCTTTAGTGACTTGGTAGTTTCCAACTAATTGATTGATCCTCGTGGAATACACGGGAAGCTGGCTTGCTTCTACAAGTTCTGCTCCCGTTCTGAGAAGCTCCACAAGGTAGTTCGAAGCCCTGAAGCTATGTTCCTGTAGGTTAGTTCCTACTCACAGAACAACATCGTCGAGTCGAACGAGCCTTTGCTCGCGTTAGTTGGTGCTTGTTATTTCCTCCAGGTGATGTTATACCCATCGATTTGCTGTATGTACAGCAATCTCTACACGGGATAACCTTCAAGGATTTCCCGGTTGCAGGATGGTTAGGACACCGCACTCCTATGCAGATAGTAGTGTTGTATTTTTTATCCTATGTGTTTGCAGAAAATGTGGATGCATAAAAAATATGGTAACTATCGGCAGTTCAGAGTGGCCAAAAGTTTAATTGCGCTTGCGTGAATATCTGAGTGGAATTGCCCTTTCGCTCTTTCTTCTATTCGACCATTCGTAAAGCAGAATGAACTAAAAAAATCTATAAATCAATCTCCGTTGAATAAAAACAAAGTCCGAATCGCTGAAACTGGGTCTTCTAGCGCGTTTCCGTATATACCCCTAGCGTTATTTGAAAGGCTTTGAAGGCGCTAAGATGACGCTGTTCCTTAGCGAAAAAAAACGAGTAGAACGTTTTTTGTTAACCACTAAATGGGCTAAAAATTTTGCTTGAATTTGATCTAAGCCACTTTTATATAAAGGCATTCTGGTAATTGCTAAACTTTCCCATAGATAAATAAAACTCAACCTACTAAGTCCGGGAATCGAACCCGTATCTAGGAATTGAATGCGCTGTGATGAGAGATCTTCGCTACATCACCAACATTACTTTATCATACAGAACACCATACATCAATACTAACCGTAATAAAGAGATGTAGGTTCCGGAAGAGCTGGGACCAAAGCGGCAGCCGTGAGGAAGAAGGCTAGCCCCCAGAAGGCCTCATATTGGAGAAGATAATACTGTTAGCTGCCGTGAAAGGGTTAAAGGACTGTTAGGGTTACAAGTATTTACTTCATTAACTCCAGACCTTAGCTTCATTTAGGCTCGGGGACTAGCTTAGGGTCGCTCATTAACTGTCGGGTGCTTACAATGGTTTGTAGCAGATTCGATAATACAGCCCTTCTTTGGTATTAGGATATAAGTGGAAATCCCTTAGGGGATATTGTGGGAGTTTAATACCATTTACAACTAATGGATATACATTATAGGCGGGTAAGTGTACGCATTGGAATTTTGGACTTTTGGTAGGGCTGCAGGGAAATTTAGTTTTTGCGTTTTAGTTGGTCTACCAAACTAGGAGATCATGCTACGTTGTCATCGGCTGTTATCAATTTGCCTAGATTTTATGAGGTAAAACATACATTTAGTACTTTGTTAAGTAATATTTATAACATCAAACGAAAGATACGAAGCCAAGGTATGGTTGGGATTCGGCAAGGAGAAAAAAAAAGTCAGTCCTTCAGGAAGATATTTGAAAAGGAAGAAGGTCTGACGTTTTTTTTCTCCTAGCCAAATCCCATACACCAACCATACCTTGACTTCGTATCACTGCAACAGCTAACTATCTCCATCTCCACTATCAAACGAAAGAGTTTTAATAAACAAAACATATTTTCAAATGTTTTCCTTTTTATTAAAGAAAAGTGCATAATAGTAGCTACATACTACTTATGAAGATAGTGAGCCTTAGTGACGTCGTTCGAGGATTGGATTAGGGGTCCCAGATCGACCCTAGGCTCACCCTGCTTTTAATTAATTGATGGGTACCTTACCCATACGTACAAAGGGAAAGATTAGGCGGCCGGAGCATAGTACTGACCACTGAGTGCCTTATGGTCAAGAATTGGATACCCCACAATATATGGCTTCTGGGCCATTAAGGCCTGTTACGGGGCTGATAATTAGATAAGATAAAAAAGAAAAATAAATAAATAAAGTAAGTACTATATGGAAGCGAGACGGGATTTTACAAGCGCATTCTGTTATGTTAAGTACAGGAACTTAATAAATAATATGTTAAAACAGCAAACACAAATTTGGAACCGACATATCGTCGATGCAAGTGCAAAGTAACGAATGTGAAAAGTTGTTAGTATCTTATAGATGACTTTATATATATTTTATCTTATGATATATTCTAATTAGGCTTAATGCACATTCGTTAGTTTGATTATCTGTAATTGATAATTATTTTTCTTTAATTTTCGAGAGTTTGCCACAAGGTACATCAGGCCAAAATCGACCAGAAAAATTGAAAATGAAAAATGCATTTTTTCACATTCGTTACTTTGCATTTGTATTGACGATATATAGGTTCTAGGGCCTTGAAGTTATTCGCCCAAATAAATTTACACTCTAATCCCCCTACCCAATCTTTTTTTTGTGATAATTATGTATACTAAGTTTCGAGGGAAAACAAAATTATGACCACCTGTTATCAGTAAAACAGACCCGCACACGCCTAAATATATATATATATATATATATATATATATATATATATATATATATATATATATTTGAGCTTGTAAATAAAAGATTGTTGTGAATAGCTACTAACTGTGTAAAATATTCCCTCCAACCTTATATAATTTCTAACATCCGACAATTAACATAAAGATTTAAAAGTAATTACTATTCTTAATTATGTATTCATATTGTAATTACATAAGGAGCAGTGTTAAAGTTGATGTACACAATTTGAGATGTTTCATAATTCATGAGAAGGCCATCATCAGTGGCCCAAACTTAAACGATCTCATTAAATTTAATTATCCGAGCTGCACTCAAACTCTTCCCCTAGTGTTAGTTGAATAGCTTTCACAAACTATAAATTATCCTTAGGAACTTTATATTTTCTCCAATGTAAACTCGGAACGAAAGTTGGACCATTAGGAATCATCCAATAACTCTGGAAGTGGACAACTCGAAAATTAGCTATTGTTTAATTGGCTCATTTCCAAGTTAATTGGGGCTGCACTATTGAATGCATTTCTAAAAAAATGGTCTAATCTTTACTTATCCAACCTAGGCAACTTGTTAAAATATATCCCGCTAAAAAACCTAACGTTGTAATAAAAAAAATCAAATTCCAGGTCCCTCCAAAAACATTTTGCGTTTGAAAGTTTTTTATATTACACTATTGGACCAAGTTTTGTTCCCTTAACACGTTGGGGCCCAGCGTCATGGCATATGCGTCAGCAGATAGTTTGGTTTTCTTTCGATCCCGCCACTCGGAGCCTTGACCTATACGCTTCGTATTTGATTTGGGACCTCATGACGTATTCCCGGTTAGGTTTGCGGGTCTGGTATCGTATGATACTGAATCCGCCCGAAAACTTCCTTCAGCGGGCCTGCTATCGTGGCGTATTTGACATTTTACTAAATTGTAATTAATCCACTAAAGGTACATCATTTTAAAAGTTTCTTCACTTACTTATTTTTTTTATATGTTTACCGAAATAACTATACAAAAAGAAGACTTGGGCCCTGGTGGAAATTCTTTTCGTAGCCATTGGTCCTGAAAGTTTTTTTTTTTTTTTATTATTTAAATATGTTTATTTAACATCTGTACAATATTTAAGTACATTGGTTAAGTATGATCAGTATATGCAGGATCTTATTTATGATCTCACATAATGAAATTTAAAAAAATAAATAAATAAATAAGTAATGATGATAATATACACAAAAATTAATTACAAATAAATAAATAAAAAGAAAAGAAATATGAGAAAAAATATATATATGAGTAATAAAGAAAAGAAAAGTGCCTTAAACTAATGGGTCCTGAAAGTGGTAATACCTTGCCAAGAACCTAATAATACCCTCTCACTTATTTGTACATTTCATGGTATTGTTCAAAACATTCATCAAATTGAAATATTTTGTGTTGATTTAAAGTTTTTGTCCATTATCCCAGATACTTATGACCCTGAATAATGTATATATTAATCAATTATGCTGATTGAAGAGTAGAATAACCGATATGTAGATTGTCGTTTCAATCATATTAGATATTTCGTTTGATGAATATAGTTTGTATAGTTTATTTGTAGAACGGTTTAGTAGTTGTGTTTATCTTCCATATGGATGTCGATATGTCTTTGAAGTTATGCCGGCGGTCGGAAGTTATTACATATTTATGAAGCTATGTAGGTCATACGGAAGTTTTCCCTATTTGATTTTAAGCTAAATTCAGAAATATCCCTGATGCTTAGAGTGAGTGATTTTATTTTTTTTTTCATTATGTTCTGTACAATTTAATAATTTGTCTTTTTTAGTAGACAAAACCAACAATAGGATTTGCAGTGGCTGGGTAGGAAGGTGTAAGACTATGGAACGATAACACAAGCGATCCGGGCTTAACTTTTTTTTCTTTGTCGGGCTTGTAAAAAAATATTAGTTTAGTTTGCCTGGATTGGTGTTGATGAAGTGTTAGAAACACTTTTTTGTTATTAGACTTGAGCAGTTTTGAAATCCATCAGGAAGTCATGTTAAGTGGAAGGCTATCAAGAAAATGTCATATCCCTAGAGCCATTAGTAAAGGAATTGAAGCAGTTATTGGTAGGGTTTGATATTTCGTGAAAAATATAAAATAAAATCTCATTGAGAAGGAAGATTTAAGGCGCCACAACAGGAAACTGACAGTAATTACTCCCAACGTTAATTACCTTACCAATGTTCGCTATGGGAAACACTATTACCAATACCTTATTAGCACTTTCCTCCGAAGGAAAGAAAGTAGCTATTGAGGTTGGAATCATGACGGAATTTTTGAAACATTTCTTCAAATCTTTATCCATCCTACCTAGTAGACACCGAAAATGACCCCCGTTAAAATTTATATATATATATATATATATATATATATATATATATATATATATATATATATATGTCTGTTAACACGATAGCGGCCAGAGTTTTTGTTTTTTCGTCACGAAACTTGGTATATAGCATTCAATTAGCAAACGATTGAACGAGTTCGTTAACCACCAAAGTCGGTCCACCGGAAGGGGGGGGTTTACCCCGAACCCAAAACACTAATTTGACTATGTCAGCCGTAATATTTGTTATATTTCAACGAAACTTGGTATTCGTAGTGGTAATATAGAGAGAAAAGTGAGATATAAAAATGAACTAAATCGGTTCATTAGAAGGGGGGGTTTACTCCGGACCCACAATACCAATTCGCCACTACCAGCCGTGAGTTTTGGTATATTTCGACGAAACTCGGTATTCGTAGTGGTAATCCATAGGTAAATATGTGTTGTAAAACTAAACTAAATCGGTTCATTAGGAGGGGGGGTTTACTCCGGACCCACAATACCAATTCGCCACTACCAGCCGTGATTTTTGGTATATTTCGACGAAACTCGGTATTCGTAGTGGTAATCTACAGGTAAATATGTGTTGTAAAAATAAACTAAATCGGTTCATTAGAAGGGGGGGGGGGTTTACTCCGGACCCAAATTCCTAATATACTCATACCGTTCGTAATTTCTGCTGTATTGTAGCGAAACGCGGTATACGTCGTGGGTATCTCATGAGAAAGAAGTGTTGTAAAAATGAGCTGAATCGGTCAATCGGGAAGTGGGGGTTTAATTTGTAATATATTTCAATAGAAAAGCCCGTCAGACGTAGGTTCACAAAGCCGCCGCAAGGAGCGCTTTGTATCTAGAGGGACTGTATCCTGTTCCTGCATTAGATCAAAATACGATAATATGAGGTTTTTTGTATTTATTACGTAGTCTAGTAGGTACCATGTGAAAACATAACTCTGGAAGCAAATTAATAATTGATCAGTTACTCATTACAAATTTAAAAGAGAACTATTCATGTTTTTATTTTATTTATGTAGGATATTTTAAGCAAATTGTTCTGGAAAGCAGTCTACACAACCCAAATTCTGAGGAAAGTGCTTAGTTATGCAGCTCCTGCGTGACGGACTTTTTTATTTCATTTTCATACCTTATTATATTTCATTTTCATACCTTATTTTATTAAAATACTAATTTTACTATTAAATGCAATTAAAGAAACAATAACCAATTAAAAAGTCCGTCACGCAGGAGCTGCATAACTAAGCACTTTCCTTAGAATTTGGGTAGTGTAGACTGCTTTCCAGAACAATTTGCTTAAAATATCCTACATAAATAAAATAAAAACATGAATAGTTCTCTTTTAATTTTGTAATGAGTAACTGATAAATTATTAATTTGCTTCCAGAGTTATGTTTACACATGGTACCTACTACACTACGTAATAAATACAAAAAACCTCGTATTATCGTATTTTGATCTAACACAGGAACCGGATACAGTCCCTCTAGCGCTCCTTGCGGCGCCTTTGTGAACCTATATCTGGCTGGCTTTCCTATTGAAATATATTACAAAGTAAACCCCCCTTTCCGATTGACCGATTCAGCTCATTTTTACAACACTTCTTTCTCATGAGTTACCCACGACGTATACCGCGTTTCGTTACAATACAGCAGAAATTACGACCAGTATGAGTATATTAGTAATTTGGGTCCGGAGTAAACCCCCCCTTCTAATGAACCGATTTAGTTTATTTTTACAACACATATTTACCTGTAGATTACCACTATGAATACCGAGTTTCGTCGAAATATACCTAAAATCACGGCTGGTAGTGGCGAATTGGTATTGTCGGTCCGGAGTAAACCCCCCCTCCTCATGAACCGATTTAGTTCATTTTTATATCTCACTTTTCTCTCTATATTACCACTACGAATACCAAGTTTTGTTGAAATATAACAAATATTACGGCTGAAATGGTCAAATTAGTGTTTTGGGTTCGGGGTAAACCCCCCCTTCCGGTGGACCGATTTTGGTGGTTAACGAACTCGTTCAATCGTTTGCTAATTGAATGCTATATACCAAGTTTCGTGACGAAAAAACCAAAACTCTGGCCGCTATCGTGTTAACAGACACATATATATATATGCATATATATATATATATATATAGATATATATAAATTTTAACGGGGGTCATTTTCGGTGTCTACTAGGTAGGATCGATAAAGATTTGAAGAAATTTTTCAAAAATTCCGTCATGAGTCCAACCTCAATAGCTACTTTCCTTCCGAGGAAAGTGCTAAAAGTTATGTGAACAGTGATAAAACCTAGTTGAACAAAACTAATTATTTTGAAGTTTTAAGCACTTATTTCTCGGATTGACATCGCCCTATCGAAAATTTCATTAGAACCTTTTTGTTAGGTTTGCTAGCTTGGAGCCGTGAATTCTAAGGCGTGTGCACTTCGAGGCCAAGGTCTTGGGTTCGATTCCTACTAGGATAGATGGCTTTTCGTTCGAAAAAATAAAATGAATCACACCTATCCTGGCTAGAAAAGGGTGGTAACCTATAGATAACCTGTCCTAAAAATCGTGTCTTGTACAAGTGGACGATAAAATTCCGTTTCACCCCTGGAAAATATGTCTATTTTGCAAAAAAAAAAAAAAAAAAAAAAAGGAATTTTGACTGCAGATTCATTTCTTGCAAAATAAACATATTTGTCCTCGAAATGATCTTGATTTCGTGCCGATGGGTTGAAACAGGCCCCCGATTCGAATTCAGCGACCCTCAAAACCACGGAAGCTCTATTTATTGCTTCTTAAACGACTTTTTGGATTCAGCGTGTCGAAATACATAAGAATGTATTCTTATGTATTTCGACACATGTATGGTATCTTTGGAAAATGCCCCTTTTTTGTGCCTGTGTGATCCTAATAAGAATGAGCGGTCGTTGAGGAGGGAGGAATGAGTAATTACACCTACAGATGATTACTGTCAGTATCTACTAGGGATGGGCGATAGTCGATAGTTAGGTACTATCGATAGGCCGATAATATCGGTCAAGAAATGTCGATATTATCGATAGTGTCTTCTCCTATTCCGCACGTGCCTGTCCAATGAAGAATTTAATTTTAACGAATTGAATTATCTATTACTTGCAGGATTAGGAATATTTATAAGAGTACACAAAGGTTTAAAACGGAAATATGTAAAATGCATTTCCAAAGAAAAAAATATCAAGTGGCACATATTACCAGAAAGGAAAACCACCCAACGTGTCAGTATCTAAAAGCACAGCTCTCCAGATGCTGAGAACTTCAATTCTAGAAAAAAATTAAAAAAATCTATCGATAGTTGATGACTATCGATAACTACTATTGATAGTCATGAACTATCGATAGCTACTATTGATAGCCATGAACTATCGATATATCGATAGTAACTATCGCCTATGGTCCATCCCTAGTATCTACTGCATCATCGCAGATCGGTTATTTTCCAGATCTCATTGGCGTACCTGTTCACATTTTTCACAAAACATTTAAACGAAATAATAACTGTTTCTATTTGAATCTTTCCAAATGACCCCTGGGGTTATGAACGGAAACGCGCTAAGATGACGCAGTTCCTGCGAGTTGGACTTCCATGTTTCTATATTATGCAGAGAAGAATTGGTCATTTCGATATCTTTTTTTTTTTTTTTTTTTGCATCGTCCTCGAATTTAATAAAAAGGAAAATTAAATATTTATTGCGAACCGAATTATTATGAAGATAAAATATTTGTGTGCAGAGCAATTTCCCGAGTCAATATAAATGCTGATGGAGAGAGAGAATAGGCCTGGTGGATAAATTCAATGGGAGAAGATTAAAACCGTTCCATTTGCCAGGAACAACAGAAGGCAAGATGACTTACAAATATTTGCATTGCCTTCCTAAAATAAAAACCTTTCTCTGCGGATATGAATGAGGATAGATGCAATGGAGATCCGGGCATTTTAAGCAGCTCTTCAGTGTTTTTGACAGTAGTTATTTAAACTAACTATTTCCCGTAGTTAACTCGTAACTTGTAAGAGTTGATTATTTACATTGCGAAACTATAATCTAGTAATTAATAGTTTTTGCGAACTGTTTGCTAAAAAGTAGTTGTTCCCAAATAACTACAAACTACTAACTTTATTTAGAGTTAAAGTATTTGTAGTGCAAAAGATATAACTTGTCACTTGGCTGTGGACGGGTTGGCAAGGAGGAAGCGCCTCTAGCTAATGACGGCCTTGCTTGGTTGCCACACATCCCTCTCCTAGTCCCGCGCCTAGGTAGTGTGGGTGCTGTGATGGTTGTAGAACTCGCAACGTTCAGCCCTCTCTACGCTTTCCCCAGATGACAAGTTATATCTCTCACATTACAATTAACTACTCATGCTAATTTTACAAGTATTAGTTTTTATTTTAACATTCATTACAGAGGTTTACAAAAAAAAAAAAGAAAAGAAAAGTGGTTTGTGCTGGGTATCGGACACATTTTTTCTGACGTATTTTTTACCGCTGAACACGAATCTGAAGTCATAAATGGGGGTTAATCAGCAAAAAACGGAGACAAATGAAAAAAAAGATAAAAATCAAAACCTTATTTTTTTTTTCCGTGCATCAACAAATCTTGGCTATTAGCGCCGACATCCAGGGTGCAGCCAGGAATTTTCTCAGCGAGCCGTGAGATGAGAAATTCTCCCTCTTATGAATCTAGCGCGCTAGCCACTAGACCACGGGAAACCTCTCAAAACCTTATCGTTTTATTTACAAGTCCTTTCAAATCAGTACAATAAAGGAAATCTTCTTCTTTTTCAAAATATTTCTGGAAAGCCTTCTCTCGATTCCGATAGAATGAAACTTAAGTACCTTTTGTTAAAGGATTTCTTCTTTTCAAACCCGAAGCCAATATTTCAGCCGCTTCTTTCGAGAGTTTAGCTTCCCTAAATACATCATTTAGATGCTGTTGGTCAAATTTTTCGGGGTTTTTTTCTTCGCCAATCGGCCTGTCCTCTTCATCACTGTTCGAAGAAACTTTGTCATCAGGTTCACTGAAATCGGATTCACCGCCAGTACCAGTCTTTTCGTTATTAGAGCTATGTTCTCAAGATCGACGCCAACTTCCATTGTGTCGAATCCACTGGTCAGGCTGTCTTGTGACGTATAATCTTCTGAACCTTATATAAAGTTTGTGACAGGTTGTTGCACACTTAATACAGAAGAATACGAAATTTTGTCCTTATGAATTCGGCTCGCAGTCCCCAAATTTATTGTGCAAAAGTAGCAATCATTTGCACTAAGAGGCTTCTTCCATTTGGCTGGAGTTTTGAATTTGAGTTTCTCCTTGTTTTGGTGCTTTCTAAATCGGTAAACCATATTGTAGCATAATCCACAAACTGGGTATCCAATTTTTTGAATCAAGACAAAGTTTCATATCGAAACACTCTTCATACAAAGACACAAGTCGATCTGTGAGTTTCTTTGTATTTTTTATTCCGATGTATTTTGCACAAACGTAGCAAAAGTGATTGGGATTTTTAGAACATTCGTGATCGTCACGAGAACTAGAAGTTCCGGCAACATTTTGGGTATTAGAAGAAGCATTACAATCCATAAAAATAAATAAACCCCGTACGCTAGAATACCTGGCCCGATGGCAGGTGAGTCAGCCGCCCTAGGGGTGATAACCCTCATACCTCCCCAGGCCTAAGTATGAGGACTTTCCGACTTTGACGAGGACAATGTCAACTCGTCGTCGGACACACTACGGCATCCTTCTCATATTCTAGCGCTTCCCTGCAAAACAGCGCGCCTTCGCTGGCTTCGATACCACGAAATGTTGACTAGCAAATCATTCTACACATCCCGTTGAAGGGCAGTTGTCATCGTAGCCAAAACACTCCGTGGTAGCAGGATTTTGCCGATAAATGTACCGATTCAATGTCCTGATGTTTTATTTTTTATCGAAGACAAAATATCTCCTATAAAAAACATAAATAAAATGCAATAAGCAACATACAAATAATATTTGCAAATCACGGGAGTGGACAGTACCTGCAGAAACAAGCAGAAACTGCAAATCAAGAGAGTGGACAGTACCTGCAGAAACAAGCAGAATCTGCAAATCAAGAGAGTGGACAGTACCTGCAGAAACAAGCAGAAACTGCAAATCAAGAGAGTGGACAGTACCTGCAGAAACGAGCAGAAACTGCAAATCAAGAGAGTGGACAGTACCTGCAGAAACAAGCAGAATCTGCAAATTAATTATTACATAGTTAAAAAACCATTAAATCTTTATTTTTATCGATTTTTTTTCATTTTTCTCCGTTTTTTGCTGATTAACCCCCAATTATGACTTCAGATTCGTGTTCAGCGGTAAAAAAATACGTGAGAAAAAATGTGTCCGATACCCAGCACAAACCACTTCTTTTTTTTTTGTGGACCTGTGTTATCTTTCATAACACCACCTTGAATATCCTTCTGAATATTATCGTCTATATCCTTCCTAATACCAACTTCTATATTCTTCCTTATACCACTATCTACATCATTCCTCATACCATCTTCTACAAAAAACAAATACACCAGAAAGGCTTAAACCTAAAAAAGTCTGTCACGCAGAAGCTGCATAACTAAGCACTTTCCTCAGAATTTGGGTTGTGTAGACTGCTTTCCAAAACAATTTGCTTAAAATATCCAACATAAATAAAATAAAAACATGAATAATTCTATTTTAATTTTGTAATGAGTTACTGTTCAGTTAATAATTTTGTAATTAATTTGCTTCCAGAGTTATGTTTACATATGATAACTACTACACTACTTAATAAATACAAAAAACTTCATATTTTCGTCTTTTGATCTGACGCAGGAACAGGAGGACTACAGTCCCTCTAGTTGTAGAGAGCGCTCCTTGCGGCGGCCTTGCGAACCTAATTCTATTGAAATATATTACAAAGTAAACCCCTATTTCCGATTGACCGATTTAGCTCATTTTTACAAAACTTCTTTCCCATGAGTTACCCACGACGTATACCGCGTTTCGTGACAATACAGCAGAAATTACGACCGGTATGAGTATATCAGTAATTTGGGTCCGGAGTAAACCCCCCCTCCTAATGAACCGATTTAGTTTATTTTTACAACACATTTTTACCTGTAGATTACCACGACGAATACGGAGTTTCGTCGAAATATAACAAAAATCACGACTGGTAGTGGCGAATTGCTATTGTGGGTCTGAAGTAAACCCCCCCTCGTAATGAACCGATTTAGTTTATTTTTATATCTCACCTTTCTCTCTAGATTATCACTACGAATACCAAGTTTCGTTGAAATATAACAAATATTACGGCTGGCATGGTCAAATTAGTGTTTTGGGTTCGGGGTAAACCCCCCCCTTCCGGTGGACCGATTTTGGTGGTTAACGAACTCGTTCAATCGTTTGCTAATTGAATGCTATATACCAAGTTTCGTGACGAAAAAACAAAAACTCTGGCCGCTATCGTGTTAACAGACATATATATATATATATATATATATATATATATATATATATATATATATATATATATATATATATATATATAATTTGAACGGGGGTCATTTTCGGTGTCTACTAGGTAGAATCGAAAAAGATTTGAAGAAATTTTTCAAAAATTTCGTCATGAGTGCAACCTCAATAGCTACTTTCCTTCGGAGGAAAGTGCTAAAAGTCATATCGGTTTATACTCTTAATTCAATATAGAGAAATTTAACTTTTGCATTTATTGTCCACTTTGTGCCATTAAACACTGCGAACACTTCGACTGGGTAGTCGAGAACGATTGGACACCGTTTGTGCAATAGATTTTCTAGGCTATAAGACAGCCTGTACACAGTGTGCGCAATAACAGTAATATGGAATTATCAGTTATTCTGAGTACACTAGTCGTCGAAATATGATTTTTCTTGAACTAATAAAATCTGCAAAGTAGATGAAAACAAAATTCGGCATTGGTTTAACTGTGTGCCAAAAAATCTATAAATTATTTGTGTCTTCATTTTACCTTTCATTGCACACATGGAGCTCAATTCGCATTTTCTGGGGAGCGTGTTGCACATCCGTTATGCAATGATCTTATTTATGTGAATTCACTTACGAATTGGGTGATTTCCATAGTAAACATGTTTTTGTTTTTTTATGTTTTTGTATCACTTTTGTATGACATGAATAAGTAGTATGAAGATACAATGTTTTCTTTCGAAACATGGTATCTTGATACGATGAGATTGGTCCAACAAACCCCAGAAGTTTAGGACGTTCGGGTCGAGCGTCTGGTATCCTATGATACTGAATCCGCCAGAAAACTTCCTTCAGCGGGCCTGCTATCGTGGCGTATTTGACAATTAACTAAATTGTAATTAATCCACTAAAAGTACATCATTTCAAAAGTTTGTTCACTTTTTTTATGTTTGCCGACATATCTTTACAAAAGGAATACTTGGGCACTGAACAAAATTGTTTTCGAAGCCATCGGCCCTGAAAGTGTTAAGGGATTTCAGCGCGGTTCCTATTTGATTACTTTAGAAACCACTAGGTTCAGTGATTATTCGGATTTGTTTATTGTGTTACCTTTATCAACTTTAGTTTGTTCTTGATAAAACCTTGGAAAACCCAATAGTAGGGGGGGTCTCCCGTGGTCTAGTGGCTAGCGCGCTGGATTCATAAGCGGGAGATGGTGGGTTCGATCCCTACTGGCGGCAGGAATTTTCTCATCTCAGGGCTCGCTGAGAAAATTCCTGGTTGCACCCTGGAGGCCGGCGCTAATGACCAAGATTTTTCGATGCGCCTTAAAAAAAAAAAATAAATAAAAAAAAATAAATAATATTTTAGTTTGGAGTGGTTGTATATCAGCAGAGTTGTCAAGAGTAAGATTTATGCTGGATTGTAGTATACAGATGTTAGTATATGTTCGTGAAGGAAGGAGTCAAGCTGAGATATTGTATCGGCTCACGAACCGCAAATTAAAGCAGTGTTCACCTGTTGTTGTGTTCACCTGTTGATTGATGTTGCGTTCATTCGCTAAGATTTGTCGTTCTGGAATTATGTTGTGTTTAATATTTTGTTGGACAGCTAATCCGTTTTGTAATGTATACAAGATTTTACGACGGACTTCTCATTTGAATGAAAAACTTTATTCTTTAGAGAATTGGGTTTAAAGTTTTTTGTGAGTCTAAAATTCCTTTATTATCTGAAATGTTTCATTCATTTTCTCTCATTAAAATAAACTGTTGTTATGGTTTTATTTTTATAGTTATTTTATAGTTATTGTTTGATTCCTTTCTGTTTATTACAGCGTACTGGATACACCATTTCACCTTTTTTTTTTTTTCGTATTTTTTCTTTCTTTAATGACAACATTATATTTTAATCAGTTTTTTATCTACTATATATTTGTCAAATACCACTCACTGACCTATCATCCCCCAGCCCAAACCACTTGACAGAAAATTTTGAAATTTTGCATGGACACTCCCTATATAACGTAGGCACTCACTAAGAAAGGATTTTTTGATATTCGAATTTTTAAGTATTTTTAGAGGGGTTTAAAGTTTGAGTTGGTTAGAGCAGGCAAGCCTAGGCAGCAAGCGTTGCTAGGACGATAACAGAATAGCTGTTACCGTACATTATCTATTTCATAATATTATTTTTAATTGAGGTTAATTTCCACTATGATGGCAGTCCTTGAATTACTAGAAATAAAATGTGATTTTGTCCCTTATAGAGTTTACGCCCTGGTAATGGCCCATCCGAGCTAATAATATCCCGAACCACTTGACACAAAAATTTGAAATTTTGCACGGACAATACGTTTAGATTGTAAAAACTCGCTAAGAAAGTTTTTTTTTTTTGATATTCAAATGTTTAAGTACTTTTAGGGGGGTTTGAATTATTAAGAAATTCCTCATCGGCTCAAAAATGGTTCGATTTTGATAACATTTGGTACAAAAATCTTTCTTCTCATTTAAAAGGTCAAGTTCATTAACCAGTTGAATCCGTTTACTGGAATATGGTTTTTGGAGTGAAATTTGTGCGAATGATTCCTTAACTTAGGAAAACGAATGAAACCATTTTTTAAGCGAGTTCTGTAGCCATTTACCAGAAAAATTGATAGAAATACTTTTCAAAACTAATTTTCTGTTTGGGTATTCAGAAACGAAGTATATGGAAAAAAATTGTATTAATGGTGATACAAAGTTTTCGGATCTCAGTATATTTTCTAAAATATCACGAAAACGGTTGGGAACTCGTAGTACGTGGAAGGCGGCTATTCGAAAGGTTACTAAATTCTCTACAATAAGATTCTGTTGTAATATTCGGTGGGGCGATGTCAATCGAAGAGATAAGTGTTTCAAATTTGTTAGTTTTATGCTTTTCAACATGTATTTGTCTCTGTTTACCTAACTTTTTAAGCGTTTGTTTTTTTTACTCTCCAACGGAAACAAGCCCGGTTACCTCCACATGGTGTTTCCTGGGTAACTTTAAAGTCCGTGCAATAATGAGCTGACAAAATTATGTAGTAGCGTTAATTTTTATCATATCTTATTTAACTCAATAAAAAAAATACTTATCGGCCGTGGTGAAGCACGGATATTCAGTTAGTTACTATATAAATTCTCTTAATCTCTACAAGATAGCACAAAAAACTCAATTTCATTAAAAATGGCGGTTGTTTCCTTTCCGTTTAAAGGCGCCCATTTCATGTTGATATTTGTATTCATTACCTTAAATTGTTTTGAAAATTTTTATAATGGGCTTAAAAGCTTTCTTAACTAATGAATAAGAATACCCAACAGCGTTAATGTTGTGGAAAATAGGCCTAAAATTTGATTTTTCGTGTGATTCCCGATGAAATGTGGCTTAGGAATTCAAACTTTTGGCTGGGTTGAGCTGAGTGCATATTTTCACGCACACCAAATTACGAGTAATGCTAAACTTTGTGCAATACTTTTCTGAAACTGGCAAGAAGTAGATTACCCGAGAATAATTGTTGGCCTCAGTGCCAAAGGTGACTAACCCAAAATTAGAAATTACTGATAAAATCGGATTTAAAGTTAGGAAGATTGTGAAAAAAATTAGTGTTGGTGACATGCTAATCCTTGTCCAATAGTTTAGCCACGACGGACACAAATTAGATGGGTCGAAAATTATTCTGGAATGTAGTATATCGAAGTTACTGTTTTCTTTCAGAGGAATGGGTTGGATTAAAATATTGTTTGTTTGTTTAGAAAATAAGGGGCGAAAAACCTCACGGTCGTCAGCGCCCTACTATGTCATTGCAACGCACAACCACTCATCCCTTGTTCCCGGTGAACCTTAGGGAGTCAGTTTTTTTTTTTTTTTTTTTTTTTTTTTTTTTTTTTTTTTTTTTTTTTTTTTTTTTTTTTTTTTTCATTAACAAATTAGACCTTGTACTTTGTATATATTTTTTGGCCCATTCTTTTTTTCCTCACTTTCTGTGTTTAGGGGATTTTTTTTTTCTTTTTCCTTTTTTTCTTTTTTCTCTCCTTCTTTTTTTTTTTTTTTTTTTTTTCCCCCCTGACATACTCCCCGATATAGCTATTGTCAAAGTGCAGACAATTTTATTTTAAAAATACAGATATCAGGTTCGAGACCAAAAGTTACTTACAAATTAAAGAAACTAAACATATACATATGTCAATATATTAAACGAATAACAATATTAAACAATATTAAATTAAAACTAGAAACTATGAGATTTAAAAAAAAAAAATAAATAAATAAAATAAAATAAAATAAAATAAATAAATGGTATCACAAATTATCACAATTTGCTAACTTAAGGAAACACTAAATAAATTGATTAAACGTGCAACAATCATTCTACTAAACAACAATTAAAAACAAGTACTAGAATGAAAAAAAAAAAAACACATAAGGACCCTAAATAGAGGGCAACATTATTTTCATATTAATCTATTAAGCCCAGTTATCTTTAAAAATTGTATTATTTTGTCAACTTCAGCCTGTTTGTTGCCGAGAGCCTCTGCTATCTTCCTTGATATCCCGAGCTGCCGAAAGAGTTTTGTGTACTTCCGGCAATCTTCAATAATGTGTTGAACGTATCTTGATAAGATACGAGTGGGTAAGACGGGTGTGCCCAAGTCGTAGTCGTGCCAACATTACTTCTTCATTTCGGCAGGGTCTAGAGGATGTCTTCCAAGGCTGGCACAAAATATTGTATCTTTATCAAATTACATACCATTTTCGCCAAGAATGATATCAAGGTGATTGACCGAGAATTCTTTAGGAAGTATTCAGAAGATGTTGTATTTCTGAGGGAACGAGGTTGGGTTAAGATGTTGCATCTGTTCACCAACAGCATATTCTAACAGTGTTTATATGTGGTTGTGTATTGCTAAGCCTTGTGCAATATTTTCGCTATAACTCTCATATTATAGACACGAGTAGGGCATTATTCAATAAATATTTTATTCAATAATAATTCAAATACATTTTTATTGAATAAGAATGCATTCATTGAATAAGTTATTTATCCACTGATTTATTTCTTATTCTTTGAATAACAGTGTTGGCAAATTTTATTGAATAAGAATTTATTCAGTTATTCATTGACTGATTTTTTTTTATTTAATGAATAATTAATTATTTTTCATTCTTCCTACATTATTTTTATACATTTAAAATCAGTAAACAATATCACTTAAATAAATAATTTTCATTAAAAGTAAGAAAACGTTTAATGAAGTCAAATAAATCAATTTCATTAAAAAAAAAATGTTTCATTCGAATAAATAACATTTATTCAATAAATAATTTTTATTCTTTAATAAAAAAAAAGTTATGTTATTCATTGAATTGACTGAATAATGAATGAAAAATTATTCATTATTCAGAATGAAATTACAGATTTATTCATTATTCTAAATTTGTGCCCAAGAATGTCCCGAAGAGCAAATGAAAACCTTGTTCGCCTGTTGTTGTGTTTACCTGTTGATTGATGCAAAACCTCGTGCACTATTTTCGCCAAGACAGACAGCCCCTAGATTGGGCGAATATAACCCCGGGGTGGTTAATATATTAGAGGTGCGCCAGCCCTGATATTACCTCAGACCTTTTAGTCTGTATGAAAATTTTATTATAAATTCACTACCCTTACCCCCACAACCTCAAACCATAACCTTGTGTATTGCATGATTTAGTTACATTTATTATTATTTTTTTTTGTTAACAATATTTTCTTTTGTTATTAGTTTTTATATTGTATATATATATATTTATTTATATTGATGTTCAGCCTGCTCTTAACATGCATTAACTTACACATATCATCTATGCTTCTTCTTCTTCTTTTTTTTTTAAATGTTTATTTTTAATTTATAACCCGTGCAAACTACATTTTAAAAACATGTATACACTAGTTTATTTTATATGTATGTCGTAAAAACAAGAACAACAATAAAAGTTTGAATTGTTTGGAGGCCTCTAACAAAATCACGAGTGAAGTCTCAGAAAAACACAGGTAGGATAGAAATAACAAGAAATTTATTATTTATACCATTATTATTATTAATTTTTTTTAACCACTCTTTTATCCCCCTGGCCTCCCTTAGGGGAGCACATAACCTTTACAAGAGCGCACCTAGCGGAGAATTCCAGCATGTCACAATCATTTCTTACATAGACATTTAGTGGACCAGAACACGCCAAAATCACATTTCCAAGAGGAGTCAAGAGTCAAGGACACAACCATCACATACTCTCTACTACAATTCACCATGAAAAAAAATATATAAACTCAAATTATTCACTTTTTGATAACAAAAAAAAAAAATATAACAAGGACAAAAAGTGAAAACAACACATTTATGAACAATGAGAGTGTTAAGATAAGAGAGACCAAAAAAATAATGGAAGAAAAACACAACAAAATATATATACCTCAATGAAACATTAATGACATAAGCTCTCACCTGCACTATGGAAGGATGCCCATAAAGAAAATAGAAAAAAAATTACAAAGCCATAACTGCACACAGACAAACAGCGCACATAACAAACACAGTGAAAATGAGATTTGAAGAATGATTCGGCGATGTTTGTCTATGTGCAGGAGCTCGACACAGAAAGCTAAGAGTTGGTGACCCGAGTTCGTCCTTCAGTCATGAGGTAATCTTGGTGTAGTTGTAGCATCTACAAGCTGTTTGCTGCTCTGGGTGTTCTTGTCGTCCACAAGTTGTGAGTATAAGTCTTAACTTTTAATAAGGCATTGTTAGTACTTAACCTCAAATACTTGTTAGAATGTTTCATTTGTGCTGCATCAGGATATCCAATATCTATTGCTCTTAGAATTTTTACTTGCAACTTTATGCACTTTTCCACTTGTAGTTGAAGTACCAAAAGTAGATATACCTAATTTTTTTTTTTAAATGACTAAGTTTGTATTTACGACATATTTTTTTTCTGTTAAAGTATTTTTTCTTAATTTTTATATAGTTTGCCAGTATTATAAATAAGAATATTCATTATTGCCTATGTTTATGATTTATTATGTTTAACAATGATTTTTATTTGGTGTGTGATTAATAAGATTGTATTATTTGAGTCACTGCATTTTAATACACAAAGATAAA
This sequence comes from Gonocerus acuteangulatus, assembly GCA_946811695.1. Lineage (NCBI taxonomy): Eukaryota > Metazoa > Arthropoda > Insecta > Hemiptera > Coreidae > Gonocerus > Gonocerus acuteangulatus. The sequence goes on along the minus strand of OX328130.1, from coordinate 74,523,773 downwards.
TCATGCTAATATTTTTAGCTGAGCTTTTACTTATTAATATTTAAAATGTTCTAATATTATTTCAGTAACTATTCCTGATTTCTAGATAGTTATGCATTGAAATTATTACACTAATTTATTGAAAATTTAAAGTAAAAACTATATCCAAGTTTTAATGACTACCTAATATTTTGTTTATAGTATTTTTATTAATGCCTTAATCTTCATTATGCTACTTATATATTTAAACATATTAGTTTAATTTCTTAATTATTCTTGGATTAGTATGTTGATTTATTGGCCTTTTCTGTTGATTAATTCTAAATATTACTTTAGCTTGAAAATAATCTTCCCTGATTGTGAACTCTTTTCAATCCTTAAGTGAACTTCTTATGTCCGCCATATTTCTTTTAGATAAAATGATGCTTTAATTATTTATTTATTTTATTTTCTCGCAATTTTACTTTTTACTTTAATTAAAAGTAGGTTATTTAGAAGCTGTTTTTCCCCCTAATTTAGTTCAAGCCTGTTCAAATAGGCGTTAAAGTTCAACTTTGCTTATTGGCAAATTCCTATTTCAAGGAAACGCTAACGCTACAAAAACTGATTATGTCTCGTTTAGGGCCAGAGAAGGCATTGATAAATCTGACAAGGGATATATAGTGTTTAATGTTTATCAATAATTACCCAACCTTCTTGTGATGAGGTTATAACAGAGAAGGGTTTTACCGCCAATTTCCTGCAACGGGAATATAAGCCACGCCCTTTTCCCTGCAAATGAACCATCTATTTAAACAGGCATTGTTATAGCTTAAATTCTTTTTAGCCTTACCTAAGTATTGATAAAGATTGAAAACTAACTAACTCTCTTGTCTGACCTCTTCTCAAAGCTTTCCCTGATTATATATCAGACATGACCAGTTTTATTGTTTCACGTTGCGTGTTGTTCATTGACCCAAATATTTCCATGGAGCAGGGAAGAAAAAAAATATTACCACCTTTTTTTATTTATTTATTTTTCTTATTGTTCTGGATCTGTATCTAGGGCCATTAGTGCCGGGCTATCTATAGGTTACCACACTTACCTAACATCCATGGTGGAGTAGGAAATTCCTTCAGCAGGCCCGTAGAAGAGAAAATTCAATCTGCTGCAGGTGAGACTCCAACCCGCATTTCTTTATGTAGGACTCGTTTTTTCGTCTCTGTTGTGCTAATTCTTTCAAATTTGTCATCACAGTAAAATATATATTTTAGGAAAACAAGGTAAGTAAATGAGAAACGTATTTGTAACAGTTTTTTCCTAGATCGAAAGTTGAGAAGGCGGAGAGAGTAATTTCCGTTTAGGATACTGTCAGTTTGCAGTGCATTGTTCCGCCTAAAATCATGCTTTTCTTTGAGATTTCATCCTAGCATTTGCTTGAATTGATTTATTTATTTAAATTTTAACGTCCATTATTATTAACTAGGAATTTTGGGACGGGTTAACTATAGGTTACCACCCTTTTCTAGCCCGGATAGTGCTGATGCCATTTCATTTTTCTAAAGAAAAGCCAACACCCCATAGTGGAAATCGAACCCACGACGTTTGGCTCGAAGTGTTTAGTGCTCACGCCTTAACACTCACGGCCACCGGGCCTCCCTTGAATTTTTTTTTCTCTCTCTCTCTCGAAAGATCAAAACAAAATATTGAATATTCCTATTCCACAGTGTTGGTCAAAGATCATTCATTATTCAGTCAATTCGATGAATAACATTTTATTTTTATTCATTATTAAATAACAATGATTTATTGAATGAAATTTTTTATTGAATAAAAATGATTTATTGAATGATTTTTTTTTTAAATGAAAATTATTTATTTGACTGAAATTTTTCGTTAATTACAAGTCATTTATTTTAACAATCTTGTCTAATAAAAATGAGTAAAAAAATATTTATATAAGCGATATTGTTCACTGAACTTTGAAAGAATCTGAGTTTGTTGTTCCTTGAACCACATTATTTTAAGTGTATAAAAATAATGAGTGAAGAATGAAAAATAATAAAATATTCACTAAATAAATAAAATCGTTCAATGAATAACTGAATAAATTCGTATTCATTAAAATGTATTGAATAATAAGCCAACACTGTTATTCATTGAATAAAAAAATAAATTAGTGGATGAATAAACTCTTGTTCAATAAAAATTTATGTGAATGATTATTGAATAAAACATTTATTGAACAATGCCGGAGAATAAGAACGGAAACACGCTAAGATGACGTAGATGACGTTATGAAAGCTGCCCTACATGTTTCATAACCTCCACACAACCTCATCAGTGGCCATTAGAGCTTAAAGCGTTATTTTTTTTTTTTTTTATTTTTTTTTTACGGCGCATCTACATCTAGGTCATTAGCGCCGACATCCAGGGTGCAGCGAGGAATTTTACCAGCGAGCCGTGGGATGATAAAATTCCTGCCGGAGGTTGGGAATCGAACCCACCATCTCCCGCTTATGAATCCAAGGCGCTAGCCATTAGACCACGGGAGACCCCCTTAAAGCGTTATTAAACATAATATTATTTTTCATGTAAATTATATCTCCCTTTTTCCTTTTTAACTATTGTGAATTATTTATCGGAAGAATTCCTTGACTCCGTGTATTAATAATCCAGGGTTCCCGTCCATTTTTAAGAAACTTTAATTTTTAAAGAAATTCTAGAATATCTAAGTTCATTAAATATTTTTATATAATTCTTAAGTTTGGAAAAGGAGGTTTTAGACTTGTACCGATATATATCTTCCTTATCTTTCTACTGGAATTGCCCCTTAAATATATTATTTTTTTTTTTAATTCACTTTGAGATAAAAAAAACTTTTTTGATGAAAGGGGGAGGGGTATATTATTTAGTGTGAGAAATTTTTCAATAGTTGGTAACGTATGTTACACTCTAACTGCTCCCCTAATGACGTGGTTTTTCTCTTCTTGCTTCCCAACGGTGAAAAGTGGCTAATGCGTATTCTCGCTAAATGTACTTTCCTTCTCTTTTACCTTTCACAATCCTCCAATATATTTTTTCCGCAATTATCCGTTTTGGTGCGGATCCTCCCCCCTTCAAAGGAAGGAAGCCCGCTTGTTCTTTTCGACGGGATTTGACTTTCTTAACTCACTTTTTAAGTCTTTTTACTTTTTTTTTCTTTTTTTTTTTTAAATTGCATTTATCAGTAAAATGAGTATTTTAGTAACAAGACAAGATAATAAGAAACGTTTTGGTAATAGTTGAGAAGATATGGTCGACCGTTCGGAAGTAGGAAGCGTTGATCGTCGGGGTTTCGGTCAGTGTTCTTATTCAATAAAACACATTTTATTTGCTAAAATGTATATTTATTGCCGCCAACGTTTCGGCTTGCTATACAAGCCATCTTCAGGGCTGTAAAAACATATATGGTATAACAATCGTAAGGACAGAAACAATAACAAAAAACAACAAAAAAAGGCTAGAAACATTAACATAAATATGAGTACCTATATGCTTGAAAATATAAATATAAATATATATATATATATATATATATATATATGATTGATTTGTGAGACGGCTTCTCTCTCCAGCGGTGTTCTTCCTCTCCTTTGCGCAATATTTCGTCGGGTTCATCTCCGACTTCTTCGGGCTGCTATCTGTCGTCCTCGGTGGTTGTCAAGGGAATGATATATATATATATATATATATGTATATATATATATATATATATATGTATATATATATATATATATATATATATATAAAGTATAATAATAGCAATATAAATAAATATACCTGTATAGTGACATACCTATTGCTAGAAACATTAACATAAATATGAGTACCTATATGCTTGAAAATATAAATATAAATATATGTATATGTATATATATATATATATATATATATATATATATATATATAGTATAATAATAGCAATATAAATAAATATACATGTATATGGTATCCAAGCGAATACAGTACAAGTGTCATAGTAACATACCTATTGAGAAGATTGAGAACTGTCCCGTTTCAAGAAGAGAACATTTCTGAAGACTGGAAGGATGGGTTAGGGCTAGACAGTAGAGAAGGGGGGAGGGGGTGGAGAGAAGTGGGGCTGGAAGTAAGGATAGAGTTTTGGTAATAGTGTTTTACCAGAGCTAACGTTGAGAAAGCGGGAGGAGCTTTTTCCGAGTATGATACTGTTAGTTTCCTGTTGTGGCACCTTAAATCTTACCTCTGCTAAAGATTTTTTTTTCTCACGAAAAATCAAAACTCACCAATAACTCCTTTACTCAACAGTAGAGTACATGAACGGAAACGGGCTAAGATGACGCAGTTTCTACTAGACGGACCTTTTTTTTTTTTGTATTTTTATTGAATAGGAAACTTCTTTCCTGCCTTCCTATTGGGAGTAGACCTCGCTTATAACGTCAGCCAGATGTAAAAAAAAAAATAAACAAAAAAGCAGGATAATGTGTGCTCTTTTGTTAGTGTCTTTTTTTTCAGAAATATTTGCTGCGATGCTAACCCAGTTCTAACGCTAATAAGCAACCAGGCTTCATCATACATGATGGAATCTATTTTTCTACAAATAAAGACTCGAAAATGATTTCCTTGACTTAAAACTTAGTCGACAGTATTAAAAATTTCACAGAGAAACCACTACAAAAAAAAAAGAAGTCAAAATTGATAATATCAGATGAGCAAAGAAAGATCAGGAGTGAAAGGATGAAGAAAGGGTAGGATAGCTTATGGAGTTTGACGCTCTACTACTAGGTTATTTGCGCCTTCCAGTATAGCTGTTAGAAATTGTTGATTTTGAGACGTCTGTGAGTTTGGGGGGAAATGATCAAGAAGTTATGGGATGAGAAGAAGAAAATATCGACCAGAATGTCTTAGGTTTCCTGCGGTACACAGTTGGCCAAGTTCAAAAAAAAAAAAAAAAAAAAAAAAATGACTGCACATGAGCATCCTTAGTCTTGGATATATCGTGAATGTTAAGGCCTGAACACTCCATGCTTAAGGTCGTAGGTTCGACTCGTACTAGTGTGCTATTCATTAGCCCTATTCTGGGTAGAATAGGGTAGTAACCTGTTATTTACAGGTTACTACCCTATTCTACCCCGTCTTAATAATCTGTGTTTCATAAAAGTGAATTTAAAATTAAAATAAATAAACGATAAACCGTGAATTGATATGCTTGACTTCTCGAAATGGTACCTTATTTTAAAAAGATTTAGACCCTTATTTTAAAAAGATTTAGACCCTTATTTTAAAAAGATTTTTCTTACTATCAGGTCATCCCATTAGTAATGTCGGTGGGCTGTAGAATGTGTCAATCCAAGTTTTTCTGCTAACTCTTCTACTGTTACAAAAGGATTTTCTTCTACAGTAGCCTGCAGGAGTTGGTCGTCAAGCTCTGTTGCTAGACCTGTTCGAGGCTCGTCTTCAAGCTTGCTCGAGGTTTCCCCGATCGAAATCCTTCAAACCACCGCTGCACTTGTCGCTAACTAATGGCATTTTCGCCATATATTCCTACAAGTTTTCGATAAGTTAAAGCAGAATCTTCTCCTTTATCGAATTCCCAAAGCATATCATGGCGTAAGTGGTGTCTTGGGAGATCCATTTCAAATGGAATTTCAGCACAGAATAAATAAGTTTCTCCAACCAAAACATGATAAATATAAGTGTATTTAATGCTATAATAAACAAAAATAAATTAAGAAGGAAGGAATATAAAAAGATAGAATATTAAAACCAACATTAGTTATGACTTGATATTTTTAGCTTAATTTTTTTTATTAGCTTATTTTTTGGGAAGATCCGCGAGTGATGGAGTATTTTTAAATTCGTTGGAACGTTACGTTGACCTTTAATCATGGATGTAATTTTAACCGTTTGAACTTCCATTTATATTTGAACTTTCTGACCTCCTTTCATTTATATTCCAAATTCTAAAAGTAAAACGAAAGCCCTTTTTAGAAGCCCGAGATTTCAGAATCTGAACATTGAAGCCGGGCCATTCGCTTAGCGGAACAGAAGAAACGCATTACTCCAAATTGCTTATTTATTTCACAGCAGTGGCGTGAATGTAAAATTAATTAAATTGTTGTTTGGGTTTATTTTAATTCAATCATAATGAATGGATTCGGAATGGCTTTCTATTTATGTCGGTCAGAAACACGAAAAGATAATTTTAGTACAACCAATTGGAGGAAAACATAATGCAAATACATTCTCCTTACATTTAGGGTTGTTCCGATACCATCAAAGTTTCAATATGAGTAGTACTCAAATCATTTTACGATACTACTCATACAAATACTCCTAATTTACCGATACTTTTAGATTTTTTTTAATAAAACTTACGTAAGAATAAGGGACTTGCATGTTCCTTGGCCATTTTCTCTTGGGACGACGATGTTGGTTATCGGGAAGGGACAGTTCGGGGATAGATTAAGCTGGCCATTCACGTTCCGATTTGCAGTACGACTTCCAACAGTCCAACGACTTCCGAAGTTGGACCACAAGTCGTATCTTGATTGGGCTTTTTCGATTGTTGGACGAGTCTGAACATTTAGAGGGACGACTCGAAGATCCGACATCCGACTGGCGATGGTGTTGGAGCGTGAGTGGAGGAGTCGGATCAAAGTCGTCCAACTTAGCTCAGTCAGTTCTTGACCTTCGGGCAACTTCGGTCTACACTCGGTACATTTTTCGGCTCGTGAGTGACGTACACAGTCGTGAAAACAGACTAGGGCTAAAGTTGGATAGCTAGTTGGATAGCAAGTCGGAGCATGTGGAGTCGACTAAACAACTAGTAGATGAGGGGTGTTTGTTGCAAAGAAAGTTTATTTTGGAATTTGGCAAGTATGTGTGGAATCGGGTCTTCAAAGGAAAAGGGTTTGGAGTTAATTATGAAGCGTGAAGTTGGTGGCAGAATAAGGAGCATTCAGGATGGTTTTGGATTGGATTTTCTAAGTGTTGGTGAGTTTGGCGGCAATGGCTAATGAATATTTTACACGAGTTTAGTACTTGTCGCTTCGGCTTTGTGACAAGTTACAAGGACTCGTTTACAAGCAGTCGACAAGTGCGTTCAGTAAGGTCCGTCCAGTAACTGATTTGTCACTAAACACTTGTTGGGCTACACGATGTGACAAGGGACAACTGATTAGTAGAAAGGTGGCGGGGGAGCTTACTTGTCGCTTAGTGAATAGAATTCATTCCTATTCACCTATACTTGCGGCGTTTGCTAATACTTGTCACATGTCGCTAAATAAAAACCTGTTACACGTACGTTGCTACATTCATGTCCAATACGAATCTGAGTTTTACCCTATTGTTTTTGGGTAGTCTGAAAATTTGAGGAGTATCCATGGGTTTAGCACATACATGAAGGCATGCCCTTCTGTAATAACTTTTCTTCACATATACAGCTGGACATAATCTATAGCGGTTTCTCGAATGGACCGCTGCTATACTGACTGGGTTATTTACGAGCTGATGCCCCTGAGCTAAGCTCGATCGCTCTCCTGCGCAGAGAGAATGCGTGTTAACCATGCTCCAAGTATTTTATTGTTATGGGTTTGGGAGTCCGTTGAAGCCATCGCAACAAATCCAGAGCAAGAGCCGGGGGTGTTTCGCCCCTAAATCTCCCCGCTAGGACTTGAAGAACGATGTGGCTGTGCTGGTGGGGGGTTAAATACAACCCCCCACTCGCACATCAATCCTTGTGTTGTCCTTATCGGTGTACTTTAGAAGGGAAAAGAATAATTACTGCATTTATTCCAGAAACGATCGGTTCTTAATCCCGTCGGGAGAAAGGTATCGTTCGGATTGGAAAAAACTTTTCAGGCATTGATTTGGTCGGCTCGAATTGGTACAAACTCCTGGAGAATACGTAGATCACGCCTACTACGATGAAGCGGTTAATTTTTTGTTTTTACTCTACTTGATAAATGTTTACTTCCTAGAAAAAATATATAGGAAATTTTATCCTGTCAGATTGTCATCTCTTCTTTTGCGTGATAGGTCGTGGGCTCGATTCCCACTATGGTGGATTTTCTTTAGAAAAATAGGCATCAGCCCTATCCTGGCTAGAAGAGGGTGGTAACCAATAGATAATCCGTCCCAAAATTCTTAGTTAATAATAACGGACGTTAAAATTTAAATAAATAAATAAATATTCGCTTTTAAACTTCAGACATTTTGTATTTTTGGGGGCGTTTTGCTTTCAGATAACAAACAAGCATCATGTACCATCTGAGGAAGCCGGCTGTAAGGCCGGGGAAATTTTTTTTTTTTTTTAGAAACCTGGATGCCGGCATGTAGGAGGAGATAAATAAATGTAAAATTCCTCTTTATAATAACAAACCAAAATTGTCATATATTTCTTGAATCAAAAGCAGTTATAACCATAATCACTCCATCTGGAGCGGACTCCGGCCCCAAATTACCATTTTCCCCATACCGGTCGAAACATTTGTTGTATTGTATCGAAACTCTGTATACTCCATGGGTATCTAAAGACAAAGATAAGTATTAAAAATAAACTAAATCGGTTCACTAGAAATGTTGGTTTAGTCGGTATTGTGTTACAATTGGGACGGGATGGTTCTACCAGTAGGGGCGCCTGTCGGCCCTTTTTTCATACAACACGAATTAGTCATGGTGATATTAGTCAATGATTACTTAGGTTTTCGGGATTGTTACAAATTGAATTAAACAACTATGAACGGATTTATTGCGTACATTTTAATATTTCCTGAAGTTGTCCGAGGTCACAAGCACGGACAACTTCATTCAATATTTAACTGTTATTCACACAAAATCGACGGCAAATTAACGTATGAGTAATACCGTTTAATAATACCGTGATATTTCTAAAGGGCGCGCAATCCAAAATGATTTATAATAAACTAACGTCACATGGGCCAACCGTAAACACCCAGTGAGCATGCGGGCCGCAGGTTGAATATAGCTGCTCTGAATAATAGAGCCTAAATAGATTATGCAAGATAAAGGATAAAGTAAGAAATGGGTCTTTAATCAATTTAAAATACCGATTTTGGCCAAAGTTACACAGGTAGGCCTTGATACGGGAAATCTCCTAGGCGTGGTCAAAATAATCAAATTTCAATATTTGGTCAAAAGGTCAAAAGTTTTGTTCAAGAAAAATTGGCTACATTGAACCAATCAGATTCTGACGGCCATTTGGAATCGACAGCCATTTTGAATAATGTCTCAAATTTATTATTTAATGGTCTTGATAATTAGAATAACTCGAACTCATTGATGACTTTACATCATTATATAATCATGTAATGCAGTTTATTTCAATTTTATATCAACAGTCACTGTCTAACTAAGGAGTGCTGGACTTTCTTTGATAAGAGCTATCTACTCGCAGGCTGTGCTGCTGGCCTCTGTCGGCTGTTTAATGAATTGCTGTGATGGTGGCCTCTGTCGGCTGTTTAATGAATTGCTGTGGTGGTGGCCTCTGTCGGCTGTTTAATGAATTGCTGTGGTGGTGGCCTCTGTCGGCTGTTTAATGAATTGCTGTGGTGGTGGCCTCTGTCGGCTGTTTAATGAATTGCTGTGGTGGTGGCCTCTGTCGGCTGTTTCACAGACAGATATAAACAAATTTACTCAGTTTGACCGATTCTAACGTAACTGGGTATACAGGTAGATCTTGATACGGGGGGAGTCATAGGCAGAAAGTAGGTGTAGCATGGCACACTGGATAACAGCTAGTATATACTATATTTTATTATAAAAGAAATAACTATTAGTGATATACTAACGTGATTATGTAATATCTAATATTGATTCTCTTTCAACGAGCCCACTCCCTCGGATGTTGGAAATGAAATGAGTTATGATTGAAATGATTTGAACTCCATTTTTCCGCCCTCAAAACTTCCATCATTGAATCCTCGCTGTTTGAGTTCCCCTTCATTCTGCTGTCATATTGCTTCGCCATATTCTCCAATATTATAATATATCATACATCCACCACATTCCAAAGGAATCCACCCATTGAGGTTAGACTCATGGCAGAATTTTTGAAAATATTTTCAATACTTCAGGGATCCTATCTGCTGAGACCTGAAATAATCTCGGTAAATTTCATATATATATATATATATATATATATATATATATATATATATATAAAATACACACCATTGTTAAAAAAGGAAATAAGAATTTTAATACGCAAAAATTATCAACTTATTTAACCTAGGAGGCTATTAGAGGAAAAAATATTAGATAGACGAGGTAATTCTTCCACTATATATATATATATATATATATATATATATATATATATATATATACATATATATATTCACAAACATACATACAGCTACTACTTTAATACCACATGTATTGTTTTTAGCCACGATACTTGGTTTACTGGATTCCTAGAGCAATTGATGAGTTCGTTAACCAGCAAAATCGGTCCTTTAAGACTAGAGATTGGTCCAGACTAATTTTTAATATGTCCAAAAGTATGAATCGTAATTATGACACACAAAACTGTAAGGAAAGGATAGTTGTTTTTTTTTTTTTTTTTTTTTTTTTTTTTTTTTTTTTTTTTTTTTAAATAAATAAAATTAAAACAAAAGTTCGATCAATGAATTAAAAACTGTTTTACTTAATAGTCATTTTATTAAAATTGCTCTTCTTAGTTAAATGATACACGTCCAAATTGCTATCTTAATGAAATGTCGAGTATGTAAACGGGTTTTTATTTTGTATTTTGACCCTATTATGTGCAAATAATTTAGGGACATTCTTGAATATCAGTATAAATACAATTGATTTATGTAGAATGGGAGTTTACTCCGGTCCCAAGAGATAAAACACAATTTGCTGTCCATTTGCGATGGGTTCCTAAAAACCCACCGTACTCTAATCACTTCTTTTCTAGAAAGAGTTTTAAAAAGTAGTCGTTAAACAATATTTTTGTTTAATATGGAATCATCTTTCTCTTTTTATGACCATTGAAATGTATGAAGCCCTAGAGACCGAAAATAACGGTGGTTCAAATTTGTATATATATATATATATATATATATATATATATATATATATATATATGTATATATATTTATTTATATATATAAATATAAATATATATATATACATATATATATATATATATATATATATATATATATTTGTCTGTTCGCTCTCTAGATAGAAGACGAATGGTCCGATTTTGATGAAATTTGGTACAAAAATCTTTCGTCCAATTTGAAAGGTCAAGTTCGTTAACCAGCAAAATCCGCCTACTGGAAGATGGCGTTTGGGGCGAAATTCGCGCAAAAAAAATCGTAACGCTTACGTTTTTGAGTTCATAAGCTTCTGAGTACTCGTTTTATATGATTCCTGGGCTAGGAAAACGAATGAAACCATTTTCAAGGCGATAGCTTTAACCGTTTTCGAGAAAATTGGAAAAATATTTTTTGAATACCGTTTTTGGTTTGGGTACTTAGAATCATGGGATTCAGTTGAAACACTTTCTGCGTGTTCTACTTTCATCAAAACTAATATGTTGAAATTTTGGTTACGTTTGGAGTTAAAGAAGGGTTAGAATAAAATATTTTATTAACAGACATAAAAAGTTGTAGTAACTTTGTTTACTTTCCTTAATATCTCGAAAAAGGTTGAGAATCTTGGTAAACGGAAGAATACCATTAGAAAGCTTATTAAATGCTCTATAAAAAAGGTTCGAATGAAAGTTTTGATTAGGCGATGTCAATCGGAGAAATAAGAGCTTAAAACTTTAAAGTAATTGATTTCGCTTATTCGAACTGTTCTTTTTGTCTGTTTTTTATTCCTTGTTATTTTTTAATTGCTTATTGTTGGATAATGTATTTGAAAATAAAACAGTTTTAGAAAAATAAGAAAAACAATTTAATGTTAGAGATATGGATTTCCAAGATATATAGCTTTTCAACTGCCTAGCGTCCTTCCTAGGGAGGGTTCTTTGTCGTTGATTTTGGTACTTAGAATTATGGGATACAGTTGAAACATTTTCTGCATGTTGGAGTTTCATCAACACTAATATGTTGAAATTTTTGTTACGTTTAGAGTAAAGGAAGGGTTAGAATAAAATATTTTATTAACAGACAAAAAAAGTTTTGGTAACTTTGTATAATTTCGTTAGTATCTCGAAAACCGTTGACAATCTTGTGAAGCGGAAGATTACCATTCGGAAGCTTACTAAATGCTCTACAAAAAAGGTTCTGAAGAAAGTTTTAATTAGGCGATGTCAATCGGAGAAAAAAGTGCTTAAAGCTTTAAATTAATTGATTTCGTTTATTCCAATGGTTCTTTTTGTCTGTTTTATTTCTTGTTATTTTTTAATTGCTTATAGTTGGATATTGTATTTGACAATAAAACTGGTTAAGTAAAATAACAAAAACAATTTATTGTTAGAAATATAGATTTCCAAGATTCCAAGACCTTGTCACTAGCGGGTCTGTTTCTAGTGTAGCAGACCCTTCCACGTAAGATTGTAAATCATGACCTTTCAAGACTTTACTACTCACAGGAATGGCGTTAGTGACCTTATGGGTTGACACGCCATTATAATAATTAATTTAAAAAAAAAGACTGGTGGAACCAAAATAATAACTGCTTCTATTTTAATCTTTCCAAATTAGACTAGGGATATGAACGGAACCGCGCTAAGATGATGCAGTCCTGCGAGACGGACTTTTTGCTATTACCACATATGTTCAACTTTGAATCCATTTTCCTCAAAACATTATGATGGTTACTTAGACCCCTTGACCTCTCGGGTCCTCAATAATAATTATTCATTCTTCCTCGGCTGATTTCTTTTAATTTTATATATATATATATATATATATATATATATATATATATATATATATATATTTAGAGGATAACAGGTTTGTTTTTGGAATTTTTCAAAATAAAAATTATGAGATGGAACCATTTTTACCCTTATGACATCCAATACAATTGTCCTCGGCTGTCCAGAATCTTATCTAAAGCAGGCCATTCAGGTCCCGATTTGCAGTACGACTTGTGGTCCGACTTCCGAAGTTGGACGACAAGTCGGATCGTATATGGGCTTGTTGGAAGTCTAGTTGGACGAGTCGGAACATTGACTCCATTCTCCTCAAAACATTAAGTTTGTTAGATAGACCCCTTGACGTCTGGGGTCCTCATATATGTAATATGTTCAGTTCCCGAGTTAACTCACTAAGATGACGGAGTTCCTATGAGTCCGGTCTATTTTCCCCAACCTAGCTAGAGTGTATAATTATGCATTACTAGTGCTAATTATTTAGTATTCCTTCCACCCACTCGGGGTAGCGAGCTGCCATACCCGACTGGGCTTCATTAGTTACCACAATATTAATGAATCTTCTTTTCAAGTTTAAAAATATATTCCTATAGGAAGTGCATTTGAAATTTATTTAGTGACTGAGTTGAAAAATGATTTACAGCACTTTCTACAACGAAGTTAATTACATATAGGACAATCATTATTGAAGTTTGGTTTAATGTAATGTTTTTTAGAGCTTTCCGAGGCATTGGTTTCCGCAATTAGGACGCTACATATATATATATATATATATATATATATATATATATATATATATATATATATATATGTGTGTGTGTGTTCTGCTGATATTGTGGCTTCCTCGTATCGAAGCATAGTAGACGTAAGTCATAATTTCTCAAGTAATGCGGAACATGTTTTATTATAAAGGAATTTCTGTTCATTAGATTCTGTAATTTGGTCTTGCACATTTTTTTCTGCCTTTCCACAAGAGAAAGGCCTTTCCTAAAGAAGTCCGACTCGCAGGAACTGCATCATCTTAGCGCGGTTCCGTTCTTAATCCTAATGTCATTTGGAAAGTGAAATAGAAACAGTTATAATTTTGGTTAGACCTTTCATGAAATAATTTATGACCTCTAATAGGTCACGGTTGTAAGGGTCCGTCTAGACCCTTACAACCGTGTAAAATAACTCCCTGATACTACCTACATGATAGAAAATATACTCCCTGGCCTTGTCAAGGTTTGCTCTAAAAACACACTACTTACTGTTTCATACTTTCTTTTATCATAATACTAATTTTACAGATAAATGCAATTGAAAAAAAAAATCAATTAAAAAGTGATTTAAACAAAGACGAAAACCCGTTCAAAAGAACAAAACAAACAAATTTGAAGTTTTAAGCACTTATTTCTCCGATTGACATCGCCTAATCGAAAATTGCTTCCAAATCTTTTTTGTAGAGCATTTAGTAAGCTTTCGAATGGTAACCTTCCGCTTACCAAGATTTCCAACCGTTTTCGAGATATTAAGGAAAATATACGAACTTACCAAAACTTTACATGTCTAAAAATAAAATATTTTATTCTAACCCTTCCTTAATTCCAAACGTAACCAAAATTTCAACATATTAGTTTTGATGAAATTTGGACATGCAGAAAATGTTTCAACTGAATCCCACGATTCTAAGTACCCATACAAAAAACTTTATTCGACAACTATTTTTCCATTTTTCTCAAAAACGGTTAAAGCTATTGCCTTAAAAATGGTTTCATTCGTTTTTCTATGCCTATAAACCTATAAAACGAGTACTTGCAAGCATATGAAGTAAGCGTAACGATTTTGTTCGCGCGAATGTCGCTCAAAAAACCATGTTCTCTAAGGGTTCTGAAACGCAAAATTCTCTATTCGGCACTTCCGGATTGCGTCATGAGGTCAACCTTATAAGCCCCGCTAAAAAGGGATAAGTGGACGTTAAATATTATATTATCGAACCCGTGACCTCCGAACCCTGAGTCCTAGACGAATTTGACCTAACCATATGACACTCTCCGTATCAAGTTCTACCTGTATGCCATGTTTGGTCAAAATCGGTCAAACTGTGTGGATTTGTATAAGGAACAAAGAAACAGACAGACAGACAGCGGATAGACAATTTTGACCTAGAATATGGCACTCCCCGTATCTAGACCCAGTTTTGTGCCAGTTTGGTCAAAATCGGTCAAACGAAAACAACTAATTTATATATATATATATATATATATATATATATATATATATATATATATATATATATATATATATAGATTTTAAGCAAATTCTTCCGGAATGCTGTGTTCATTACTTCCCTCTATGCTGAAGAAAGTGCTTTTAGTTATACAATTCCTGCGCGACGGAGTTTGTTCAAATTTCATTTTTGTTATCGATGAATTATTAGAAATTCTATTGAAAATGTTGTTTTGAGATGTTGAATTTCAGAGGTCCTTACTCATAGAGAATGTAACACAAACTAAACATCTTTGAAAAAAAAAAAAAAAAATGAATGACCAGCTCATGCCTAAACAAATTGCATAAAAACCTACATTATTTTCACAACAAACCAATGTCTAAATAAAAAGGTTGGGGAACTTGTATACCTCTTTGCGCCCCCCTATAATAGAAAAATAGCCTTACTCTTATGTATAAATATACATTTCTAACCTTAGTTGCTTTTAGCACTTTCCTCCGAAGGAAAGCAGCTATTGAGGTTGGACTCATGACGGAATTTTTGAAAAATTTCTTCAAATCTCCTACCTAGTAGACACCGAAATTGACCCCCGTTAAAATTTATATATATATATATATATATATATATATATATATATATATATATATATATATATATGTTTGATGTTATTTTTCGTCGCTGGGATAGTATTTTTGGATGGAACGGCATTTTTCTCCAGCAGTGGTACTCCTCCTCACTTCTTCCTGGAATATTTCGATGGATTCATCTCCATCTTCTTCAGCCAGGTACTTGTTTCTTCCTCGGTGGTAGCCAAGGGAATGAAGGGGGAATTTCCCTTGGCTACCACCGAGGAAGAAACAAGTACCTGGCTGAAGAAGATGGAGATGAACCCATCGAAATATTCCAGGAAGAAGTGAGGAGGAGTACCACCGCTGGAGAAAAATGCCGTTCCATCCAAATATATATATATATATATATATATATATATATATATATATATATATATATATATATGTCTGTTAACACGATAGCGGCCAGAGTTTTTGTTTTTTCGTCACGAAACTTGGTATATATATTCAATTAGCAAACGATTGAACGAGTTCGTTAACCACCAAAGTCGGTCCACCGGAAGGGGGGGTTTACCCCGAACCCAAAACACTAATTTGACTATGTCAGCCGTAATATTTGTTATATTTCAACGAAACTTGCTTTTCTTAGTCGTAATAGAGAGAAAAGTGAGATATAAAAATGAACTAAATCGGTTCATTAGAAGGGGGGTTTACTCCGGACCCACAATACCAATTTGCCTCTACCAGCCGTGATTTTTGATATATTTCGACGAAACTCGGTATTCGTAGTGGTAATCTACAGGTAAATATGTGTTGTAAAAATAAACCAAATCGGTTCATTAGAAGGGGGGGTTTACTTCGGACCCAAATTCCTAATATACTCATACCGGTCGTAATTTCTGCTGTATTGTAACGAAACGCGGTATACGTCGTGGGTAACTCATGAGAAAGAAGTGTTGTAAAAATGAGCTGAATCGGTCAATCGGGGGTTTAATTTGTAATATAATTCAATAGAAAACCCCGCCAGACGTAGGTTCACAAAGCCGCCGCAAGTAGCGCTTTCTACCACTAGATTGACTGTATCCTGTTCCTGCGATAGATCAAAATACGATAATATGAGGTTTTTTGTATTTATTACGTAGTGTAGTAGGTACCATGTGTAAACATAACTCTGGAAGCAAATTAATAATTGATCAGTTACTCATTACAAATTTAAAAGAGAACTATTCATGTTTTTATTTTATTTATGTAGGATATTTTAAGCAAATTGTTCTGGAAAGCAGTCTACACTACCCAAATTCTGAGGAAAGTGCTTAGTAATGAAGCCCCTGCGTGATGGACTTTCTGAGTATGTTGGTGCAATTTTAATCATATTTTGACCCTATAAGACCGGTGATATATTGCTATTATTGTCCCCAGCTAAATTTACATCTGCCTGCTGGTACTTCCATAGAATATGAGATATTAATGACAGGTTTAATTGTCGCTACATGTTGGGGTTATTGCTGGGAATATACCTTGAGGACCTGACCCGTCCGGGGCATGACCGGATGACATTTGCTGGGTATAATCCGAGCTCTTGGTTTAGCTTCTATTTACAGACATTCATTCAATATAGGCCGAATCTATTTCCAGTAGTTTATAATGAATATCATTGTGATATTCCTGGCTACATGTACCTAGTCCGTTTCTAATCACATATTCCAATTCGGTTCATGCAATAACGATGCTTCACTCGATCTCTCCCTCGTATTTTAGGAAATCATCTATAGGCAGGCCATGTTGATATTGAACAGTTTAAAATGAAATGTTTACGCGACATTCCTCAAGTATGTGCTTTAAGTAACCTATATAAATTCCAAATATAGTATCAATAAATACAACAACAAAAAATCAGTCCCTTTCATAGGATTCTTGATCATACGGCACACTAGGGGTGTGTTCTCTACTACGCTCCGGCCGCTTGATTTTCCCCTTTGCCAGGGTCCCATTAACAAATTAATTAAAGGCTGGGTTGGCCTAGAAAAGGCCAGTGAGGCCGACACCAACCCACGAACGAAGGCACTAGAAGATAAAATCTTTAGTGCGCTCGAGTTTTGAGCTCAGTTCCTCCTGCTTATTAGTCCAGTGACCTACCATTGAGCTAACCTCGTGACGAAATTTAATAATTAGAGAGAATAATTACCAAATTTATTTTTTATTATTTTATTTTTTTTAGTTATATATATATATATATATATATATACATACATGCATACATACATACATACGTACATACACATACAGGGTTACTTAACCCACATCTATCGCGAGGTGATAATTTTGGCCAAAAGAATGATTTTTTTTTATTTTATTACTGAACTAAATGTTTTTATTGTTTTTGTATTTAAGACATTCAGAATAAACTGTTAATTAAATAAAACTATCAAATTTTTACGAGACAACGGATGGTACCAATAACTAAAATTTACATTATTTTTTCTTAAAACCTGTAATGTAATTTCAAATATTTTTTTAAAAGAGATGAAGTTAGACGTTTTATGGAAAGAATTATGTAAATTTTCGTTATTGATTCGTACCATCTGTTGTCTAGTAAGAATTTGATAGTTTTATTTTTGAGCCGGACAATACAATAATGCCAATTTCATAAAAGTTTACAGCTGCGTCATTATACTTCCGGAGCAGCGATATGACTGATGGAAAAGCGTTTTTTGATTCGGCAATTAAAAAAAAACAGTAATTGACATAAATACCTCATGGAGCTGAAGAGCGTTTAACATCTCTTGTGATTACAGAGAGATATGTAAGATTGTCTGCCATGGACTGCAGAGGTATCTGTTAAGGTATTTGGAATGCCTGCTGATGGCTTGTAGAAAAGGTATTTGGATGGAGTATGGTTTGGCTGGAGCTATGTTCTGGAGAAGGCAGAGGTTCTGGATTGTCTGGATTCTTACTGGAAGGGTTCTTCGCTCCTTTTGGATCCCATCCAAGCTATATTGTCTCTCTCTTAATCTATTTTCATACAATGGGGAATTTTATACATAGGGGAATTAACAATAATGACTTAAATACATACATTATGTACAGGATCCGCCAATGAAATGAATGAATGATGATTAAATAAACTAATTGATTGTTGAAAAAAATTGTTAATACTTTCTTGAAAAGTGATTGAAAGAACAAGAATAGCCATTTCGGGTACAATACAAAAACACTATGTCTACCTACTTTGCCCAATTTAACTGCTTGCGGCTTCTTTTTATGGAGACACCTAAGAAGAAAAGTGTTTCAAGCAGGTCCACCAACGACCATTCCAGCCTAGAAGCAACGAATTGTTGACGAGATTGCTGCAATACCTGTTAACATGCTGCGAGATGTGATTCTAAACTTCAGACATTTCGTAGGCTTATTGCTCAGAAAATATTTTATTTTTCTATTGTACCCTTACCGGCTATTCTTGTTCCTTCAATCACTCTGTAAGAAAGTATTAAAAAAAAACATTTTTTTACAAATAATTACTTTATTTAATCATCCCGTTTCATTGGCGGACCCTGTATTTCATTCGATGCAAGAATTACAGAAAATCCAATTTCGTAGAAGGTAGAAAAATAATGTCTCTCCACTGTTTTTCAAAGTATTTATTAGCAAAAGCTTTTCGAGAACATGGTTCTCATCGTCAGTGCATCTATTACTCCACCGGTAGTACTGCTAACAGCCTCTCCGAACAGGTGTGAGGTAATGCACATTACCTCACACCTGTTCGGAGAGGCTGTTAGCAGTACTACCGGTGGAGTAATAGATGCACTGACGATGAGAACCATGTTCTCGAAAAGCTTTTGCTAATAAATACTTTGAAAAACAGTGGAGAGACATTATTTTTCTACCTTCTACGAAATCGAGAACTCTACAAATAACGCTGCATACATCACAGATGAAAATCCAATTATTACTACACTGAACTGCATGCTATACATACAATACGTAAAGAACATCACAAAAGTCAACAATGTTATTCGTACTCCTTGGAACAAATTTACAATAACCATGGAATAATTACCTACATATTTCGCATGCATAAGGATTGAAAAACATGATAAAGATAGAAACCAAAAATATTGACATTCTATAATGAATTCTGTAAAATTTATTAAATCAAGCTCAGATTTAGAATTTCTACATTGAAATCTTCGCCAATCTAGTCTTCCTCTAAAGAACTGAAAAAAATTTGCGTGATTACGATTTCGCTTATAATCGTAATCACAAGTATGATTACGATTGCACTTATACTCACACATTTGATTATAATTACACTCGTAATCACAGCATTTTTCTGCGATTATGACTGTAATCATATTTTTTTCTGTAATCTCAACTGTAATCAGACATTTATTCTGTGTTTGCAACTCTTCTGTGTTTACATTTATTCTGTTTAATCACAAAGTTTTCCAATCAGTAATTGGCTACTGCCAGTTTCCTGTGCATTGTGTCCAGTGTGAGAGGTATAACTTGCCACTCGGGGAAAGCGTTGAGGGGGCCCGACGTTGCCAGTTCTACAACCCTCCCAGCCCCCGCTCTGCCTAAGACACAAGACCAGTGGAGGGAGGAGTGGCAACTTAGCAAGGCCGTCATTGGCTAGAGCCACCTCCACCTTCCCCAACCCGTCCACAGTCAAGTGGCAAGTTACATCTCTCAAACTATAGTTTTCTTCTACATTTTCTGGCAGGAGAAGTTAATATATTTTACGAAGAATTAACTGTTTTTATTCTAAATGACACTGACGATAAAAACGGATATGCGTTAAGAGGACACAGTTCCTGCGATATGGCTTATTTTTCCCATGGAGCCATTTCTTGTGAAGTGCTCTATTATTGTCGTTCTTAGTTTTCGCCCGCTCTGGACTTTTTTACGTCCAAATAATTTTCTTTTAAGCTATAATAAATGGTAACAATTTACTTTATTAGACTTTTTTTTTATATAATATATATATATATATATATATATATATATATATATTATTTGCTGGACTAGGATATATTTGAGTGTAACATTGAATGTATTAATTTGATAGATACGGGGGGGGGAAGCGTTATCGTTCCAATCACTGTCCGACAATCAATGTAATGGCCTCTTAGTTGGATTGCCGTTTTAACAAGCAATTATCGGAACTTTTACAACGAGAGAAAAAGAAGAACAATTTTCCCGGAAGGAATTTCTCGAGAGATTCGTTCGCACAATAATCGAGAAATCTCTGCCGTTCTTTGTGAACGAGATCTGCAATTTTGTATCCGAATCTATTTCTTGGCTTAATTGCTATTTACTTTGTAGGTTTTCGAGTACTCTTGAATCATTTTATAGGATTTATCCGATGAAGTAATGTAAAAATAGATTGGAAATCATTTAAAAACTCCTTAAATTCTTCCTTTAAGGACTTCTACACGATTCTTGTTAAAACCCTTTTGAATTTTCTCAACTTGTTGAGTAAATTTTCTGAAATCTATTAGAAATTATATACTTTTACATTAATACGATTTTTTTTTTTTTTTTTTTTTTTTTTTAATGTAAGCTGTATTTTATCGAAGAACCTTCAAATTAAAAGAAGGGATTGCGAAAAAAAAAGAACAAAAAAATAGTCCCTTAAGGGCCCGAACTGTATTCTAAAGAAACTGTTTTCATGAAACCGGTTTCAGTAAAGCGTGCACACAGAAGAAACTTTTATTTTTCATTAATTTAAAAACCCCTGATTTTTTGTAAAAAAAAAAAAAGTTCAAGGAGTAAAGAACATTAAATTTTGCTTCAAATGAACCGGTCGAAGTTTAAATTCAGCAGGTGAAAGTGCCGCAATCGCTGGTCAAAAAACAAGATTTTTTTTTTTTTTTGCGAAAAACTGTGTTGAGTCTACTTTTAACGAGTAACAGCTTGGATTCGTCAATTATTTCGGATACACCCCCCTGTCTAAAAGTTAATGAGCATCAATAACTGATTCTAAAAAGCACAAGAACATATAAATTTGACCAATATTAAAATTATTTAAATCATTATTGACCGAAAATGAGAATTAGTGAAATTTTCATTTGATCGCATTTTGCAAAATTTGTGTTCCTATTAGCCACAATTTACTTCTGATTCCATTCTAAATGTATTTATTTACAGTGTACGTGGTATGTTGAGGGGAAGGGGGTTGGGGGAATCTTAAAAAAATTAGACTGAAACCTGTATCCGAAAAATTCTTATCACTGTACTTCTATATTTCTTCAGTGAAGCTACAAAATTAGAAGCATATTGTATTGAAAATGACTGAATTTGAAGTAAATAGTAAATTATAAACATTAACATAAATTTATTCGATTCACACGACATTTATTGAGTGAAATGATGTTAAACTAGTGGAATTATATTACGTTCTTATTCCTTTTTCTTATTCCTTGGGACGAGGGCCCAGGTTGAGGCTCATCGTCATATGAAGTATCTTCTAGCACATTATTATTAAACAACCATAAATTTTGCCTCAAATGAGCTGGTCAAAGTCCTAATTCGGCCACGTGAATTAAATGCTGTTTAATAATAATGTGATTAAAGATATAGATTGCGGCACTTTTACCGTGCCGAATTTGGCAACGGTGAACTTGTACCAGTTCATTTGAAGCAACATTTAATGTTCTTTATTCCCTATTTGAAGCTTTCTTTTTTTTACCAAAAATCATGGGTTTTTAAATTAATGAAGAAAAGTCCGACTCGCAGGAACTGCATCATCTTAGCGCGGTTCCGTTCTTATCTCTAGACTCATTTAAAATGATTAAAATAGAAGATGTTATTATTTTGGGTCCACATTTCTAGAAAGCATGAAGATTAGATAGTTAGCCGTCGAGGTGATAAGTAAAGATGGAATGGTTGGGATTCGGCTAAATAAACCTCAATACGATTTTTGTTAAAAAATCTATATTTAGGACGTTTTGGCTAGTCAGTGGTAGCCTTCGTCAGCAATGAAAGTGCCGGGAGGTAGAGGAGGACCAAAGTTGACAGTTCCATCTTTACTCTCAAGAAAGGTGTTATTTACGATCTTACCTGGGTGGGTCCCCGCCCTAGGAAGGACCCCGCTAGGAATTTGAAAAGCTATATTATCTTGGAAATCCATATCTCTAAGATTAAATTGTTTTTCTTAGTTTTCTTAACCTGATTTGTTATCAAATACATTATCCAACTATAAGCAGTTAAAAAATAACAAGGAATAAAAACAGACAAAAAGAACAGTTCCAATAAGCGAAATCAATTACTTTAAAGTTTTAAGCACTTATTTCTCTGATTGACATCGTCTAATCAAAACTTTCAGCAGAACCTTTTTTGTAGAGCATTTAGTAAGCTTTTCAATGGTATTCTTCCGTTTCCCAAGATACTCAACCTTTTTCGAGATATTAAGGAAAGTATACAAAGTTACCAAAACTTTTTATTTCTGTTAATAAAATATTTTATTCTAACCCTTCCTTAACTCCAAACGTAACCAAAATTTCAACATATTAGTTTTGATGAAAGTAGAACATGCAGAAAATGTTTCAACTGAATCCCATGATTCTAAGTATCCAAACCAAAAACGGTATTCAAAAAATATTTTTCCAATTTTCTCGAAAACGGTTAAAGCTATCGCCTTGAAAATGGTTTCATTCGTTTTCCTAGCCCAGGATTCATATAAAACGAGTACTTAGAAGCTTATGAACTCAAAAACGTAAGCATTACGATTTTTTTTGCGCGAATTTCGCCCCAAACGCCATCTTCCAGTAGGCGGATTTTGCTGGTTAACGAACTTGACCTTTCAAATTGGACGAAGGATTTTTGTATCAAATTTCATCAAAATCGGACCATTCGTCTTCTATCTAGAGAGCGAACAGACAAATATATATATATATATATATATATAAATATATATATATATATATATATACATATATATATATATATATATATATATATATATATATATATATATATACAAATTTGAATCACCGTTATTTTCGGTCTCTAGGGGTTCTGAAACGCGAAATTTTCTTGTCGGCACTTCCGGATTGTTTCATTGTATCAACCCTATAAGCGGGGTTCCTCCCTATGGGGGAGGGAGGAACCGCGCTAAAAACTGAAAAAAGTGCTAAAATTTCGCCTGCCAGAAGTTCTCCACCCGGCTTTCGAGTTGGGAAATTTGGGTTCAGCATACTCACACCATACCTAAGGATATTAAAAAAAAAAAAAATCTTGTGGGGGAAATAATGTTATCTCAACCCTCTTTTGATGCCTCTATATACTGGGATAATATAAACATCCAACACATTTACGGCGTAGTTTGCGCATAAAATGGAAAATTGGTCCTTCAGTTGTTCTACTCATTATAATATTGGTAATATTATAGTCCTACAAAATTTACCCACGATGGGCTGAGGAGGCAGTGGCAAATTTGTGTCCTTTATTATTGTGTCGGAAGAATGGTGCTGGGGATTATGGGACCTCTAACAACTGACCATCTCTCTCCCTTCTCATATTCCTCATTCTCCTTGAATATCCTGCAATATATCTTTTCCCAGATTCCTTCCTATATTTCCTCGTCTAATTTTGAGGCTTGTTAGACGTTATTACTTTCATATCGTATGGCTGATACTAATCACTTGTGCCTGCGTTTATGTAGGTCTTGTTATTGGCAAGTGGCAAGTATTAGTAAACAACACAAGTACAAGTAAATAGTTATAGATTCTATTTACTAAGCGACAAGTTATCTTCTCCACCACCATTCTACTTAGCAGTTGTACCTTGTCACATGCTGTAAACAATCCAACAAGTGTCAAGTTAGTTACTGGACGGACCCTACGGAACGCACTTGTCCACTACGAGTAAACGAGTACTTGTCACTTGTTACTAAGCCAGCTTCATGCGAGTGATAGGTATGGATGGAGCTTAGTGAACGCACTTGTCCACTACGAGTAAACGAGTACTTGTGTATGTATTTGTTTTAATAGTGCAACATTCATAAAATTCATTGATGAGTGTATTTTTAATAGCTACATTTCTATGTAGCTTTATGTAAAACTTCAGTATGGGCATGTTATATTAAAATGACTTAATTCATTATTTGAATCATGTATGAAAAGTTAATGAATGAAGAATTAAATGCGATTAATTAAAAAGCTCTTTAAATTTGATTTGCATATTACTCTTTCAGAGAATCGCATGAAAATTCATGAGACTTGAAATAAACGGATAATTTTTAATCTCTTTTCTGTTTTCCTTTTCGTGGTATATTCTCTTGAATATGTATACATATAGAATAGAATAGAATTTATTTGGCACAAGTACATCGACATTGCCAAGGATCTGGCCATTTTGTGTTAATGGTTTTAATATTTAAGTAATCATAATAATGCTAATAGTAATGCAATGTCTAAACTAAAGAAAAATACTACCAAATTAGAAATAAAAATAAAGCTTGAATAATATAATCTAAAAAATATGAATATACCTATGTACAATAAATGCGAGAGTAAATAAAATAATTATAGAACACTCTTTATTAATAAAAATATACTATTTAGCTTTACACAACTGTCAATATTTAGCACATTTTCTTACGATATGTCTGAATGTAAATATTGTTGCCTTAGAATTTTATGCGTTTGCACAACTGACATTATATATATTTATTTATTTACTACTATTGCTATTATTAATTAATTTTCGCTGTACTTTTCATAGCGATTATGATAAATGTATGAGCCATGGTGGAATATCGAACCGGTATAGAGGTCATAGGATTGGAATATTATTAACCAATAGACGTGCTCGCCCTAGCTTCTGTCCCATTTATTCAGTCGTGACACGCAACCCAGTTCCTCTGGAAAATGGTATTACTCTCATGGAGTTGAATTATCTCATTATAGAAATGGGGACAATCTGGCAAGTTGATGGAATCCATAAAATCGGCTGGTCAGCTCGATGGTTTTAGATTAACTCTATACCATGGATGGGTTCGTAACCATTTTATATTACTACAGTCTTGATCGATAACAATAAATCTTGTAATTAATATTGTATAATCTAACAAAACAAAAATTGGTATAATTTAAATAAAGGAGATTTGTTACCAAATATAAATAATGACCTAAATTCTATAAGATAGGCGGATGGTCAATAAATGAAAGTCATAATGAACGCCCAAGTCAATTTAGTGAAACTGTTCGTTTCGTATCACTAGATTCCTCTTCAAGACCCTAAAAATGAGTACCGTGTAAAGGAACGTAAGCAACCTTCGGCTTCCATGGGCTATGTCCTAACTGTGGTACATGATATGCTTCTTAACGAGCCATTTATATAATATATATATTTAATATATATATATATATATATATATATATATATATATATATTAAATAAATCTTTATTTAAAATCTGAACAATTTATATAGTACAATAATTAATTGTGCTCGTCTTGTGTACATTCAGTGATTGGTATATGGAAGTGTTGGGCATTATTCGAATAAAATATTATTCGAATGATTATTCAAATAAACTTTTGGTGAATGATGAATAATTCACTGAATTATCTTATTCACACAGTGCATCATGAATTATTCACAGAATTATTCGTTATTCATTATTCGTTATTCATCATTCATTATTCATTATTCGTTATTTTTTATTTATAGTTGGTCTACTGATTAATCCTACTCTAACACATATATATACATATTTCCGTCTGCCAACATCATAATAAATCTATCATTATTCACTAAAATATGTTTATTCTGATTGATCATTCGAATAATTTGTGAATAAAAAATAAACTTCATTCACAGAATAACGAATAATGAATAAAAGTAATTATTCTTCATTAATGAATGAAATAATACATTTATTCATTAATCTTTATTCATCATTCTGAATAATTTTTGCCCAACACTGGTATATGGAAGGAGCCAATCATTATTGGCACTTCCTAATATATGCTGACATTCATATTTACACTGTTTTTAACCGCTGCTAGGGTAGTTGGTCACGGGGCCAAAGTCTCTTAAGCCTCCGGGGAAGGTCTTTAGGACGGGTCCGACTGGAAAGGGATTGACCTCTAGGATTTGGGTGGGATGACCATTTGGAATGGAACGTTAGGAATCGGGATTTGGCGAGGTCGTTTACGAAGGGAATATTTAGGTCGTTGTGTAGGGTTTTGTTGCAGACATAAAAGGGAGCATTGACTATTCTACGAAGGACTTTGGATTGGAATGCTTGTATTCGTTGTATGTTTGAGTGTTTTGCTGTTCCCCATAATTCAAGTCCGTAAGTCCAGATAGGTCTGATTATAGTTTTGTATATAGTAAGTTTGTTTTGTGTCGTAAGCTTTGAAGTAGGTCCAAGTAGTCGTCGTAGGAGTCCATATCTCCTGTTCAGCTCTAGTCTTTTCAGTCGTGTGTGTGGGTTCCATGTGAGTCTGTTGTCTAGTAGGAGTCCCAGATAACCTACTTCATTCGATGCTGGGAGTTGACTGTTGCATATGAATACCGGAGGGCAAGTGCTCTTTTATATATATATATATATATATATATATATATATATATATATATATATATATATACATATATATATACAAACACACACGGCACTTCCTAACTAATGGATCCGCTACCAATCAGCTGTTTAACATTGAAAGTTAAAACAGCTGATAGGTGTCCTAACGAAGCTTAAAAGGAAGATGCGCATGGATGCTCATAAATAAATAAATAAATAAAATAAAAAAAAAAAAAAAAAAAAAAAAAATTAAAAGGAAGGCAAGTTTTTAAAGAGGAATTTCAAAGCCATTTATTTACATACTAAAATATAAATTACAATATTAATAAGTATTGAAAAATATTATAATATAGTGAAAAAACCCTCGAGTGATAAGGTCATAAGTGAGGTAATTTTGTCACTTTTTTTGCAAATATAGACTACGCCCTTTTTCTCCAACAATACCGCTTATCTACACCAAGGAACTATCTATAAAGACTGTTGTGTTATTGATGTTGGGAGTTGTCTTCAGGATATTTCTTCATCTTCATTCTGTTAAAAGAACACTGCTAAGCTATTCTTGTGAATCATCGCTTTGAAAATTGAGAATTGCCTCATTTAGGAGTGTCAAGGTTTGATTCGTTTCGAATTCTTACATCTAATTTGTTTTAGTTTTTATTTTCCAGAACTAACTTCTATTTCTTCTAGTGTTATTGGAATTAACTGAGCGAGATAAAATGACGAATTTAAATTGAACACTTGTAAATCTTTCGGTTTATGTTAATCTGTTGCTTTGGTACTTATGGCCTCATTTTCTGTGTCTTGTTAATTTGTGGTATGGGTTTGTGATATTTCGTTTTACATTTCTCCGGCTTCATCAGACTGTTTGTATTGGCTAGCTGGTTAATTAAAACGTCTTCATGAATTTATACTCCTCTTAAATGTATGCATAACTTTTATTTGAATATAATTTATTAGAGTTCATTTATTTTTAGTAATCCTTTTTGTTAAAAAAAATAACAATAATGTATTTGTTTGTTGTTGTTTATCTTTAACCAATAATACAAAAAACTACTTGATGTTTTTAGTGCACATAGAACTTAAATAGGCTATATTAGATTATTATTTATCGTGGCGAAGTTTGAATGAAAATAAATTTGGGCAAGTGCTAAAAAATGTATTATGTATTTTTTAAATGTCAAAACTCATTTACTACATTACTAACCATTTTATGTTATAATATGTTTACGGATTATTATTATGTATCATTCATGTTTACGAATTCTTTCTTAAATCTTATGGGCCTATTCTGATATTCAGATATTTATCTGAAAGATTGTAACTTTTCGGATCAGTCAATATGATAGTTTAGGAAATTACATTTTAAGCTCATCTTTAAACCGTGACCATTTTATAGAAGACTAAAATATGTTGTAAAATGATTGTGTAGTGAGGTTTTTTAGTTTTCTCGAAAAAACCTGTGGACTGTAGTATTAAATGAATCCTATGCTCGTTCTTTTAGCACTTTCCTCCGAAGGAAAGTAGCTATTGAGGTTGGACTCATGACGGAATATTTGAAAAATTTCTTCAAATCTTTATCGATCCTACCTAGTAGACACCGAAAATGACCCCCGTTCAAATTTATATATATATATATATATATATATATATATATATATATATATATATATATGTGTGTCTGTTAACACGATAGCGGCCAGAGTTTTTGTTTTTTCGTCACGAAACTTGGTATATAGCATTCAATTAGCAAACGATTGAACGAGTTCGTTAACCACCAAAATCGGTCCACCGGAAGGGGGGGTTTACCCCGAACCCAAAACACTAATTTGACCATTTCAGCCGTAATATTTGTTATATTTCAACGAAACTTGGTATTCGTACTGGTAATATAGAGAGAAAAGTGAGATATAAAAATAAACTAAATCCGTTCATAAGGAGGGGGGGTTTACTCCGGTCCGACAATACCAATTCGCCACTACCAGCCGTGATTTTAGGTATATTTCGACGATACTCGGTATTCATAGTGGTAATCTACTGGTAAATATGTGTTGTAAAAATAAACTAAATCGGTTCATTAGGAGGGGGGGGGTTTACTCCAGACCCACAATACCAATTCGCCACTACCAACCGTGATTTTTGGTATATTTCGACGAAACTCGGTATTTGTAGTGGTAATCTACAGGTAAATATGTGTTGTAAAAATAAACTAATTCGGTTCATTAGGAGGGGGGGGGGGTTTAATCCGGACCCAAATTACTAATATACTCATACTGGTCGTAATTTCTGCTGTATTGTAACGAAACGCGGTATACGTCGTGGGTAACTCATGAGAAAGAAGTGTTGTAAAAATGAGCTGAATCGGTCAATCAGAAAGGGGGGTTTACTTTGTAATATATTTCAATAGAAAAGCCAGCCAGACATAGGTTCACAAAGGCGCCGCAAGGAGCGCTAGAGGGACTGTATCCGGTTCCTGCGTTAGATCAAAATACGATAATATGAGGATTTTGTATTTATTACGTAGTGTAATAGGTACCATGTGTAAACATAACTCTGGAAGCAAATTAATAATTTATCAGTTACACATTACAAAATTAAAAGAGAACTATTCATGTTTTTATTTTATTTATGTAGGATATTTTAAGCAAATTGTTCTGGAAAGCAGTCTACACTACCCAAATTCTGAGGAAAGTGCTTAGTTATGCAGCTCCTGCGTGACGGACTTTTTTTGAGATGAAAATGAAATAAATCATATGCGTCCCGGGCGACTTAAAATTGTAACGACAGTAACGGAAATTATGGCGAGCATTTAAAATCGTGATTTTCGAGAGTTAATAAATAATGGGTGTCTGCAATAAATAGACATTTATTGCAAGAAATAAATAATTGTTTTTTTTTTTTATTTACTTCCCAAATAGCGTTTTCATGACCGAAACGGTTTTTTGGGAATCACTGTTTCAAGGGCAGCTGTTTTTACTGAGTTGCGATAGCTTTTCCCCTGTCATCTTGTCTTGGAAACATTCGATTTGGCAACAGTAGGTTTTGAGAGCTCGAAACACACAGATATTTCTAGAATTGATGCATGAGGTTTATGTTTCAAGAAGAGGAAACCAATTTTATTTTGAAACGATAAATTATACGCTTAGAGAAACTAAAACATAGGGTTTCTACCTTGCGATATTCTTTATGAACCTGTCAAAAATACCTGCTTTTTTAGTTGCAGTCATATCCAGTCTGTTTATGTTAAGTATTTTAATTTTATGATTTTTATGTTTAATATTTTTTTTTAAGTCTTTACAAGGTCGAGTTTCTATCTAGTTGTTTGTCCGTTTGTTGGATTCTTTATTTTGTTGATTAGATCTTTTTCTCACATCGTGGAGCAGTTTGGATTTCTTTTCACAGTTTTCTAAAGACCATTTCAAGACAGTTTATCGAGCGAAAAATGAAACTGAATTTTGGAAAAATGATCCTGGTGCCAAACACACAAAGGAATGATATAATAAAAAAATTAAAGCTCTGAAGATTGGGAGGGGGAGCGAGGATGAAAAATAAAAATATATAAAAACATTCAAACAACACAACAACAATA
This sequence comes from Gonocerus acuteangulatus, assembly GCA_946811695.1. Classification (NCBI taxonomy): domain Eukaryota; kingdom Metazoa; phylum Arthropoda; class Insecta; order Hemiptera; family Coreidae; genus Gonocerus; species Gonocerus acuteangulatus. Next base: position 74,493,038 of record OX328130.1, on the reverse strand, counting down.
TAAAAAACAACAACAACAAGCAAACTATATTGAATTGTGGTATGCGGATGTGAAGAGGGATAAGACTGGTCTATTGGTGTTTCAGAAAAGCAGACGGACACGCAGCCGAGACAGGCCCCGTTGCTTCAAGAGCCAAGATTCGGAGCACCACCTCAGCTGTACCGTGAGTACCTTTCAACATCATCTCGCACAGCCTCGAAGCGTTCATGGGACGAACGTGAACCTTTGCTCAGTAAGAAATACACTACCTACACAATACTACTACTACCTGTTGACCCTATCACCGAGAGAGTCCTTCTACAAAAAAAACAGTTACAGATAATATATAAATGGTAACCCTGCAAAATAAAAAATAAAAACCAGACAGATAACAAGCAGTCGGTTCGACATGGCTTTGATGCGACAAAATTGTTCATTTAATAGTTATAGAGTTGCAGAATTGATGTTGTTCCACCTCATGCATGCTTTGATTGGAAACGTAGAAACATTATTATGTGTCGTGTTGTGTTATGTGTTTAGATGATCCAGGAATGGAAACCACTTGTGTGCATTTTATAGACAAATATATCACTCTTTTATTTTGTGTTTGTGTAGCAGGACAGAATTTAGGTTGGAATCGGTGAAATAAAGAATAGGGGCATTCTCTAGTGAAGTCCTGTAAGTGGGAGAGATATAACTTGCCACACGGGGAAAGCGTAGAGGGGGCTCGACGTTGCCAGTTCTACAACCCTCCCAGCCCCTGCTCTGCTTAGGCTCTGGACTAGGAGAGGGAGGAGTGGCATCCCAGCAAGGCCGTCATTGGTCAGAGACGCCCCCACCTTCCTCTACCGGTTCACAGCCGAATGACAAGATATATATCTCCTATTATAGTGTGTTTTTCGTCCTATATATCAGTTCGAAGATTGAGTCCTCAAACCTCATGACGTTCTCCTCGGCCTAAAAATCCCCTAACTTCATGGCCTGAGAAGTCCTATTGTGTTTTTTGGTCTTGTATATCCCTTTCGAAGATTAAGTCCTTTAGTCTAACGAACGTACTCCTCTGCCTGTAAAGGCGTGGTTTTGGTCCTAGGCATCCTTACAGAAGGTCAAGTCCCCTGCCTTCATGGCGTGTTGTGTATCTCGGCCTGTCAAGTCCTTTGGGTTGTAGACATCCCTGCGGTAAACCAAGTGTTATGTTGCTGAGTCCTAAAAAGTATCCTACAGAAAATCAAGTCCCCTAGCCACAGTGCCTCATTATCGGTCTGGGACGTCCTAATGCGCTTTGGTTTCTAGCCATCCCTGCATTAGACTGAGTGTTATGATTCCATGATTCCTAAGAAATACCCTTCAGAGGATAAAATCCTCAGCCTATTGTGTTCCAATATCAAACATACTTTCAACTCCCTACACTCTTGGCGTTGTCTTCGGTGTGTGAAGTCTTATTGTTCTATCGTTCCTGGAAATCCCTAAAGAAGATCATAACCCCTGGCCTCAAGGCATAGACTTGGGCCTGTGAAGTCATATTGTGCTTTAGATGATTGTAACCTCCACAAAAATTTAAGTTCCCTAGTCTCATGACGTGCTCCTAAGCCAGCAGAGCCCTATTATTCTTCCGATTGTAGAATTTTACCCTAAGTCCTGGAAGGTTCTAAAGCAGATAAAGTCCTCTAGCCTCTTGCCGTGGACCTCGGCCTGCGAAGTTCTATTCTTTATTGGACTAAACGTCCTTACAGAAGATGGCACCATGCAACATGTCCTGTGAAGTATATCCAAGAAATTAGTTAAGAATACCAAAGGCCCTTATTCTTAAGGCGTTCCCCTCTTCCTATGAAGTCTCATTGGTCTTTAGGTCCTAGAAATCCCTACATACAATACGTCAAGACCTCTAAAACATTTTAGTTAATCTTTTAAGTTTCAACGTGTCCCGAATGTTAGTCTAGCCAAATCTAAACATACTCTTCTTCCCAAGTTCCTTACATACATTCTAACCCGTTCCCCTTCCTCAACTTGTAGGTAAGAGCCTCTAAATTATTAGTTGTTATTAATATTTGTAAGAAAAGGCATTTAATTACAAACCTTGCAATCTCCGATATTACTAGATGATCTTATATTAATAAACTACTTCTGATGAAACAATTATACAATGATTCGGGTTTTTTAGTAACTACTAGTAAACAGTGTGTTTTTTTTTTGGCCTGAGAGCTTTCAGAGAATGGTGATTATGTAGAGATTAAATTGTTGATATACGCACTATTTCTGGAAAATGCAGTTCCAACCCCCTTATGGACATTGGTCCATAATTTCGTCTGATTAATAAACTGTGAATAACCAATCTTTCCGCGGCGAATTAGGTTTTCCATGTGCCGGATTTTGTGAATAGGTTTAGGTTTGTGTTAGCCAATAGAATACACTAGTCTATGTGCGTTTCTCGCTGAGAATGTGTTCATATTCCGTCTGTTATGTCTTCCTACACATACACTCCTACTCCTTCTGTTTTGTAGCTCTGTTTCTTGGTGTAACTGTCTCTCTTCGGATAATTCTCTTGTATTTACTTTTGTATCCTTTGAAATTTTGTACTTCTAAATAAATAGCATTATTCTGTTTCCTATTTGTATTGTCAGACCCTCCTTCAAATTCTGCTTACACTCCTTAAATTATCCAAACGCATATCTCTCAGACATTTCCTTCGCTCTTATCACTCATTGATATCTCACTTTATTGACTTTCCTTAACAGATCTCTCTCACTAATTGATGTTATTCCTAAATTCTTGATTTCTTTGATTCTTTTCTTGAAGAGCAGAAGAAAAAATCTCTCTCTCTCTCTCTCTCTCTCTCTCTCTCTCTCTCTCTCGCTGCCCTCTCCTTCTCTCCCTCCTTATTATTCTTCTCGACTCTCACCCTCTTCCTCACGCCTACAAGCCTCCCTTGCAACCATAGTTCTTTTCAGTGAATGCTCAAGAGAGAGACCTAATCAGTATTTTGTCTTCCGTTTCTTCTGAATGTTCTAGTATTTATTATTTGTTGGCACTTCCCTTCGCAAAGCGGAAACCAATTTTTCTAAAATTAAATAAATAAAACTCAAAGAATTATACATGAAAAATAATGTTTGTAATTATTGAATTTTTTTTTGGCTATTGTTGTATTCTAATATTGTAATAAAAAATGATTACTTATTATATAAAATGCTATTTAATCCACACTTGTTAATGCTAGCATGCTTGCTGATTGGGAAATTGCTAATATCGTCGCATAATGAGGTGTCCTGCATTGCTAGTGATATCTGTTTGGAATATAGAAAAGGATTTAATGAAGTCTATCCATATTCAGGACGTGTTTTGGAATATTCCATTAGTTTATCATAATCGGCGGAGTTTCTATCGGCGGGAATTATTAAACATTGAATTTGCTAAAAGTTGGATTCTATTTTAATTAATTTACATACCAATTTACTTTTTTGGGTGTCAATTTACTTTTTTAATTAATGGCGTCAAAGAATTTCAGTTTTAAAATTCGACTAATACTACCGATCGAACCGAAATAACTGCTACAATTTATAGAACTGCACCCAGAAATTCTTAGTTCAGAAAACATTGCATGTGTGTTTATTTTGATTATTCCACTAACGATTTGTTTCAGCATGATTATGTTGTTGTTGTTTTTTTTATGATAGGTATATATTATTATATATTATAATCATCCACCGATTACCCATTTGTTTTCAGTGTTTTTTTTTGTTGTTCGATGATTTATTGTTTTATTTAAAATTAAACAGGCACTCATGTATTTCGACACGCTGAATCCGAATCCAAAAGTCCGTTCCACCCCATCACGTCAGGTTTAAGAGCATTTGAAGGTCAAATTTCGTATGAAGTCGTTAAAGAAAAATAACTAGAGCTTCCATGGTTTTGAGGGTCGCAGAATTCGAAACATGTGAATATTTTTCTGAATTTTGACTGCAGATTCATTTTTTTGCAAAATGGACATATTTGTCCTTAAAATGTCCTTGGATTCGAATTCAGCGACCCTCAAAACCATGGAAGCTCTAGTTATTTCTTCTTTAACGACATCATACGAAATTTCACCTACAAATGCTCTCAAACCTGACGTGATTGGGTGAAACGGACTTTTGGATTCGGATTCAGCGTGTCGAAATACATAAGAATATATGTATGGTGTCTTTGGAAAAGACAACTTTTTTGTTGTTGTGTGCCTGTGTTATCAATGTGTTTTATTAAATAATTGAAAATAATGTATTATTGTACATAATATCACTCATACATAATATTTTGTCACCGTGTTGCTTTTGACTGGTTTTATCTTAATTTATGTTGTTTTTTGTTGTTTTTTTTTGCAATTTTCAAGGTGATAATTCCACCTCAATGTAAATTTTATTTATCCACTTTGATTAAGTGGGACTCTCTCGACGGTTTGATTACTAACAATTTTTTTTAAGTGCATCCTTACTAACCCATATATTTTTTTTTGTATAATTTTTTTGAATTATATTTTATTTTTTCATCCAGATGTTTATTATTTTTTTTTTTTCAGATTTTATTTTTGTTTTATAAAGCAGAAATTAGTCACACGACAGACTGTTTTACTTAAAATATGCTCTTTAGTTAGGACTGTTTGACCTAATTAGATATATAAATCTTTATCTTCCATTAAGCCGCAGTAGGAACCAGACATCTAATCAAGTCGTGCTTACTAGACTAAGAATCGGACATTCACATGTGACACGTTCATATTTAATGACAAAACAGGACAAACCGAATTGTACAATTTGCAACGTTCCACTGACAATTAAACACCTACTTACAGACTGCAGAGAGAGAGAAAACATTGACTTACCAAATGATTTACACGAACTACTTACAGAGGACAGTACACACATAGACAATATATTAAAATATCTGATACTTAAAAAGAAATTTCAACTTTTTTAATACACTATTGTTTATTTAACAGTTAAATGCATTTAACATTATAATTCATTTAACATTACAAGTTTTGAAGTTGTGTATATATATATATATATATATATATATATATATATATATATATAGGTAATATAACATATATTTTCATGTTTAATTTTTTAATTAAAAAATTTATTTTTGTTGCATTTTCAATCCGACTGTTCAACATTACTATTTTATGAAATATATTCCTAAATTCATTGTTTTTTGTTTATATTTGTAATACATGTTTGTATGGTGCTGTATAATTGTTAGCTTTGTTCGCACATTGACCTAAAGAGCATATCGCTTCGTTGTGACATCTCAATAAATAAATAAATAAAAACATCTAATCATAACGATTTACATTAAAAGATTTTAACAATAAATAGAATATCTCAACAATATAATACTATAATCTAGCTATTGTGATATAATATAATATTAAATATACAGGATGTGCTTTATTGAGGTGCCATAACTTTAGGGGTTTATTCCGCACCACATTTCTAGTTTAGGGACGCCAAAATGTGGTCTTTTAAACACTTAAAATGTGGTCTTTTAAACACTTAAAAGTGTGGTCTGCAAGTGTGTGGTCTTTTAATATTCTTTGGAGATCCCACATATAGTGTGGTAATGGTCACTGAAGTTGCCATGAATCATGTGGGGCGAATTGTTCGTTAAAATGTGAAGTGCTGCTTAGTTCTTGTTATTAATTTATTCATCACGTGACCAGTATGATTGGCTGTCTCTTTTTCGATAATTTGGGCAATGTTTAAAACTATTCCGGCAGCGCTGTTAAAACATTAAGAAATTCCAAAAAAAAAAAAAAAAAAAAGTGATTGTCCACAAAAGGATACCAAAATATTTTATATAAGCCCTCGGTTAATTTGTATTTTTGTTAAATCTGACAGTTTTCTTCTTGCGGGAACACAAGTATTCCTTGATTTTTATATTTCCTTCATAATGGTAGATAAATATCCTAGAAAGTATAAACATTGAAGCGTAACAAGTAGGTATCAACCTGTAAGATTTATTTATTTTTTTGATATTATTGATTCTTTGAACAGGAATGTGCTCACACAACTCTTGCGTTAAGGACTTTCCTAATATCCCAACCATCATTTAAAAAAGTATATTGTACCTGTAAATATCTTCAAAATGAGAGTTATATTAAATTGTTTTGTAAATATTGCCCTTTAACACCCTTAATTACACCTAAAAGCCCCTTTATTGATATTGACTGTGCAATATACCGGCCTTTCCCTGGTATTACACCTTGCGGCCGGTCCCTTTATTAAGGAGATAGTGGTCGCAGCTTCAATGGAGGTTTCATAGCCTGGGGGAATCCTATCTACAAGGCAGTATGTAGTTTATTATTGCAGTTTTAATTTTAATAGTAAATTACACGATTAGTGGCAATATACTGTACAATAATGTTTATATATATATATATATATATATATATATATATATATATATATATATATATTAAAGGGCCGACTCACAATGACGGGAGTTAAATGTATAGTTAATACAATACATTTTAATATTTTAGAGAGGTGGAGTTCCATTTTAAGAGTGAAAGTTACACTAAGATTAATGTAACATACGTATATAAAGATAAAAAAAAAATCGCTAGGATGAGAGGCAAGTTTAGTTGGGAGAGCTAGGTGGACTGTTCCTTGATTCGGTGAGGTCAGCTGCTAGTTGGGAGAGCTAGGTGGAGTGTTTCTTGATTCGGTGAGGTCAGCTGCTAGTTGGGAGAGCTAGGTGGAGTGTTTTTTGATTCGGTGAGGTCAGCTGCTAGTTGGGAGAGCTAGGTGGAATGTTTCTTGATTCGGTGAGGTCAGCTGCTAGTTGGGATAGCTAGGTGGAGTGTTTCTTGATTCGGTGAGGTCAGCTGCTCTAGTTGGGAGAGCTAGGTGGAGTGTTTCTTGATTCGGTGAGGTCAGCTGCAAGTTGGGGGAGCTAGGTGGAGTGTTTCTTGATTCGGTGAGGTCAGCTGCTAGTTGGGAGAGCTAGGTGGAGTGTTTCTTGATTCGGTGAGGTCAGCTGCTCTAGTTGGGAGAGCTAGGTGGAGTGTTTCTTGATTCGGTGAGGTCAGCTGCTAGTTGGGAGAGCTAGGTGGAGTGTTTCTTGATTCGGCGAGGTCAGCTGCTCTAGTTGGGAGAGCTAGGTGGAGTGTTTCTTGATTCGTTGAGGTCAGCTGCTAGTTGGGAGAGCTAGGTGGAGTGTTTCTTGATTCGGTGAGGTCAGCTGCTAGTTGGGAGAGCTAGGTGGAGTGTTTCTTGATTCGGTGAGGTCAGCTGCTAGTTGGGAGAGCTAGGTGGAGTGTTTCTTGATTCGGTGAGGTCAGCTGCTAGTTGGGAGAGCTAGGTGGAGTGTTTCTTGATTCGGTGAGGTCAGCTGCTAGTTGGGAGAGCTAGGTGGTGTGTTTCTTGATTCTGTGAGGTCAGCTGCTAGTTGGAGAGCTAGGTGGAGTGTTTCTTGATTCGGTGAGGTCAGCTGCTAGTTGGGAGAGCAAGGTGGAGTGTTTCTTGATTCGGTGAGGTCAGCTGCTCTAGTTGGGAGAGCTGGGTGGAGTGTTTCTTGATTCGTTGAGGTCAGCTGCTAGTTGGGAGAGCTAGGTGGAGTGTTTCTTGATTCGGTGAGGTCAGCTGCTAGTTGGGAGAGCTAGGTGGCGTGTTTCTTGATTTGGTGAGGTCAGCTGCTGTAGTTGGGAGAGCTAGGTGGAGTGTTTCTTGATTCGGTGAGGTCAGCTGCTAGTTGGGAGAGCTAGGTGGAGTGTTTCTTGATTCGGTGAGGTCAGCTGCTCTAGTTGGGAGAGCTAGGTGGAGTGTTTCTTGATTCGTTGAGGTCAGCTGCTAGTTGGGAGAGCTAGGAGGAGTGTTTCTTGATTCGGTGAGGTCAGCTGCTCTAGTTGGGAGAGCTAGGTGGAGTGTTTCTTGATTCGTTGAGGTCAGCTGCTCTAGTTGGGAGAGCTAGGTGGAGTGTTTCTTGATTCGGTGAGGTCAGCTGCTAGTTGGGAGAGCTAGGTGGCGTGTTTCTTGATTTGGTGAGGTCAGCTGCTGTAGTTGGGAGAGCTAGGTGGAGTGTTTCTTGATTCGGTGAGGTCAGCTGCTAGTTGGGAGAGCTAGGTGGAGTGTTTCTTGATTCGGTGAGGTCAGCTGCTCTAGTTGGGAGAGCTAGGTGGAGTGTTTCTTGATTCGTTGAGGTCAGCTGCTAGTTGGGAGAGCTAGGTGGAGTGTTTCTCGATTTGGTGAGGTCAGCTGCTGTAGTTGGAAGAGCTAGGTGGAGTGTTTCTTGATTCGGTGAGGTCAGCTGCTAGTTGGGAGAGCTAGGTGGAGTGTTTCTTGATTTGGTGAGGTCAGCTGCTGTAGTTGGGAGAGCTAGGTGGAGTGTTTCTTGATTCGGTGAGGTCAGCTGCTAGTTGTACCACATACACACAATCCTTTTTGGAGCCCCAAACGTAATTACGAGATTAGGTTGCGCGCACATGTGCACTAGAGCGAAGAAACAAAACTGTTTGAGTTGCTCTTTCAGGCCGCTCTTTTGAGATTCAGTGGCAAATCTCGAATATTCCGGGTCTTCTACTATTTTGTCTATTGATTCTTTCTCTTGTCCTAAAACCAGGCTCCTTGGCAAATTTTTGTTATTCATTCCTTTGCTCAGTCTGAATGGGTGAAAACATATTGGAGCGGCGAGGGAGAAGGGTAGCCGAGAGGGTAGCTCAGATGGGTTTGACCCTCTCGGCTACCCTCGCCGCTCCACTATGTTTTGGCAAGTGTAAATATATGCATTATTTTCAACCCTCTCGGCTACCCTCGCCGCTCCACTATGTTTTGGCAAGTGTAAATACATGCATTATTTTCAACCCTCTCGGCTACCCTCTACCCTCGCCGCTCCGCTATGTTTTGGCAAGTGTAAATACATGCATTATTTTCAACCCTCTCGGCTACCCTCTACCCTCGCCGCTCCACTATGTTTTGGCAAGTGTAAATACATGCATTATTATCAACCCTCTCGGCTACCCTCGCCGCTCCACTATGTTTTGGCAAGTGTAAATACATGCATTATTATCAACCCTCTCGGCTACCCTCGCCGCTCCGCTATGTTTTGGCAAGTGTAAATACATGCATTATTTTCAACCCTCTCGGCTACCCTCGCCGCTCCACTATGTTTTGGCAAGTGTAAATACATGCATTATTTTCAACCCTCTCGGCTACCCTCGCCGCTCCACTATGTTTTGGCAAGTGTAAATACATGCATTATTATCAACCCTCTCGGCTACCCTCGCCGCTCCGCTATGTTTTGGCAAGTGTAAATACATGCATTATTTTCAACCCTCTCGGCTACCCTCGCCGCTCCACTATGTTTTGGCAAGTGTAAATATATGCATTATTTTCAACCCTCTCGGCTACCCTCGCCGCTCCACTATGTTTTGGCAAGTGTAAATACATGCATTATTTTCAACCCTCTCGGCTACCCTCTACCCTCGCCGCTCCGCTATGTTTTGGCAAGTGTAAATACATGCATTATTATCAACCCTCTCGGCTACCCTCGCCGCTCCACTATGTTTTGGCAAGTGTAAATACATGCATTATTATCAACCCTCTCGGCTACCCTCGCCGCTCCACTATGTTTTGGCAAGTGTAAATACATGCATTATTATCAACCCTCTCGGCTACCCTCGCCGCTCCACTATGTTTTGGCAAGTGTAAATACATGCATTATTTTCAACCCTCTCGGCTACCCTCGCCGCTCCACTATGTTTTGGCAAGTGTAAATACATGCATTATTATCAACCCTCTCGCCTACCCTCGCCGCTCCACTATGTTTTGGCAAGTGTAAATACATGCATTATTATCAACCCTCTCGGCTACCCTCGCCGCTCCACTATGTTTTGGCAAGTGTAAATACATGCATTATTTTCAACCCTCTCGGCTACCCTCTACCCTCGCCGCTCCGCTATGTTTTGGCAAGTGTAAATACATGCATTATTATCAACCCTCTAGGCTACCCTCGCCGCTCCACTATGTTTTGGCAAGTGTAAATACATGCATTATTATCAACCCTCTCGGCTACCCTCGCCGCTCCACTATGTTTTGGCAAGTGTAAATACATGCATTATTATCAACCCTCTCGGCTACCCTCGCCGCTCCACTATGTTTTGGCAAGTGTAAATACATGCATTATTTTCAACCCTCTCGGCTACCCTCTACCCTCGCCGCTCCGCTATGTTTTGGCAAGTGTAAATACATGCATTATTATCAACCCTCTCGGCTACCCTCGCCGCTCCACTATGTTTTGGCAAGTGTAAATACATGCATTATTATCAACCCTCTCGGCTACCCTCGCCGCTCCACTATGTTTTGGCAAGTGTAAATACATGCATTATTATCAACCCTCTCGGCTACCCTCGCCGCTCCACTATGTTTTGGCAAGTGTAAATACATGCATTATTTTCAACCCTCTCGGCTACCCTCTACCCTCGCCGCTCCGCTATGTTTTGGCAAGTGTAAATACATGCATTATTATCAACCCTCTCGGCTACCCTCGCCGCTCCACTATGTTTTGGCAAGTGTAAATACATGCATTATTATCAACCCTCTCGGCTACCCTCGCCGCTCCACTATGTTTTGGCAAGTGTAAATACATGCATTATTTTCAACCCTCTCGGCTACCCTCTACCCTCGCCGCTCCGCTATGTTTTGGCAAGTGTAAATACATGCATTATTATCAACCCTCTCGGCTACCCGCTACCCTCGCCGCTCCACTATGTTTTGGCAAGTGTAAATACATGCATTATTTTCAACCCTCTCGGCTACCCGCTACCCTCGCCGCTCCACTATGTTTTGGCAAGTGTAAATACATGCATTATTTTCAACCCTCTCGGCTACCCTCGCCGCTCCACTATGTTTTGGCAAGTGTAAATACATGCATTATTATCAACCCTCTCGGCTACCCTCGCCGCTCCACTATGTTTTGGCAAGTGTAAATACATGCATTATTATCAACCCTCTCGGCTACCCTCGCCGCTCCACTATGTTTTGGCAAGTGTAAATACATGCATTATTATCAACCCTCTCGGCTACCCTCGCCGCTCCACTATGTTTTGGCAAGTGTAAATACATGCATTATTTTCAACCCTCTCGGCTACCCTCTACCCTCGCCGCTCCGCTATGTTTTGGCAAGTGTAAATACATGCATTATTATCAACCCTCTCGGCTACCCTCGCCGCTCCACTATGTTTTGGCAAGTGTAAATACATGCATTATTTTCAACCCTCTCGGCTACCCTCTACCCTCGCCGCTCCGCTATGTTTTGGCAAGTGTAAATACATGCATTATTATCAACCCTCTCGGCTACCCGCTACCCTCGCCGCTCCACTATGTTTTGGCAAGTGTAAATACATGCATTATTTTCAACCCTCTCGGCTACCCGCTACCCTCGCCGCTCCACTATGTTTTGGCAAGTGTAAATACATGCATTATTATCAACCCTCTCGGCTACACGCTACCCTCGCCGCTCCACTATGTTTTGGCAAGTGTAAATACATGCATTATTATCAACCCTCTCGGCTACACGCTACCCTCGCCGCTCCACTATGTTTTGGCAAGTGTAAATACATGCATTATTTTCAACCCTCTCGGCTACCCGCTACCCTCGCCGCTCCACTATGTTTTGGCAAGTGTAAATACATGCATTATTATCAACCCTCTCGGCTACACGCTACCCTCGCCGCTCCACTATGTTTTGGCAAGTGTAAATACATGCATTATTATCAACCCTCTCGGCTACACGCTACCCTCGCCGCTCCACTATGTTTTGGCAAGTGTAAATACATGCATTATTTTCAACCCTCTCGGCTACACGCTACCCTCGCCGCTCCACTATGTTTTGGCAAGTGTAAATACATGCATTATTTTCAACCCTCTCGGCTACCCTCGCCGCTCCACTATGTTTTGGCAAGTGTAAATACATGCATTATTATCAACCCTCTCGGCTACCCGCTACCCTCGCCGCTCCACTATGTTTTGGCAAGTGTAAATACATGCATTATTATCAACCCTCTCGGCTACACGCTACCCTCGCCGCTCCACTATGTTTTGGCAAGTGTAAATACATGCATTATTATCAACCCTCTCGGCTACACGCTACCCTCGCCGCTCCACTATGTTTTGGCAAGTGTAAATACATGCATTATTTTCAACCCTCTCGGCTACACGCTACCCTCGCCGCTCCACTATGTTTTGGCAAGTGTAAATACATGCATTATTTTCAACCCTCTCGGCTACCCTCTACCCTCGCCGCTCCGCTATGTTTTGGCAAGTGTAAATACATGCATTATTATCAACCCTCTCGGCTACCCGCTACCCTCGCCGCTCCACTATGTTTTGGCAAGTGTAAATACATGCATTATTTTCAACCCTCTCGGCTACCCTCGCCGCTCCACTATGTTTTGGCAAGTGTAAATACATGCATTATTTTCAACCCTCTCGGCTACCCTCTACCCTCGCCGCTCCACTATGTTTTGGCAAGTGTAAATACATGCATTATTTTCAACCCTCTCGGCTACCCTCGCCGCTCCACTATGTTTTGGCAAGTGTAAATACATGCATTATTTTCAACCCTCTCGGCTACCCTCTACCCTCGCCGCTCCACTATGTTTTGGCAAGTGTAAATACATGCATTATTTTCAACCCTCTCGGCTACCCTCGCCGCTCCACTATGTTTTGGCAAGTGTAAATACATGCATTATTATCAACCCTCTCGGCTACCCTCGCCGCTCCACTATGTTTTGGCAAGTGTAAATACATGCATTATTATCAACCCTCTCGGCTACCCTCGCCGCTCCGCTATGTTTTGGCAAGTGTAAATACATGCATTATTTTCAACCCTCTCGGCTACCCTCGCCGCTCCACTATGTTTTGGCAAGTGTAAATACATGCATTATTTTCAACCCTCTCGGCTACCCGCTACCCTCTACCTATCTACAAGTTGCCACCCTTTTATAACACCGACAGCACGTGGTCGGTCACCTATTGAGGTACTAGCCCAGACGTTGCTTAACTTTGGTGATTCTGCCTTTGGCTCACATCCTTGTTATTATTACCTTTACTTTGTTATTATAGCGTTTCTTCATGGCTTAGTGTTAGTTTATTAATTCGTTCTATACATGTATTACTATAAAACTAAGACCCAGGATAATGGAAATGATTATGGACAGAAAACTGGACTAAGAATTCTCAGGTTAAACCCATTTCATTTCACAGGCCGCCAGTTTTGCTACTTTTTGCTATTTCTGGTCTCTTGAATTTCTCATTAACTTTTACTGCAAAATGCACGGAGTCTAATCTCCCGTTAGTTAGGCCTATAAAATTCTTAATTGCTTTTTTTACGGTCCTATTTCCCAGAGTGTGCCCTCATTTCTTGAGGATGGTTCGTGGTTGATCTAACATTGTTCTTAGCTCAAGGATTGACAGTATTTAAGGTGTATCGCTGAATTATTGTGGAATTTTTTTCCACAATATATCTATATATTTGTTTATTTATTTTTATTAGTAAACCTACAGAGAGTCTGTTTATTTTATGCTAAATGTTCCAATACACAATTTTATACAATACCTACTTTATACAATACTATTATGCGTTATTTTTTATATAGTAGGTACATAATGATTTCAGATTACATTAGAAATATAATAAATATTTTTATAGATATATTTTAAGTAATGAAAAATATTTAAAATCACTGCAATCACTACTAAAAGTAACTTTTTTTGTTTACTATATTTATATAATATGGTTTCTAACTAACCCTTAGGTAACTTGTATTTGTAAGTAATACTTTTAGGCTTGTTAAGCGTAAATGAAAATAAGCAGAATATATTTCAGCAAGCAATATTTATTAATAAAAATGTTAATATTATAAAAATCAATGGTAATTGTGAAGTTTAGGGACCTCCTCATCGATTGTTTTGTCCGGTGGTTCTATAAGGTATTAATATTTTATATTTATTTCGCATTATGGCATAGGTGCTTTGCGGTTCCGCTCGCTCGAGAAGATATCAAAACTCTGGTCAATCCAATTCGCTGAAATTAATAGAATTCTATTAATTTTTGCGAGTTGGATTGACTAGTGTTGAAGGTTACTTTACTACCACCACAACCAATAGAATGGCCCATAGGATTAGCCAATAGAAGAGTTATGCGCTTGCGCTGAATCACTCTTATAATCACTACAGATCTCACAAGTAACTGGCTGTGGTCTTCGCAAACCATGGGCGTATATAGAAAATAATTTCGGAGGGGGCTGGGAAAATTTCGGGGGGGGGGCTGAGACCATTTCCGGTGTATGGAATACTAACCATTTAGATCTTGGAAGAGTTTTAGCCAACTTAAACGCTATTACACCCAAAATAGAATATGTTTTATGAACTTAATGATCTTATTTAATTTATTTTTAAGGGTTTTATAACATTTTTAGCGATCAAATCAAAATTTCGGGGGGGAGGGGGCTGCAGCCCCCTCAGCTCCCCCCCCCCCTTTTATACGCCCATGTCGTAAACAGGCTCAAATTATATATATATATATATATATATATATATATAGATATTATTTTGGAGGGATAAATTGGTGAGTTATCGATTTTGCGTTAAATTTAGGCCAGAAAGGTCGACTGGCTAATGTGATGGGCTCGACGCTCCGAGTCTTGGCTTCTAGGATTATGTGTTCTCGTGAAATTTCCAACTCTCTCTAACTACATTAATTTGGTTTGCAATTTGAGGGCTTAGCGTCTAGAGGCATTCGACATTTTAGTTGCTAAGCTCAATTGATTAAATTATAATCTCTTTATTAACATTTATGTTTTAGAGCCGGTACTTGAGGACTAACCAGTTAGTCGGTTGAAGCTATAAATAATATCTTTACTTAGCTTAACCCATTAAGTACCAAATTTTTTTCTCGATTTTCTTTGATTATTGGGTTTTTGGTCTTTCTTTGATAATAATCACAAGAATAACAGACTTATATGAAAACTGTTGGTGGATACTATAAACGAAGGCTTCAAGAAAGACAATATTTCCTCGAGGATACCTTAATTAGTCGGTTCTGCCACCTCAATAATAAATAAAACTGATGATCCCCAATTGGGGATCATGGTATTTAATGGGTTAATTGACCTAGAGCTCTAAATTTATTGATTTTTATGACATCACTGCATATTAAAAAAAAATGACTTACTTGATCGACGATGAGACCTTACACAAAATTCATTTGCATACTCAGACTTATATGGACTTGCAGCATACAACTCTGGGGGACCACAAATCCCTCCTACTCCTACAAAATTCAATCGTTACATTCTAAAATCAATAATGACTTCAATATTCCATTTATCAGACCCTAATCCAAAACATTATATTAAAAATGCCATTAAAAATTACTCAGCCAACCTAATTCTTTAATATTTTTTTATTTATGAGCTCCGTAACGTAAGGCGATGAGCTCATCAAACAGATCATTTCAGTACTTCGTCAAGAAAAACAAAAATTGTCAAAAGCAAAATAAAAATAAAAAATAAATCAAATAAGTTAAATATAAATAAGTAATGTGACAAAAAAATGCAAAACGTTTAAATAAAATACCACTAAAAAAAAAAGCAGCTTATGGCAAGAATTTCAATGTTAAAATTTTGAAAAGACTTGTGATTATTAATTCAGATTGATTATAGACAAATATAAAGAATAGTCAATGCTTGGAAATTAAAATTAAAATTTAGGTTTACCTAAATAAGGAAAAAAAAAGTACTTAGGCTTAGTCTTGTCGTCTGTTTGTTAGTGTGTTAGTAGGTGTTACCGTTTCTTTCCTTTAAGGAAGTCTTGTCTTGTCGTCTGTTTGTTAGTGTGTTAGTAGGTGTTACCGTTTCTTTCCTTTAAGGAAGTCTTCTCGTCTGATTGTTAGTGTGTTAGTAGGTGTTACCGTTTCTTTCCTTTAAGGAAGTCTTGTCGTCTGATTGTTAGTGTGTTAGTAGGTGTTACCGTTTCTTTCCTTTAAGGAAGTCTTGTCGTCTGTTTGTTAGTGTGTTAGTAGGTGTTACCGTTTCTTTCCTTTAAGGAAGTCTTGTCTTGTCGTCTGTTTGTTAGTGTGTTAGTAGGTGTTACCGTTTCTTTCCTTTAAGGAAGTCTTCTCGTCTGATTGTTAGTGTGTTAGTAGGTGTTACCGTTTCTTTCCTTTAAGGAAGTCTTGTCGTCTGTTTGTTGGTGTGTTAGTAGGTGTTACCGTTTCTTTCCTTTAAGGAAGTCTTGTCGTCTGATTGTTAGTGTGTTAGTAGGTGTTACCGTTTCTTTACTTTAAGGAAGTCTTGTCGTCTGATTGTTAGTGTGTTAGTAGGTGTTACCGTTTCTTTCCTTTAAGGAAGTCTTGTCGTCTGTTTGTTGGTGTCTTAGTAGGTGTACCCGTTTCTTTCCTTTAAGGAAGTCTTGTCGTCTGATTGTTAGTGTGTTAGTAGGTGTTACCGTTTCTTTCCTTTAAGGAAGTCTTCTCGTCTGATTGTTAGTGTGTTAGTAGGTGTTACCGTTTCTTTCCTTTAAGGAAGTCTTGTCGTCTGTTTGTTGGTGTGTTAGTAGGTGTACCCGTTTCTTTCCTTTAAGGAAGTCTTGTCGTCTGTTTGTTAGTGTGTTAGTAGGTGTCACCGTTTCTTTCCTTTAAGGAAGTCTTCTCGTCTGATTGTTAGTGTGTTAGTAGGTGTTACCGTTTCTTTCCTTTAAGGAAGTCTTGTCGTCTGTTTGTTGGTGTCTTAGTAGGTGTACCCGTTTCTTTCCTTTAAGGAAGTCTTGTCGTCTGATTGTTAGTGTGTTAGTAGGTGTTACCGTTTCTTTCCTTTAAGGAAGTCTTCTCGTCTGATTGTTAGTGTGTTAGTAGGTGTTACCGTTTCTTTCCTTCAAGGAAGTCTTGTCGTCTGTTTGTTGGTGTGTTAGTAGGTGTACCCGTTTCTTTCCTTTAAGGAAGTCTTGTCGTCTGTTTGTTAGTGTGTTAGTAGGTGTCACCGTTTCTTTCCTTTAAGGAAGTCTTCTCGTCTGATTGTTAGTGTGTTAGTAGGTGTTACCGTTTCTTTCCTTTAAGGAAGTCTTGTCGTCTGATTGTTAGTGTGTTAGTAGGTGTTACCGTTTCTTTCCTTTAAGGAAGTCTTGTCGTCTGTTTGTTAGTGTGTTAGTAGGTGTTACCGTTTCTTTCCTTTAAGGAAGTCTTGTCGTCTGATTGTTAGTGTGTTAGTAGGTGTACCCGTTTCTTTCCTTTAAGGAAGTCTTGTCGTCTGTTTGTTAGTGTGTTAGTAGGTGTTACCGTTTCTTTCCTTTAAGGAAGTCTTGTCGTCTGATTGTTAGTGTGTTAGTAGGTGTTACCGTTTCTTTCCTTTAAGGAAGTCTTGTCGTCTGTTTGTTGGTGTCTTAGTAGGTGTTACCGTTCCTTTCCTTTAAGGAAGTCTTGTCGTCTGTTTGTTAGTGTGTTAGTAGGTGTTACCGTTTCTTTCCTTTAAGGAAGTCTTCTCGTCTGATTGTTAGTGTGTTAGTAGGTGTTACCGTTTCTTTCCTTTAAGGAAGTCTTGTCGTCTGATTGTTAGTGTGTTAGTAGGTGTTACCGTTTCTTTCCTTTAAGGAAGTCTTGTCGTCTGTTTGTTGGTGTGTTAGTAGGTGTTACCGTTTCTTTCCTTTAAGGAAGTCTTGTCGTCTGATTGTTAGTGTGTTAGTAGGTGTTACCGTTTCTTTCCTTTAAGGAAGTCTTGTCGTCTGTTTGTTAGTGTGTTAGTAGGTGTTACCGTTTCTTTCCTTTAAGGAAGTCTTGTCGTCTGATTGTTAGTGTGTTAGTAGGTGTTACCGTTTCTTTCCTTTAAGGAAGTCTTGTCGTCTGTTTGTTAGTGTGTTAGTAGGTGTTACCGTTTCTTTCCTTTAAGGAAGTCTTGTCGTCTGATTGTTAGTGTGTTAGTAGGTGTTACCGTTTCTTTCCTTTAAGGAAGTCTTGTCGTCTGTTTGTTGGTGTGTTAGTAGGTGTTACCGTTTCTTTCCTTTAAGGAAGTCTTGTCGTCTGTTTGTTAGTGTGTTAGTAGGTGTTACCGTTTCTTTCCTTTAAGGAAGTCTTGTCGTCTGATTGTTAGTGTGTTAGTAGGTTTTGGTGATTTAGGATGTTCTGGAGCATCATCTTCATTCCTTTTCTTCTTCTTCTCCTTTACATCTTCACCTGGATTATCCTTCATGTCTTCTCTGCATTCCTTCCCTGGTCTTCCTTCATCTGCAGCCTGATCCTGGAGAGGTCTTGATGTGCTTGGCGTTGGGTTCGAGTCATCTTCCAAAGTCCTTCCTTCTGAGAGAGTAGGCTTCGATTATTTTTTAATAAACTCCCTATCATCACACCTAATCCCGAATAACCCCGCTTGCCGACTGAAGCGTAACTGGCCTAGTAGTCCAGGAAGGAAAGGTTTTTCCGGAGAAAAAACAAAGTGTTTTTTTTGCAACGGTTCTTTCTATTTTTTGGGGTGCTGAATCTGAATTTAAAGTTTGCCCCCTGATCCGAGTGTGCCTTATGGTCGAAAATCGCAAAAAAACCGAATGGTTTTTTCGACGAAACCATTCTTTACAAAACTAAAGAAGGCAGTTTCGACATTAGAATGGGCGCTACAGCATTAATTTTTTTTTTTTTTATTTTTTTTATTAAGGTGCTTCTACTACCTAGGTCATTAGCACCAAAGCATTAAAAAAAACAAAAAAAAACGTAATTTAGCATTAAAAAAAACGTATTTTTTTTTGAAAGATGAAAAGCCACGTTTATAAGTTCGGTTGCACACACATAAGAACTTTTTGAGCTTAAAACTCATAATTCATCTAATATCTACAACACCTAGGTGACTTGTAATGAATTACCATTGATCAGTAAGAGACCACTCTGTTAAGTGTTGCTAGCGCAATAGTGGAAATAAGGCTGAAGAAGTAAACTGTGATTTAAACAATTTTTATTAAATTTTTAACGGCCATTTATTATTAACTACGAATTTTAGGACGGTTTATCTATAGGTTACCACCCTTTTCTAGCCAGGATAGGCCTGATGCCTTTTCTTTTTTCTAAAAAAAAAGCCACCACCCCTAGTGGGAATCGAACCCACGAACCTTTGGCACATAGTGTTAAGTGCTGGCGCCTTATCCCTCACGGCCAACGGGCCTCCTTGAACAATGAATTTTTACTTCGTCTTTACTTTAACAGTTTTCGGCGATGAAGAATAATAATTTATTTCTTTTTTGGGCGGTCCCTCGTTCTGGTACTATTGGAAAGTTGGTAACTTGTAGCTGTTTATTGTAGGAAGTTCTCAAGAAAAAGCCTCATCCTGCCATTGTTCTGTGAATCAAGTATCATGGTAATACAGGGATTTCTTCGCTTTCCGCTTGCGATGAGTTGAAGGGCGATTTGTCCTGTTCTCCGGAACGATACCATGTCAAACTATATTAACCCGAATCCTCAAGGATCACTGCGTTGCTATTGTAGATTCGTTTTAGCGCGGTTCCTCCCTCCCTCCATAGGGAGGAACCCCGCTTATAAGGTTGACCTCATGACGCAATCCGGAAGTGCCGACTAGAAAATTTTGCGTCTCAGAACCGAAAATTTTGCGTAGAGACCGAAAATAGTGGTGGTTCAAGTTTGTATATATATATATATATATATATATATATATATATATATATATATACATATTTATATATATTTATATATATATATATATATATATATATATATATATATGTATATGGGGGCGAGGTTAGCTCAGTGGTAGAGCACTCGACTAATAAACTGGAGGACCAGGTTCAAAACCCGAGCGCGCACTAAAGATTTTTTCTTCTAGTGCTGCCGTTCGAGGGTTGGATTTGGGGTCCCAGATCGTCCCTAGGCTCACCCAGCCTTTAATTAATTTAATTAATAATGGGTACCTTGGGTGCCAATGACTCTAGCAGTTGAAGCAGCCAAGGGGAAAATCAGGCGGCCGGAGCATAGTGTTGACCACACTATCTCCCTAGTGTGCCGTACGGTCAAGAATCAGATACCCCAACAGTATCTGCCCCTCTGGGCCCTTGTGGCCTGTTACGGGACTGATTTTTATATATATATATGTATATATATATATATATATATATATATGTATATATATATATATATATATATATATATATATATATATATATATGAGAAACATGTATTTGTAAATAGTAATTTAAAAGGAAAATAATTTAAATTTTTATTACTTTTTATTTTGGTTATTTTTTTTGGAAATAGTTTTCTTTGTTTGTATTGTTCCTCTTATGCAATAAAGTCTTTATTTATTTATTTATATATATATATATATATATATATATATATATATATTTGTCTGTTCGCGCTCTGGACGCCTCAAAAATGGTCCTTTTGATGTTTTTCTAAAAACTCCGCGAAGGAATAATCGTGATGATGTCAGTCCCATGCGTCGAGGATAATTAAAAAAAAATTCTTCACGCAAAAATTGTATAACTTAGCACATACTGTATTTTTTTTTCTTTATTTGAGTCAACATGGTTGCCCCATCTGAAAGAACTCGTTAATAAATGCAAAAAATCATTGAATTTATTAAGGATTCTTAGTGCTACCAAATGGGGAGCTGACAAACGGACGATGCTTACTATCCATCGTTTACCAGGTCTCTTCTGGATTACGGATGTATAGCTTATTCATCTGCCAGCAAGACCACACTTAAACTATTAGACACTATACACTATACAGCATTATGGTTAGCATCAGGTGCCTTCAGATCAAGCCCAGTTGAAAGCTTATGTGCTGAAACAGGAGAACTTCCACTGCAGTATCGGCGGAGAATAATTGCTTTAAAGTTTATTATTAAAGCAAAGTCTCTTGGAACTCCATGCGTAACAGAATTTCTTAATAATAAGCACTCTGAAAAATATAATCGAACAAATCCTAAAAAGAAACCATTAATAATTAGAACACATGAAGATACAAACCAAGCAATGGCACAAACTTTACTTTACCCTAAACATAACATTAACATACCCCCATGGGAAGTGAAGAACTTAACCATTGACCTAACATTGACTAAATACACAAAAACAGATCCGATTGCTACTAACGCATATAACCAAATATTTAACTCCATCATACGAGAAAGACCTGACAGTACATACATATTCACGGACGGATCAAAAACACAAACTGGAACAGGTGCAGCAGCAATAATTAATGACGGCATACATGCACTAAGACTACCCGACCATACTTCTGTTTATTCCGCAGAGCTGCATGCAATCAGACTACCCGACCATACTTCTGTATATTCCGCAGAGCTGCAGGCAATCAGACTACCCGACCATACTTCTGTATATTCCGCAGAGCTGCATGCAATCAGACTACCCGACCATACTTCTGTATATTCGGCAGAGCTGCATGCCATTCTTCTCGCACTGACTAACATTCACAACTCAACTACTCACGATATTACAATTTTCACGGACTCACTGAGTTCTTTACTTTCCATGGGAAACATATACAGCACTAATCCTCTTATCATCAAAATTCTAACTACATTATTTCAACTACAAAGTCAACACAAACATATCACAATGTTCTGGCTACCTGGTCACGTTGATATACCACAAAGTACATCAGTAGACACACAAGCAAAATTAGCAACACAGAGACCCTCAACAGACGTAGAAACCATAACTCCATCAGATTTATATATCGTAGCACAAAACATCATACTGGACGACTGGCAAAAAGAATGGACTAAATCTGAAAACAAGTTAAGACAGGTTAAAAACACGACAAGGGCCTGGTTAAACGAAAACCTCACAAGACGGGAACAAGTAGTATTAACCAGGCTTAGAATTGGACACTGCTTACTAACTCGTGGATATCTTATGCAAAAGACAGACAGACCAAGATGTAGGCATTGTAACGAGGATCTTACAATAAGACACATGCTGACTGTAGACTGAGAGACAACTTACAAATACCACATAAGTTAATTGACATATTATCACCAGGTAGCCCTTACATCTACACAATACTCCAACATTTAAAGACTAACAACATTTACTCTCGAATTTAAAAAACCTCAATCTAAATATAATAAAATCTCGATTTAAGTCTTAAATTCAACAACAAGCTTTCAATTAACATTTGTCCTGAACAAAAGTAAAAATTTGTATCTATATTATTGATTTTTAGGCACTTATTTTTTAACTTTTTTATCTTATCTTATTGCTTATTGTTTTATCTCATTTTTTGTTTATTTTTTCATATTGTTGATTATATATTTTATTTATTTTTTTTATGTATTATTATTTTATTTTTTTTTCGTCTTATTATTATTTTTTTTTCTTTGTTTTTTTTTTCCAGACTGTGACTGATTTTTAATATTATAGACTTATGAAAAGAGACCATCGCCTAAGTTACGGGTCTGAAACAAATAAATCTTTATTTGAGCAAGACATTATCAAATTGCGAAGACCCAAAATTTACTAGCGGTAATAGCAAATTAATATGTAATTCGTTTCTGGAGTAAAACCCTTCTACTACCCCATTTTTTACAAATTTGCTTATTTTTACAACTACTATTTCTGTATAGTTTCGCTGTATTGTAACAAATATTTTTACCGTGTAGATGGAGATAGTTAGCCGCTATAGAGATACGAAGACAGATATAGTTGGGATTCGGCTAGGAGAAAAACGTCAGACTTTCAAAAAGAGATCTGTATTTTGAAGCAAAATTCAGATCTCTTTTTGAAAGTCTGACGTTTTTCTCCTAGCCGAATCCCAACTATAACTGTCTTCGTAAATATTTTTACCGTCAGGGGCGTATTAATAACTTGGGTCGTGTGTAAACCCCACTCCCCACTGACCCCCCAAAACCCCACTCCCCACTGACCCCCCAAAACCCCACGGATTTTGGAGTATAAGAAATTCTTCCTATCTTTCGTTATATGCCAAGATGTATGGCCAAAAAGTAACTTCTAGGTAGGATCGATGACGAAAACACCTTTGATGTGAGCAACTTTGAAACCCGTTGCCTTTCCAGTAGGTCCGATTTTGGTGCTTAACGTTCTCCTTCAATCGGCAAAGGTTTGGCCTCTATCGTGGTAGCGGGCATTTACACAACTACGAGGACATTTTATGGGGTAATTTCCGGTTTATTTGAATAGCTACATATCTAAAAATAACGTACTCTCATGTACTTAAAGTGCTTATACAGACAACTGTCCCCTATTAGCAGCCAAGGACCGATTTGCGTCGTGTCCATCTCCATCTATTGTATTAAGTAACGCAGCCATCATGAGACAGCTGATAACCCCATGATTTCTGCTTCCATTCGTCGCATTGCTAAAATCAATGTAAGTCCTGTGCCTGTGTTGGGGTAGTGTAAACAATGCCCCCACACAGACTTAGGGCGGACCTCGGATCCCTCCTCCTTAACAAAGCTCCCCCCTCTCCGGCTGCCGACGACAGAGCACGAATACAAACTAGCCCTCCTCCCCTTGGCGGAAGTTTGTAAATCTTTTTGGCTGCCATCCCCGGCGAGTTTTAGCCTCTCCAAACCCACTTATTCTTGTCTACCCCTTCATCATCTCTCCGCTAACTTCCTATACTTAGCCTCAACCGCTCTATGCTTCCTGTCTCTACCCTCTCTATGCTTCCTGTCTCTCCCTTCTCTACGTCTATGCTTCCTCTTTCTCCCCTCTTATCTATGCTTCCTGTCTCCCTCTCCTCTCTCTATACTTCCTATCTCTCCCTTCTCTATGCTTCCTGCCTCTCCCCTCTCCCCCTCTATATGTCCTCTTTCTCCCCTCTCATCTATGCTTCCTGTCTCTCTCTCCCCTCTCTATACTTCCTATCTCTCCCCTCTCTATACTTCCTATCTCTCCCCTCTCTATATTTCCTATCTCTCCCTTTTCTACGCTCCCCGTCTCTCTCCCCCCTCTCATTGCTTCCTCTATCCCCCCCCCCGTCTAAGCATCCTGTCTCTCTCTTCCCTCTCTATGCTTCCTGTCCCGCCCTTCTCTATGCTTCCTAACTCTCCCTTCTCTTTGGTTCTTGCCTCTCTCCCATCTCTCTCTCTCCTCTCTCTATGCTTCCTATCTCCTTCTCCATTCTATGATTCCTGTCTCCCCTCCCTCTCTATGCTTCCTGTCTCTCCCCTCTCTTTGCTTCGTGTCTCTCCCCTCTCCATGCTTCCTATCTTCCCTCCCTTTGCTTCCTCTCTCCCCTCTCCTTGCATCCTCTAACTCCTCTCTATATGCTTCCCCTCCCTTTCTCTATGCTACCTCTTTTACCTCTCTTTGCATCCTCCCACTCTCTGTAGTTTATCTTTCCCCCTCTCTATGCTTCACTTATCTTCCCTCTCTATGTTTCCCCGCTCCCTCTCTATGCTTCATCTCTCTTCCCTCCATATGCTTTCTCCATATCCTATATGTGCTTACTTTCTCACATTTTATTTTTCCTCTCTCCTCTGTCTATGCTTTCTTTCTCTCTCTTCCCTCTCTGCTTCCTGGTTATCCTCTGTATGCTTCCTCTCTCCTTACGGTTCTCCTTCTCTCTTCCCTCTCTATGCTTCCTCTCTACCCTGTCTATTCACTCAAAATGAACGTTCTCTCCCTTCTATGATCCGTTTATAATCACTTCTTCCTTCTCTAATCATCAGACCTGCTCCTTACTATAGCCTAAAACATTTATTCATTTTTGCCTTCGAATTACATTTGTTCAGGAGTGTATTGCTGAGGAATGTGTTTAGTTAGGCAGCTCCTACGTGATAGGGTTTTACATAAATGGACTTTGGTTCCGTGAAGAGAGCTGTGCTTAGACACAGCCTAGCTGTGCGTAGACACAGCCTAGCTGTGCGTAGACACAGCCTAGCTGTGCGTAGACACAGCCTAGCTGTGGGTAGACACAGCCTAGCTGTGCGTAGACACAGCCTAGCTGTGCTTATACACAGCCTAGCTGTGCATAGACTCAGCCTAGCTGTGCTTAGACAAAGCCTAGCTGTGCGTAGACACAGCCTAGCTGTGCGTAGACACAGCCTAGCTGTGCGTATACACAGCCTGGCTGTGCGTAGACACATCCTGGCTGTGCTTAGACACAGCCTAGCTGTGCATAGACACAGCCTAGCTGTGCATAGACACAGCCTAGCTGTGCTTAGACAAAGCCTAGCTGTGCGTAGACACAGCCTGGCTGTGCGTAGACACAGCCTAGCTGTGCTTAGACAAAGCCTAGCTGTGCGTAGACACAGCCTGGCTGTGCGTAGACACAGCCTGGCTGTGCGTAGACAGCCTAGCTGTGCGTAGACACACCCCACTGCGCGGTGGGACGAAATCTTTTAATCTTTGTTGTGATTTATTGGTCTGGTCTTTGTGATTTCAATATTGGGATATGGAGGTGAATCGCATCCCCTACGTGGAATCCGATATTAATAAATCCTTTCAAAAGACAGACGGTTCTTCCTTCGATTGCAACACTATCCGTCCAGAGACAATAGACACATCATTCTTGACAGATGATTGTATTTCTATAACAGAAGAATCATATATTCCTATACAAGGCCCACGACAAGTTAGTAGTGGAATATACGGGCTTGTCACATCCGTCACGGTTATTAAAGAACGCTGTCAATATTATTTTTATAATTTAATAAATTTCACATGTACGAGACCCTGACATATGTATTTCGCCAGGCGTACAATTTTCTTATAAACATTTAAAATCACTGGAAATTCTATTTTTTTCTAAACTCTGGCAAGAATAGAAAAAGGATGTAAAAAACACACGAACTAAAATATATTAAACCAATGTGGTAAAAATCTTCTTTTATTAGCACTTAAGGAAGCTATCGAGGTTCCACACATTAAGGAATTTTCTAAAAATGTCTTCGGATCTACGTCGATCCTGCCTACTAGCTACCCAAAATTACCCCTCATAATATATATATATATATATATATATATATATATATATATATATATATATTCTGAATATCTTAAATTCAATAAAAATAAAACGTTTAAGCTCAAATGGGATAAATTAAAAAAAAAAATACCCAAAACCTAAGCAACAGTGATTTTTTTATTAAAAAAGCGTAAAATCTAACTATATATTTGTCAAATACCACTCACTCACTCACTGACCTATCATCACCCAGCCCAAAGCACTCACTCACTCACTGACCTATCATCGCCCAGCCCAAACCACACACTCACTCA
This sequence comes from Gonocerus acuteangulatus, assembly GCA_946811695.1. Taxonomy (NCBI): domain Eukaryota; kingdom Metazoa; phylum Arthropoda; class Insecta; order Hemiptera; family Coreidae; genus Gonocerus; species Gonocerus acuteangulatus. The sequence goes on along the minus strand of OX328130.1, from coordinate 74,466,816 downwards.
CTGACCTATCATCGCCCAGCCCAAACCACTCACTCACTCACTGACCTATCATCGCCCCGCCCAAACCACTCACTCACTCACTGACCTATCATCGCCCCGCCCAAACCACTCACTCACTGACCTATCATCGCCCAGCCCAAACCACTCACTCACTCACTGACCTATCATCGCCCAGCTCAAACCACTCACTCACTCACTGACCTATCATCGCCCCGCCCAAACCACTCACTCACTCACTGACCTATCATCGTCCAGCCCAAACCACTCACTCACTCACTGACCTATCATCGCCCAGCTCAAACCACTCACTCACTGACCTATCATCGTCCAGCCCAAACCACTCACTCACTCACTGACCTATCATCGCCCAGCTCAAACCACTCACTCACTGACCTATCATCGTCCAGCCCAAACCACTCACTCACTCACTGACCTATCATCGTCCAGCCCAAACCACTCACTCACTCACTGACCTATCATCGCCCAGCTCAAACCACTCACTCACTGACCTATCATCGTCCAGCCCAAACCACTCACTCACTCACTGACCTATCATCGCCCAGCTCAAACCACTCACTCACTGACCTATCATCGTCCAGCCCAAACCACTCACTCACTCACTGACCTATCATCGCCCCGCCCAAACCACTCACTCACTGACCTATCATCGCCCCGCCCAAACCACTCACTCACTCACTGACCTATCATCGCCCCGCCCAAACCACTCACTCACTCACTGACCTATCATCGCCCCGCCCAAACCACTCACTCACTCACTGACCTATCATCGTCCAGCCCAAACCACTCACTCACTTACTGACCTATCATCGCCCAGCTCAAACCACTTGACTGAAAAATTGGAAATTTTGTATGGACACTCCCTTTAGGATATAAACACTCGCTAAGAAAGGTTATTTTGAAATTCAATTTTTTAGTACTTTTAGAGGGGTTTGAATTTTTATTTTTCATGTTCGCCTAGGCAGAATGCGTTGCTAGGACGATAACAGAACAGCTTTTCCCACACTGCATCTATTTCAAAGTATTATTTTTAATTGCGGTTAATTTCAACTATGATGGCAGACCTTGAAATACTAGAAATAAACTGTTATTTTGTCCCTCATTGAGTTTACGCTCTACCTGGTGATGGTCCATCCGAACCCTTGCACAGCCTCCTCACCCATCAGCATCCCCAGTCAGAACACTTCTTAGTAATGCTGTCAGGTATAATGGGTGTTTCCAAATGACATGTGAGAAACATACATTTATTTTTTTTAAATTTTAACGTCCATTAATTATTGAAAACGAATTTTTACGTGTACTGGTTAAACTCCTGTTACTGGTAACCTATATATTACGGGTTATCTCTAGGTTAGCTGTTTGTTGACACTGGTCCGGAGCCCCCCTTTGTCCAGAAACGTTAATCTTTGATTACTTATCAATTTATGAATAACTTATAGTATGACAGGGCTACAAAAAACTGCTCAAATTATATAGTAGCGTTTTGATGATTCATTATTAAACGAAATAAAATAACTACTTATCTGCTGTGATGAAGCACGAGCTAGTATTAAATATATTGAAAACTGGTAACTTCTGAATAAGGTACAATGGACTTACAATTTTTTTTTTTTTTTGACCAAAGGCTATCACCTTGCGAAGGATATTGGTCTACTTACCAGTAACCCTGCGTATGTGTGTGTATATATATATATATATATGTATATATGTAACGCCTGTTTGTTCCCAAGTAAACACTACAACAGATGGACCATCCGTTTACTGGCTTATATCGATCCGCCCCTATCCGTCCCTCCCGTTCACATCCTGGTCCTCCATAACGGCTCTAGCAGTCCCTCCCTAGAAGCCACCTGTTCAAATCCTCAGATTTTTCCCAAGGCTCTCTCCTCTCCCATGAATAATTCCTACCCTGGAAGAAGTCCCCTTTCCCCCTCCCCTAGCTCAACAGGCAAGCACTTTGCCTCTTATCGATGTCTCTCCCTATACTCCAGAAATTCCTGTCTGGATACAGCTTCTATCTCTCTGAGGTAATAAATTCCTATACTTTTATCATTTTTCTTTTATCTCTTTAGCTTCTTTCAGCAAAAGAAAAAAAAAAACTTGCAAAGAACGTCTTTCCAATCAATGACCCGGATTGAGATGAGTGATCCCAATATAATGAATATTCAACAAGTGAAAAGTTTTTTGCCTTTTCTTTATTATATTTTACTCCTTGGCATTTTTAACGAGCTCTCCGATTTTTTCGTCGCTAATTTTCTTCTTTAGCTAGCTTCATCGGGTCTTGGTTCGCTCCCTTTTAAAAAAGCAAAATAATCTCGTTTTAAAGTTTATTGATTCAAGCTGCCCAGATTTTGGCAACTGGGGACAGAATAATGTATAAAATATGTAATAATAATATATTGTATACGTTTTTATATGACCAATCTGATTTATATGGCGACCAAATGTTCAGTGGTCAACACCACTTTCTCTCGCAATGGTTGGAGTCATTTTGATGTACAATTACCTAGTAACGCAAAAACGTAAGCGTTACGCGAATTTTGCCCAAGAAAAACTTGTTCCTGTGGTCCGATTCAGCTGGTTGGACCATTTAAATCTCTTGAGCGAATATATATATACATATATATATATATATATATATATATATATATATATATATATATACATACACATACATATACATATACAGCAGACTCCCTCTTATCCGGCGTTCTCTTACCCGCCGCTCTCTCTAATCCTGCGGTCTCCGAGAGGAATGAGTGACGGATCTCGGAACTGGCCGGAGCTAGACCTGCTAGAGGGTTCCTAGAAAACCTTCCCTTCCTAGCTACTCAAACATTTGTTTTGTGGTATTTCATTGAAAGGAAGTCAAAAAAGGCATATATTTTTTACGTTTTAGCTTCAGGAACTCTACTTAAGAATATAAATGTTTCTGCAGCTGGAACGCCTGATTTTAGCCAGTCTAGTCCATTCATCGCGAACGGAGTGCAAGTTTTTAAAATTAATTTTAATAATAAATACAATTTTAAATGAACAATACTAAAAATTGTACATTTTATTACATTCTCAAATAATAAGGTACCGACGGATCAGGGAGAGTCTTCTGTGTGTGTGTATATATATATATATATATATATATATATATATATATAATTTTCTAGTTGGCACTTCCGGATTGCGTTTTGAGGCCAATCAAAAAAGTAGGTCTGTTCCTATTGCGGCAGGTAAGAAACGCGCTAAATAACGCAGTACATGGAAGGAAATGGAACATGCGGTTGTTCCATGAGGAAATAAATTGGAAGGACGGATTCCATATTTGTTTGACGCCTCGAGGGCAGGGACTAATAGATAGGAGTGACGTATGCACATTCACCCGATGGTACCCGACCGGGGACAAATCAAACTCGAAATGAATCTCTAGAGTCGATATGTCATTCGATGTATCGAATCCTGGTGGTCGAGGTGAATTACTGCAGGGTTTTAGCAATGAACTGCCGTAATCGGCCAGGCTCGGGAAAGGTCGTCCGAAGAATTGAAAAATTTAGATAAATATTGGGTTATATATGTATGTATATATGTATGTATGTATATAAATATATATATATATATATATATATATATATATATATATATGTATATATATATATATTTATATTTTTATTATAGGATGGGATTTAAAGAAATAGATAGTGGGTAAATATTTTAGAGAAGCGGAAATTCCTTTCAAAGCTTTTATTTATACTAAGGTTACTTTTACATACATAAGTATCATAAACCATCGCTAAGATGAGAGAAAAGGTTGAGTGAGAGAGAGACAGCTAGTTAGAGTTAACAGCTATTATCGATTTGGGAGGTAAGATAATATTTGGGCTGACCTACCTTCGACAAATATCTTGCCCGAGATCTCAAGAACTGGTTTGGACTCAGAGGTAAGCCTTATAAACCCTTCGCCCCATCTCTACTCTAGCTCGAGATTTACCTCGTCAGGTCTTAGACTTTACGGCAGTTTTCTTACGTTTCTGCCACTTGCCGTGTAAGTCACCCAGACGCAGCTTTTGCAGATTCGTTGTTCCCACATCTCCAGTGATCGACAGCCAACCTTTTCTCTGAGAACTATATAATACAGATTCTCAAGGTTACTTAAATACGATAAAGGGGTCTCCCCGGCGCTCTGAATTCTTTTGTGGGTATCAATCCTGCCTGTATACTTCGCTATCCTTCCCGTCTTCATAAATGTAGCCTCCACGAACCGGGACCCTCTTCTCTATAGCCCTGAAGATGGCTTGTATATCAAGCCGAAACGTTGGTAAAAATAACCTCATTTTATATCTTCACAATTAAAATACTTCATATTTTTACTGTTTATACGAGTAGGATATTACATTATTAAAATATCAAAAGCCTAGTCCATATATGTAATAGGAAGATTTTAACTGGGAAATGAGGAGACTTGGGGCCGACACCTTCCATTTTGGATAGACCCCTGCATTTCCATATATATGAGTAGAGGAAGTGGTGAATAAAAACTTGCAGAGGAAGAAGAAGATTTCTAACCCGAGGCAGTCCAATCCTGACGACATTGGCAGAAATAGGGCCTCCATTTCCATCCAACATTTGCATTACATTTGAATCTGTCAGCTTTTGCACATTCCTCAAATTCAAACTTCCACTCGTCTACTCAATTTATAAACATTTATATAGAAATTGACTTTCCTTGCTTTTGTCGCAGGAATTCTCTTCACATATATACACATATATATATATATATATATATATATATATATATATATATATATATATATATATATATATATATATATATGCACGAGTGTGGGTGTTTTTAAATCGTATAATTAATCATTGGTTATTACATTCTGTAGATGATAACACGTACACAGAATATGGTAACAAGATACAATATGCATTTTCTGTAAACGCCGGAAGGACAGTAAGATGACGTTGAAAGGAAGTTGACGTTGAGTGGTCGGAGCAGCTCACTTCTACTCCGACCAGTGGCTAGAGTCGAAGAGAGATCGGTGAGCAACAGACATTGACGGACTAGAAGGAAGAGAAAGCCATTGCTAACAATTCACTTGGTCACTGCACCAGATCTTTAGGCCACTGTCTTTTGAGTCGCCTCGGTGGAGAGAGCGGAAGGGTGACGCTGGATAGGGAGAGGACTTCAGGATTTGGATGAGTGGAAATTTTAGGGTGGAATCGTTGGAATCTTTAACGAGTGGGATATTGAGGTCTTTATGGAGATTGAGGTTAGAAACGTAGAAGGGAGCATTGACTATTGTTCTTAGGACCTAGAATTGGAATGTTTGGATACGTCTGATGTTCAACGTATCCAATTAATCATTGGTTATTACATTCTGTAGATGATAACACGTACACAGAATATGGTAACAAGATACAATATGCATTTTCTGTAAACGCCAGAAGGACAGTAAGATGACGTTGAAAGGAAGTTGACGTTGACTGGTCGGAGCAGCTCACTTCTACTCCGACCAGTGGCTAGAGTCGAAGAGAGATCGGTGAGCAACAGACATTGACGGACTAGAAGGAAGAGAAAGCCATTGCTAACACTTCACTTGGCCACTGCACCAGATCTTTAGGCCACTGTCTTTTGAGTCGCCTCGGTGGAGAGAGTGGATGGGTGACGCTGGATAGGGAGAGGACTTCAGGATTTGGATGAGTGGAAATTTTAGGGTGGAATCGTTGGAATCTTTAACGAGTGGGATATTGAGGTCTTTATGGAGATTGAGGTTAGAAACTTAGAAGGGAGCATTGACTATTGTTCTTAGGACCTAGAATTGGAATGTTTGGATACGTCTGATGTTCAACGTTTTCGCAGTTTCCCGCAAATGGGTTGCAGTAGTGATTTGTAAAGGATCAGTTTGTTTTCAGTACTTCATGTGATTTGCGGTTCAATAGTCTGTAAAGTTGTCCAAATCGTCTGTTAAGTTACTGTTTTTTTTGTTTTTTTTTTTAAGTTTAAAGTGATGTTGCGAGGTTAGTCCGGAGTCCCAGTGTAGTCCGAGGTAGCGAACTTTTTTTCGGCTTTTCGACTTCTAGGCCACTAGCGTCGAACATGTCGTGGCAACACATAGATAGATATCTATGTGTTGCCACTTTTCTTAATGCTCTATGGTGGAGGAGGGAACTTTTTGAACAGGCCCACAGATGAAAAAAATCAATCTGCTGTTGACGGGAGTCGAACACGTGTTTCCTTATGCAGGAGTGCGACATCCTCCCAATGGAAAGGAGACTCTTGAATGTGTATAACTCATAAATCTTCACTGAAATAATTAACTGGTCAAAGGCGTCAAGTTTTCATTAGTGAATTGACAATTGGTCGATTGTGGTATATTGACTAGTTCTTGAATTATAATAGGGAAGATATTTGACCATCTTTAACCTCTCCCCTCCTCCATTGAGTTGCCCTATTGACCTAACCTTTCAGGTGACCAGAGTGCATTTGACCTTTTGACATCTTGATCACTTCTTAATATAGCTCTTCCGCTACAAGCTTTACCTTCTAAATTTATAGCAGAATTATCCCAGCTGCTTTCCCCTACTGTCATATATACTTATTTCCTGATAAGCATCGGACTTTTATAAAATAAATAAATTAAATTACAAAAGGACTTGCCCTCGTTACAGGAATATGTGCCATTTCAGGTCATTTAATATTGTAACAACCCCGAATTAGATTGATTTTATTATTAATATTGAAAATATATTCTGAAAAAAATTTCATCACATGACCTTTATCCTCCGGAGCGATTCCAGTTCACTGTAATGACTTCATGTTTCACTATTCTGGTACAGTTCGCCACCTTGGACTGCACTTGGAGTCACGACTTATCTGGCAATATTGTGCGAAACTTAAATGACAATAACTTAACCGACAATTTCGAGAGATTTATATTAGATTATGATTCGTTCCCTCCGAAGTACGGAGTGTATCTGGGTCTTTTGTCGTATTTTGCGAGTCCCAAAATGGTCAACCTTACAATAAACTCCTGATGAACTTTAGGTACTGTCTGACTTCAGTTGACATGATTTCGTCTTAATTGGGCCTTTAAAATGTAGAAACCATATTTTTCCCACATACTGCACATTCGAATGTAACATGCTTAGATATCTTGTCCATGAATTTGGACCATCTGCAGACTGGTGATGACTTTATTTTCATCGTATACATATGAGGAGCTTAGTATCAAGGTTGGACAACTCCACTTTTGCTTTTTTTACAGGAGAGGCAAAAAACCATATCTACTATATTGATGTCAGTATCATGGTGATTTTTTTATATGTTATTCTTATAGGCCTCAGAAACATTATTTCAAAGGCACTACAAAATTATATAAGTATTAAGGCCGTAATTACACTTTAAATAGTGGAGTTGTCCATGTTTGAAACCAAGTCATGGAGTTGTCTGTTTTTGAAACCAAAGGGAGCCATTTGAAAATTGAACCTATCCTCTTTTGAAACCAAACAAATATGAATTTGGTATGCTCGAGGGTGTTTTAATATAATGTAATTATGTCCAATGTATTAAATCAAAATTATATAGCTAAAAATTACATGAAAAATGTTATTTAAATACAGTTTGACAAAACTGAAATGAAACTAATTTATCCTTATTTTATTAAGTTTAGAAAAAAAGAGGTACTTAGCTATCTTCTTCGCACAGTTTTACCTATAACTACATGTATTGAAGTGGCTGTGCTATAATATTCATCGCCGTACTCCGCCCGCCATACCTGTGCACAGCTAATAAAATAAAGTTATCAATTAGCGATGCGATTATTTTATGAACGACCGAATGACGAGTTAACCATTATTATTTTCTGCAGAGAGTTGTTGAAAAGTTTTTAATAGCAAATAACTGAACATTAACGATGAGATCTATTTAATATCTAGTGTGAAACTGTCAATATTTATTTGTTATACGCGAAAATTTAAATAAAGAGGAATATGTCGAGAACAGTTACCAGTACCACATTAGCTGTTAATTTATTCAGCTGAGGTCTTGAAGATACATTTGGAAGGATACTTAGCTCTACCGCTTGAGTAAAGTATGAATATTTTAAATTAAATACCGGCTGTTTTTCACGGTTGTTGTTATATAAAGCCCCTTTATTAATAAAATAATTATTCTATAGAATTGGTAATGGTCTCATTCGACTCGGCACAAAAGAAATTCTTCAAAAATCATACCTAAATCAGAAAGATTCAAGTACCTAGAGGTTTTGTCCCAAAATCCGGCATTCGGAACCACAGTGTGCCGGATAACAGCTAGTTATTAATAAGAATTGTCGCCAAATGCACTTATTACAAGTAACTATAAACATTCAGCCATGATGGATTTGCAATGCATGTTGGGAGCAGATTGCATGAATGCAAGCTTCTCATTGGCTACTGATGGAGTTGTCATTTTTTGAAACCAAACTATGTTGGAATTGTCCATATTTTGATTCTGAACGGTTGAAATAAAATCTATTTTACCTATTTTCGTTCCGTTTTTAATGAAAAACAGTTGTAAAATCGAATGCAGCATAAAAATCCACTTAAGAATCGACAAAAATCTCAAAACTGAAAAAAATGGAGTTGTCCAACTTTGATACTAAGCTCCTCAAATATTTGTTCATGGCACAATGGCCAGAAACAGTCGCCACAGTTTCTCTTAAATCCTTTCTAGCCATACCCAAGAAAATGTCCTTCTTGCCTAAACTTCTGGGGTCTATGAAGGACTTATTATGAGTCATTTTCTGCCTTCCCCAAAGTTTTCAAAGTGTTTCTTTCGACGATTCGGACAGCTGCACACGCTGTTGAACTGCAAATCTCATTTAAGTACTGAATGCAAACTGATCTTTTACTAGTCACTTCTGCTACTCATTTGGAAAAACGCCTCAGAACTCTGGAGTACAAAAAAAAACATGGAAGTTAAGATTTTTTCAAATATTTAATTCCTTAGTCCTGAAAACTATTGTCAAATATCCGTTTTGTGTTTCCAATCATAACCTCCATTAAGGACCTCCATATCCCTTTCGTTAACAATGTCGTAATTTGGAATATTATAAATTACGGCAATATAGATATTATCCATTATTGCGATTCCATATCATCAAAATCCTGAGGTTCTCCCTGTCCAGCTTCAGAGACAATGGCTCAGAGGACACATAGGTGACAACTAAACAATGTTAGTAATATCGTTCTTTCCACTAAGAACTATGACGTGGCTCCTTGACTCAGCCATTCGCCGGAGCTTGGGTACTAGAAGTACATACAGAACGCTTAGTTCTGTGACTATGTAAACCACTAATTAAGATTCGTGTAAGGAATTTCGCAATCTTGGCGTTGATTATAATGGTTATGTGATGCAAATGTAGCTGAGCCCTTTCGATTAAGGGATGCTGTAGTATAGTTTGGATTAATAATAGAATGGCTTCTAATTGGTGCGTGGATTATTCATAGTTGAGATCCTATGTCTCTCAACACTACCTGGAAATAGGGGTTACGAAGTAAGGGAGGTTTTCCTGAGGAAGTAGTCAATCTCTCGAGACGACTTATACAATTTAATCAAGTCTAGTTGGTATAAATATTAGATATCTAGAGAATGTAGTTGGTTAGGAGGTGGCGAGGGTTGTAGGTTGGTTACCGCTGGGTTAGTTCGGGACGAGATAAGAAATTCTCTGTAATAACCATCTCTTGGGAACAGATTCTATCCCTTAGACTTCCTCGCTCTTAGTCATAAATCATGAGGGAACCCCTAGATCTTCACTCCTATCTCTCTCTCTCTCCTCTCTCTCTCTCTCTCTCTCTCTCTCTCTCTCTCCCTCCCCTCTCTCCCTCCCTCTCTCTCCCTCTCTCCCTCCCTCTCTCTCTCTCTCTCTCTCTCTCTCTCTCTCTCTCTCTCTCTCTCTCTCTCTCTCTCTCTCTTTCCCTCTCTCTCTCTCTCTCTCCCTCTCCCTCTTTCCTTCTCTCTCTCTCTCTCCCTCTCTCTCTCTCTCCCCTCTCTCTCTCTCTCTCTCTCTCTCTCTCTCTCTCTCTCTCTCTCTCTCCCTCTCTCTCCCTCTCTCTCTCTCTCTCCCTCTCCCTCTCCCTCTCTAATAATGGTTTTCCATTTTAATCGACGTCAGTTAAATTATTAATAAAAAAATAAAAGGATATATCGGAGATATTTGTCATGTTAAATTAATTTTTTTTATTCGAGGGAGCAAACATGTCTGATTATCCAAAATAGTATATTCTTTCATTTAGAACCAATTTGTGAAGATGATATTTTTTTTATTGAAACTCTTGGCAGGTTTGGCGATCATTTTAGTTGGTTTTACATAAATACACAGTAAATTTAATTTTACGTAACTAGTGATGGAGCTTTAAATCTGATATAGTTTTACAGAGGGTTATAATTAATATTTATAATTAACTTATACAATCTACCTATTTACACCGTTAAACTAAACGAACTTTAATTAAAGTAACAAACTAATAATAAAGGAAGAACATACTTCGTATTTAAAATTATGTTAAAAATTAGACTAATAAACATAAAAGGAAAAAATAAATAAATAAAATGAAAAGAAAGTGGTATAAATATCACGGTTACCAACCAGTCCATTAAAATTGTAAGTTATTTTCTTAATTCAATTGAGGAAAACTTTAAAAATCATAGTTTTGGAAAATTATGTCGAATATTCATGGTTACATCTTCACTTGTAAAAAAAAATAGTCGAAGTTAAACCAATAGGCGGAGGTAGCACATAATGGTTAAATTATTAATAAAAAAATAAAAGGATATATCGGAGATATTTGTCATGTTAAATTAATTTTTTTTTATTCGAGGGAGAAATTATATTTAGAGAATGTCATATAGTCTGGTTTGTTTCAAAAATTCTATTGTGTTTTCTATATATTGGGTCTCGTCATTGAGTAAGTCAATCAAGTTATCAAGTTATGTCAAAGTTTTGTCTAAGTCCGCATTCAGTTAGTAAGTGTTTTTTAGTCAAGTTGAATCAAAATATAATATACTCGCTAGAAGGGAAAAATGGAATAAGAAAAAATGAGGAGCATTATATCTAGTTTCTTCTAGAGATTTGTCCACCGTGGGAATGATGTGGAAGACGCTGTGTAATAACGCTGGCCTCAATTTGAAGAAGCTCCGACTAGTCATCGTAGTAAATATACTAGGATTACTCATTTCTAGGGAACAAGACTCATTAATATACTGCCGCCCACTTAATATATTTCCTACGCTGTGTAATTGGGCAAAAGCAATTTATCTCATGAATTCTCCTTTTATTATAAAACTGAGATATTTAGACCTGTTCTGCTGCGGTTTATAATAGTCCGAGAGTCAGCATCGCACTTCATCATGAAGTGTTTTATGCATCCTGAAATTTTGCTATAATATACCTCTTGGGCAGATAAGAAGGTATGTATGTGTTTCCTGGACATACCTTGGAACACCAGGTACCGCGCATAGGGGAAAGGTGCAAAACAATATTGCCCGAAAATAAGAGTTTTATTCAGAAGTCAACTATATTTAATGTAAAATTAAGACAATTTTACAACGAATAATAAATATGGCAGACATTTTTAAAGGGTATAACACGTAAAAAAAAATAATAATTGTTTTTATTCTAATATTAAATGAGAGTTTTATTCGCGCTGCCATTAAAACCGGAACAGAAACAACGAACACTGCGCGGTCGTCTCATGCACTCTTACGGTTACGCGCAGTGTACTGCAGTCTATCATATTCAACATTTATTTTTATGTTTCCTGATAATTAAACCCCACAAAAGTGCCTGCCCTTTTGTAATTATTTTCAAATATGTTTACTGAAGACGCTGTTAAAATCGCAGCGTGAATAAAGCACTTCATTTAATATTAAAAATAAAAACTAGGTACTTAGTTTTTTTTTATTATTATCATTTCAACCCCCTTAAGAGTGCCTGCCTTATTTATTATTAATTTGAAAATTGCCAATTTTTTCATTAATAATAGTAGGCTTCTGAATAAAACTCTACTTTTTTGGAATGTATTTCCAAGGTATATCCAGGAAATACATATACACCTTCTTATCTACCCAAGAGGTACATTATAGCAAAATTTCAGGATGTATAAAACACTTCATGAAAATTGCAATGCTGGCTCTCGGTCTATAAGTAATTTGATGTAGGATATCTAATGAATCTATTCCCAAGGCCTTATCTTATCAGCGTTGACGAGGGAATTGAAAAAAAAAATGGGTTTTCGGAGGGTTATTCTAAATGAGGGACTCAATTTTAAAAATTCGTATTTTTCAAAGTATAAATCCAAAATAAAGACAAGGACTTCCCACGTACCCTAATTCGTCTCACATACGAGAAAGTTTATCACTGTTACTGATTGTACGGCAGTAGTGATACGGTTTCCCACATCGCGCAGCGTTATTGGTTGGTGTGGGAAGTCCTTCATTAACATAACCCCATAAGTAGAGCCCGGAAGTTAGGCAAAATGCCCTTTTATCTGAATGGATATATCGAAGAATCAGATAGAAATATATATGTTTTCGTGTATTTAGGAAGTGTAGAGACAATTTTTGTTTTGCCTATTTTGGCTATTTTAAGATTTAAAGCCTTTTTTTGCTCGTTATGCAATTTTTTTCTGCGATTTAAACATTTTAAAAAGCACATAACGAATTTCGAATTTCAGTTCATGGAAGACAAAAAAGGTTTCACAAATTAAATTACATATTGCCGTCACAAATATCAATTCGAAAGCTTATTTTCCCAACCCGTGGATTAAACCTCTGTAAATAACAGAACCTTCCTTAGTAGAAGGAATGCACAGGCATAATGAATAGCAGGAAAGAGAGAGGATGAGAGAAGTACGTCTCCTTCCTCACACCCCTTTTGCTGTGACAATGGTGTAGTTACCTGGGATTCAGGATTTAGAAATGATAAGATAATGCAGAGGAAGTTTTTCCATAATGAAAAACATTTTTTCATAGAAGGTCTATGAGAGTTGATACGTTGAAAAAGCATCTTGTTGTTGCTTGTAAGAAGGGAAAGTAAGAGTAAGTACACTAATTCTGTGATAAATTGACAATAAAGAAATGCATGAGTATTTAAAATACATATTTTCATTAATAATGAGTGAGATTCCTCTTTGCCTTCACGCCTAATAAATGCCTATTTTAATTACAGTACTGCCTATTTTCAGTATTTCAAGTGCCTTTTTGCCTGCCTATTTTAACAAAAAATAAATGCCTAACTTCCGGGGTCATATGAGGTGAGATCAGGAGATCTCGGTGGCCAGAAGTGTTATACCTCTTTCCATTGGTATAAAGATTGTTCATTTTGGATTTGCAGTTTAGTAAATAAGAATTTTTAAAACTGTGTCCATCTTCTAGAATAACCCGAGGACTGCGAACTCATTCGGAGAAATGGTTGCTTAAATGGAACAACTTCCATTTAATGCTGTCAGTTTCCTGGTATGGCGCCTAAGATCTTGCTTGACTTTAAAATTTCATTTTTTTTTGTGTGTGCTTAAATTTCAAAAGTTTTTTTTATTTAAATTTTAACTTCCATTATTATCAACTAAGAATTTTTGAACAGGTTATCTATAGGTTACCACCCTTTTCTAGCCAGGATAGGGATGAGCCAGTAGTGTGAATCGAACCCACGACTTGGCACGGAGTGTTAAGTGCTCGCGCCTTAACTCTCACGGTCACCGAGCATTTCTCAAAAGATTAAATCAAAATATGAACTGTTTATTTTCTACTCTTTCCGAAGGCCACTAGGGATAATATCGGAAACACGCTAAAATGACTCAGTTCCTGCGAGTGTATATACTTTTTTTGGGACATTACAGCTATAAAGGAGTCGATTCACTATAAGAACCATTGTCCTCCTTTGTAAATGTCTGATTGAATTGAGCTTGGAATGTGAAGAGCCAGGTCATTCTCCATCGGATCTAGTAGCTGTATTCCTACTGTCTGTCTCAGCTGCTTCAGCCTGAAGCTTGGAACGTGAAGAGCCAGGTCATTCTCCATCGGATCTTGTAGCTGCATTCCTACTGTCTGTCTCAGCTGCTTCAGCCTGAAGCTTGGAACGTGAAGAGCCAGGTCATTCTCCATCGGATCTAGTAGCTGTATTCCTACTGTCTGTCTCAGCTGCTTTAGCTTGAAGCTGTTAGGTCTTGGATGAGTTCCTTTAGAAGTTTTAGGACTTTTCTTATGGTAGGTTCAAGGTTCTTTTAGCCAGGAATGATCCACAATGATTTGGAATATTCTGGAACGTTCTGGACGTTTCTAGAAATTTCTAGATGGCGAAAATTTCACCCATTAAATCATCAAAAGCACAGCCTTCAGATAAAAACTGGTACCTTCTTTATGGACGGGAGATTGAGTTCTACCACAACATAAAACTCCACTAATCCTACCGTGGCTCATTTCTGAGTTTTAGCGACCTCCACACTGTACAACTTATTTTATAATACATACGTGTGCTCCATTTGTAAGAAATAGCGCGTTCTAATTATGTTTAGACCTTCTCCTATATTAAATCACTAATTAATTGGATATTTCATTTCATTTCTTATCACATATCCGTGTCAAGGGTCTTGGGTTCGATTCCCACTAGGGGTGGTGGCTTTTCTTTGGAAAAGGCATCAGCCCTATCCTGGCTAGACAAGGGTGGTCACCAATAGATAACCCGATCGAAAAATCTGAGTTAATTATAAATGGACGTTAAAATTTTTTTTTTTTTTTTTTTTATAATTTATTTATGAGCACCCCGCATTGACAGCGTTTCGCCCAGGTACACATATAAAATAGAAATACATAACAACAACAAAATAGTTACAATATTACATAATTACAAATCCAATTACATTATTGTGTGTTTTAATCTAATTATACAATTAACTTTGTGAATAACATACAGCTAAAAGTAAAATTAACTAGTAAAAAACAATACATTTTTAAGAAAAACTTATAATTATAAAGGAAACGAAGAAAATAGTTCCTATGTACGATATGACTATATATAATCGCAACAGTTTCTATTTACAATATAGGTTCTATGCATAATATGACAACATACATAAGAACAATAGCCCCATGTACAATCAATAGGAAGGATCCTATGTAAAATAATTATGAATAAATGAATAAATCACGTCATGAGTGATGTTTATAAAAAAAAGAAAAAGAAAAAAAAAACCTTTCAACGGCGATGTTAAAAGCATAGTTGGGTCGTCTATAACATCAAAGACAATGAATTAAGAAAATTAAGTGGTTGTTGTAATACATACTACACCCACATGTTGACTATTTGAGGAGTTTGGTCTGGGGTTTGTTAAATTTTGTTAAAAATATTGTTGTCTTTAAGAAAGGTAAGTATAGCGTTGATATGGTGACTGCTATCACGGAGTAGTTCGTTCATGTCTCGTGGAATTTCCAAGTCTTGTCTCAAATTACAGTCTGTCAGTATATGTTGAACTGTGAGGTCTTTGTTACAGATTTGGCACAGTGGTTTATCAGACTTTGTCATAAGGTATTCATGAGTTATACGTGTGTGGCCTATCCTGAGTCTGGCCAACACTACTTCTTCTCGCCTTGAATCCCTGTATGACGAAGCCCAGTCGCTTACGGTCTGTTTAATTTGTCGAAGTTTGTTTTCTGTTATGCTCGACCAGTTAAGTTGCCATTTGTCTTTTATGTCGTTTTTATTTTGCCGTGAAACTTCTTTGTGGTACAATTTAAGTTGGCCATAAGTTGGTTCCTCCGTCACAAGTTTTGCTTGTAAGTCAGCAGCCGTGCTTTGTCCTAAGTCTTTGTGTCCTGGCAGCCACCATAGTGTGATGTGCTTTCCAAATGTATGTAAATTGTGAATTTGCTCTATAATTTCTATGCATGTGGGATGTGTTGTGTACATGTTCTGTAAGCACTGGAGTGAACTCAAAGAGTCGCTACAGATGATTACATGTGGCTGGTTGGTTAATGGGACGTTCTGTAGTGCAAGAAGGATTGCACGGAGCTCGGCTTCTAAAATGCTAGAATATGGTGGTAGCTTTAAAAGGAAGCCGCTATCTTGGATTATAGCTGCAGATCCGACACCATTTGGCGTTTTGGACCCATCAGTGTAAAATTTTTGTGTTTTGTAATAAATGCTTTAAAGTATTCTGTGTATAATATTGTACTGGCTGGATTTGTCTTTTTGAATTTTGTGAGTGTTAAATCTATATTATAATTTTGAGTTATCCAAGGAGGTGTTAGTGTAAGTTTCTGTGTAATAATGTTTGGATTGCTAAGACCAAACTCCTCTTTCACTCTACGATATCTTGTTATGAACGGTGGAATGTGGCCTTCTCTGCGTTCATAACCGTCAGCATGAGGGTTGTCTAGTATGTCACTTATACAAGAGGTATTGGGATACGAAATAATTTTATTATAAAATTTACTTATGAGCATAGCTCTCCTAATGTGCAATGGAGGTTCTGATGATTCAGCATACAAACTTACTGAGGGGCGTTAAAATTTAAATAATCACATCTCATAACATAAAACCGATAGGGCTTAATACAACCATAAATTTAAATTCTAATTAAAAAGGAAACTCAAAAATATAAAATTTTAATCACAATTCGTAGTTAGTATGTATACTTATTAAATTTGTTAAAGGGGGTATACTACCTTGTGTAATCAAAATACAAACCATTTTCTCCAATTTATGAAAAATAAATAAATCAATATTTTTCAATTCTTTTTGTCCAAAGTTTTATGTGGGATGTTTACCAAAAAAAATTAGTTTTAGTTCTTCGGAAAAAAAATGGCGGCGCTCTATCCAACGAACGGAAACCCTATTTTTTTCAATGGCGATAGTCCGCAGGCGGTAATTTTTACTCTAGAATAAAAAACTAAAATTACTTTGAAATCAGAATGTAAAATCTAGTAAAGGACGTAGGATTTTCAAGAAATGTTAATTTTCTTTAAAAAATTGTGAACAATTCTTAATTTTATATTAAATAATCCGTCGAAAATCGGCCATAAAATCGTTATAATTTAATGAATCGAAAAAATTCTACATACTTTAGTACCTACCAATTATCCTTGGGATGCTGGAGTTAAAATTTAAAGTTGATCGAGGGAAAATTGAAGGGGCCCGATTTGGAAAACTTAGTTTTCAGAAAATCGACTTCAAAGTCCAATGGTACTGAAATGTTCCTTTTCCTTTGTTATAATTTCATGTAATAAAGATAAAAAAAGCTTTTAATTTTTAAATGTATCGGGACTTTCGTTGAAAGTCGAATTTTTGGCACATTTAAAAACTGATCCGACAAATTAACACTCTTAGATATTATTTTTGATTAGTTAAGGAAGCATTTAATCTCATAAACAAGAAAATGGTAAAACGATAGTTACAATGTAGGTATTACCCCTTAAGTTGTCTTTAAAAGACTTCGATACGTTACCTGGGACTTCTACTAGACAGCAGACTCACATGGAACCCACACACACGACTAAAAAGACAAGAGCTGAACAGGAGATTTCGACTCTTACGACGACTACTTGGACCTACCTCAAAGCTTACGACACACAACAAACTGACTATAAACAAAACTATAATCAGAACAAACACCCAAACATACAACGAATACAAGCATTCCAATCCAAAGTCCTTCGTAGAATAGTCAATGCTCCCTTTTATGTCTCCAACAAAACCCTACACAACGACCTCAACATTCCCTTCGTAAACGACCTCGCCAAATCCCGTTTCCTAACGTTCCATTCCAAATTGCAATCCCACCCAAATCCTAGAGGTCAATCCCTTTCCACTCAGACCCATCCTAAAGACCTTCCCAGGAGGCTTAAGAGACTTTGGCTCCGTGACCAGCTACCCTAGCAGCGGTTAAAAACAGTGAACATATGAATATATGATTGGCTCCTTCCATATACTACTCACTGAAATGTAAATAGGACGAGCACAATTAATTATTGTACTATATGAATTGTACAGATTTTAAATAAACATAAAAAAAAAATAAACAACAAAAAAAAAAAAAAAAAAGACTTCGATAACACTAGTTATCGTAGACTAAAAACTCTAGCGTGACGGACCATTTAATTGTCCGCTACATTTTGAATAAACTTAACTGTAGCTGCTATATGATGGATACTATGTGGGACTATCAGTTGAAATGGTTAGGGGCAACAAGATTAAGTAGCATACAGAGCTTCTAGTCATATTTTAGTAGCATTTCCATCATAGACTGATAGTCCCACATAATATCCAACATATAGCAGCTATATAGTGTAGATGGAGATAGTTAGCCGCTGTAGAGATACGAAGACAGGTATAGTTGGGATTCGGCTAGGAGAAAAACGTCAGACTTTCAAAAAGAAATCTGTATTTTGGACGTTTCGACTGCAACAATGGCAGCCTTCTTCAGCTAAAAAATATATACAACTTATAAGTAAAGAAAATGTACAACTAGTAAGTAAAAGACAGGCAGAAATGAGCGGAGTAAATATATCAATACAATAAATTTTAACCAATCTTATTTTTAAAAACAATGAAAATACGGTAGTTGGAAAGTAAACAGCATGTAGAAAGTGTTAGTAAAAACAGTACAAAAAAAAAATTAAACAGTAAAAACAACGAACATTTTTTATGTAGTGAAAAACAACATGTTGTTTCTCCTAGCCGAATCCCAACTATACCTGTCTTCGTATAGCAGCTACAGTTAGGTTTTGTTAAAAATGTTTCTTGGCACTATTTTCCTCCGACCCCTTCAATTATGCCCTGTAGAAATTATATGAAATGATTGATAAATTCGTTTTTTTTTTACGTGTTCAAGTGTCTTATTGCTTCTGATTAATAATTTCATTGTTAATTATACCTTGCTTTATCGAAATGTAGTTTTATTTTTGTAAATCAAAATCCCTTCTCACTTTTCCTTCTTCCGTCATTAATTCCTTTCCTTGTCTCTCCTTCTGCTTTAAGGTTAAGGGTTGAACTTTGTGTATCCTATTGAAGTGACCTTCTAACCTTTCCTGAAATAGGACCGGCTAATACATTGATGATGTCTTTCTATTCCCCTGATGATTGTCTCGAGGAAGACCAGACAGTTCCATTTCTATTCTTATTCATTATTCATACACCTATTCTGGATATATCAGCCGAAAATGATGGAGAATTGTCTAACTTATTCATCTTTATTTTCATACTTTGTGGTCGTCGTCAAAGTTGCTTCACATTTGACAGTTAATATTAATTCGAAATTGAAGGGGTTATACTACTACCTTTGGTGATCAATATTCATTTTCACCAATTTATGAATAACATATAAATCAATATTTTCCAATTCTTTATAACATAAATTTTATATGGAATGTTAAAGTATCCAAAAAAAAAAAAAAAAAAAAAAATGGCGGCGCTTGGTCAGTCGAACGGAAACCCACAGAAAGTCCAAAGGCGGCAATTTTTAATCTAGAACCGAAAACAAAAATTATTTTGATAAAAGAAGGTAAAATCTATTAGAATACGTAGGGTTTTTACGAAATATTGATTTCATATTAAACCTGTCATAAAATCGTTATAATTCAATTAATTAAAAATATGCTACGTACTTTACTAGCAAATATCATTAGGAAGCTGCAGTTAAAATTTAAAGTTGACCGGGCAAATATTGTAGGCACTAGCGTATCGACCGGTTTGAAAAACATAGTTTTGAGAAAAACTATTTCAAAGTTTAATTTACTGAAATGTTCTTTTTTTTTTTGTTTTGTAATTTTTTTTGTTATAATTTCTTGTAATGTAGTGTTTTTTTAACTTTGAAATGTATTGAAGGAGGACCGGTGGTAGTGAGTTTGAGGCCATTTAAAAACATTTCCACCATATAAACGCTTTTGGATATCATTTTTGATTTGTTAAGGATGCATTTAAGTCCATAAAAATGATACAAATTAGTATATATATATATATACATATATATATACATATATACATATATATACATATACATATATATATATATACATATATATATATATATATATACATATACATATATATATATACATATATATATATATATATATATATATATATATATATATATATATATATATATATACATATATATTAAATTTCTTCGATGGGGTTCATATGAATGGTTGGTAAAAATGCAGTTTCCAGCCCTCCAAACCGATTTCTTTCAAACTTTGCACAATAACGTATTTTGATGCACTAAACACGAATACGATAAAAAAAAAACGTCGGATTTAACTAGGAAAGAAGTTATTAAGCACTAAAGTTCACTGTTATGCAGGTTATGAGAGCTATTAATTATAGAGAGTTGGATTGACTGGGGTTTTGTTATCTTCTTGAGCGAGCGGAAACGCATCGCACAAATGCCCTTAAGCGACTGGTGAGGATGCCCTTAAAATTAAAAATATTTTCGAATAAATGGTTTCTCAACATTTCAAATGAGAGTTCTCTGTTTCCCAATGTTACATATCTGCGCATGCGCGTGTTTAGAAATACGCTGATGACGCCTAGTTTTATAACCTTCCTCACTTTAGTGCTTAATATTATATTCTATTAATTTTAGCGAGTTGGATTGACTGGGGTTATGTTATCTTCTTGAGTGAGCGTAGCGAGTGGAAACGCATAGTATGCCTTAAAGTCGTCATTTATGCCTTAAAGTCGTCACAAATTTAGTCGTTTACATTAGCTCTCATAACCTGCATAACAGTGAACTTTAGTGCTTAATAACTTCTTTCCTAGTTAAATCCGACGTTTTTTTTTATCATATTCGTGTTTAGTGCATCAAAATACGTTATTGTGCAAAATTTGAAAGAAATCGGTTTGGAGGGCTGGAAACTGCATTTTTACCGAATGGTTTTTGAGACGGTTGCTCCTCTCCATGTCGCGATATTTCGTCGGTTTCCTCTCCGACTTCATCAGGCTGCTTCATTCGTGCCTCGTGGTTACTAAGGGAATGATGAATCATCACTTCTCGTGTGTGGGTTTTACGAAAATACAAAAATAACGTGTTGCCGTCACACGATCAGATATCTGCTGTAAATTCAAAATGAATTTAATAAATTACCGTATATAACTGCGAATTACTGTATAAATAATATCACTGCATACTAGAGCGCACTCTTGTACACTAAAAAAATTAAATTGTTTAGTAATTATAAATAGAAACAAAAAGATAAACTAAAAAATATATATAAATAAAAAAAAGTCCGTCACGCAGGAGCTGCATAACTAAGCACTTTCCTCAGAATTTGGGTAGTGTAGACTGCTTTCCAGAACAATTTGCTTAAAATATCCTACATAAATAAAATAAAAACGTGAATAGTTCTCATTTTGTAATGAGTAACTGATCAATTATTAATTTGCATCCAGAGTTATGTTTACACATGGTACCTACTACACTACGTAATAAATACAAAAATCCTCATATTATCGTATTTTGATCTAACGCAGGAACAGGATACAGTCACTCTAGTGGTAGAAAGCGCTCCTTGCGGCGGCTTTGTGAACCTACGTCTGCCGGCTTTTCTATTCAAATATATTACAAATTAAACCCCCGCTTTCCGATTGACCGATTCAGCTCATTTTTACAACACTTCTTTCTCATGAGTTACCCACGACGTATACAGCGTTTCGTTACAATACAGCAGAAATTACGACCGGTATGAGTATATTAGGAATTTGGGTCCGGTGTAAACCCCCCCTTCTAATGAACCGATTTAGTTTCTTTTTACAACACATATTTACCTGTAGATTACCACTACGAATACCGAGTTTCGTCCAAATATACCAAAAATCACGGCTGGTAGTGGCGAATTGGTATTGTGGGTCCGGAGTAAACCCCCCCTCCTAATGAACCGATTTCGTTTATTTTTACAACACATATTTATCTGTGGATTAGCACTACGAATACCGAGTTTCGTCGAAATATACCAAAAATCACGGCTGGTAGTGGCGAATTGGTATTGTAGGTCCGGAGTAAACCCCCCCTTCTAATAACCCGATTTAGTTCATTTTTATATCTCACTTTTCTCTCTATATTAACACTACGAATACCAAGTTTCGTTGAAATATAACAAATATTACGGCTGACATAGTCAAATAAGTGTTTTGGGTTCGGGGTAAACCCCCCCTTCTGGTGGACCGACTTTGGTGGTTAACGAACTCGTTCAATCGTTTGCTAATTGAATGCTATATACCAAGTTTCGTGACGAAAAAACAAAAACTCCTGCCGCTATCGTGTTAACAGACACATATATATATATATGCATATATATATATATATATATATATATATATATATATATATATAGATATATATAAATTTTAACGGGGGTCATTTTCGGTGTCTACTAGGTAGGATCGATAAAGATTTGAAGAAATTTTTCAAAAATTCCGTCATGAGTCCAACCTCAATAGCTACTTTCCTTCGGAGGAAAGTGCTAAAAAACGATAAATATGATAATAAGAAACAATTACAGAATTAAGTACCCTTATACTTCACCCTCTAGACCTGAGTTTATATTTGTCTGTTCGCTCTCTACCTCGCGTAATAATGGACTGAATTTTATTTTATTCGTTACAAGAAATACTTTGTGCTATATGATAGAGTAAGTTCGTTAATCAGCAGATTCCCTCCACCACAACATAGTTTTGGGGGGAAATTCGCGCGTAGAAAATCGTAACCTTACGTTTGTTCGCTACTAGGCATCCAGGTATATGTTTTCTTAGTTATTTGACGTGGAGAATCTATTGAAACTAGTTCTAAGGCTATATCTTTTAACCGTTGTTGAAACAAACGGTTTTTTCTTGGGATATTTAAATAAATGTTTATATATATCTCGAAACCGGTTGGTAATATTTAATATTTAACTAAGGGCTAACTCAGGTTGAGCATAGTCTGTCGCCTCTATTTTCGCACTGTTTTGGCCGGCTGAAGTATCAGACATTCTTAGCGCTAAATCTTCCGCTAAGTTCTGTACTAATACTGCTAGCACACATTTTAATACAGTATTAAATATACCACCAGAACTCCACAAGAACATAACGGGTATAAAACAACCATCGGGGTGTACTGCCTTCGACCAGCTGTCTCCCGTAGTCTACCTGCCAAGTCCGAACTCTCGAATCATCTTACGATGGATCAGTACCAGGTGGATGTCTGCCAGCTTTCAAAACATTCCTATTACATGTTTCCTAGCAAGTTGTTAATGCTTAAAATCTCTGTTGTACCTTTTAAAATGTAGTACCAAGAATTCTTTAACGTCTTAAACGGAATTAAGCACATATTAGAAATCGGAATATCGGGTGTTTCAGACTGCATAACGAGGTTTTTTTACTTTATGATATTTCCTAGCTGGAATACCAGGCTTCGCTCAGGGAGTTTATATGAGATCGTGTGCACTGGAGAAACTGATTTAATGTAATGGGTTCCAAGAAAACCGTTTCATTGAAACGTACACACTGAAGCAACTGTTTTTCTTCAGTTTCGTGATGGATTCTGACGACGATGGGCTTGTATTGTGGCTGAGAAATAAAATAAAATAACGCAAGTACTTGGTTTGCCCGGTGATTTTTTTTAAAGTACTTTAGGTCTAATTTTTTATGAGTGATAATGGGGAAGATAACCCTAGGGAAGGATAGTCAGGTTCATTATTGTTGAAAATTCTATGCTGAATTTATTCTGGACCCCCCCCCCCTCCTCCGTTGTGGGGTTTATCCTGGCTGCATTATGGAAGCTAATGTCCTGGGAAAATGTTGATATTTAGGAGGTAACGCCCTATTGCTAATATTTATACTCCATTTTACCATCGTTTTCATATTTTCCCTCCGCAAAAAAATTATCATTCACTTAACTCTGAATAATATTTGCGTGGTATTTATACCCGTGAAAAGTAAACTGTTTTTCATTCTCCGAGTGAAAGTAAATATTGCGGCTGCCTTGTTAAAGAGTAAATGGATAAAGAACCGATTGGCCAGGGGCCAGGAACGGTGTTCCTTGCTCTTCCTACTCCAGACATTCTGCATTTACCTCACCAACTACTATTCTTCTTTTTCTTTTTCTTTTTTTTTTACTTTTTTTATTTCTATCTTCCAAACTGCTTGATGTGAAATTCTTCTCGCCACTGTCTTTTAGTGTACTCAGCAAGACTTATGTAGGATTTTCGGCTCAATCTCAATCTGTATCGCGGCGAGCAGCG
The DNA here is from genome assembly GCA_946811695.1 of Gonocerus acuteangulatus. Taxonomy (NCBI): domain Eukaryota; kingdom Metazoa; phylum Arthropoda; class Insecta; order Hemiptera; family Coreidae; genus Gonocerus; species Gonocerus acuteangulatus. The sequence goes on along the minus strand of OX328130.1, from coordinate 74,442,548 downwards.
ATATCTGACTGCGAGTGGCGGGCGATCTACTTGTATTACAAAGTATAGCTGAAGACGTCAAACTAAGGACGATCTGTCCAGCGAGGTAGTCTTTATCGCTTTGCCGGGCGATACAGTTGTAAAAAATTACAGATTTGTCGTGCGATCAGTTTGGTAAAATGAGTGAAGAAACTGAATTATTGGTTGAAAATCATATGTTTTGAGGTTTTAATAAGAAAATGCATACATTTTATCTTGCTAATTGAATGTATACTATTTAAAATAACAACAGTATAGGTCACAAAGGATGTCGCGTCCTATGTGATGTCCACATATCGCAGACCATCGCGACGATCGTTGGATCGCTGCCCAATCAATGGTAGTTATTGTAAAACGTAGGGGATATATACATATATATATACATATATATATATATATATATATATATATATATATATGTATGTAGTTGTACTGAGAAAATTTTGGATGAAAAGGAACTAAAGGCTAAATAAGTGAAAGTCTTATTAAGGTCACTTCAAAGTAATTTGATTCGATTCAGAAGTTCTGTTGCTGAAAATAAAATAAAGGGAGAGAAACATTAAAAAAAAAACATGCTATATAAAATAAAGTTTAAACGATAAACTAATGAATACAAATATATAAATAAAGACATATCTACAAAATAAACAAAAGGAAAAAATAAATCAATAAAATTAAATTCATTATCGAAATAAAATAAATTAAAAAAAATATAGAAAATTAAAAAAAAGTATATGCAAAAAAGGAATAAATTAATAAAGAAAATCAAATGGAGCAATGAATAAAAATATATCTATAAAATAATTAAAAGGAAAACATAAATAAATTTATTTATTTAAATTTTAACGTCCATTTATTATTAACTAGGAATTTTAGGACGGGTTATCTATAGGTTACCGCCCTTTTCTAGCCAGGATAGGGGTGATGCCTTTTCTTAAATAAATTAAAAATGGTATAAATAAAATAAGAAAATTGTTTTATAACAGCACTATATTATGGAAATCGAAGTTTAATGGCGGGTAATGATAATTCTGTAGTTTTTCCATAATTATAACCTATTGAACATAACTGCAAAAGTAATACATCTATCGTATGTTTTTACAGAAAAATCACTACAATGCCATCTCTAGCATGCCGAATAGAATTACATTTTCAAATAAACGTTGCTAGATAAATCCTTTCAAAACTATCGTATAATGTTAACAATTTGTGATATGTAAACCCTGCGGATTACGGGGGGGAGGGGGCTTTTGTAGATAAATAACGAGTCTGCTGCTGAAGTATACAGCTGGTTGGTTCTGCTCTTGTGGTTCCTTTATTGCAACTGAATGGGTTTTGTTTGAACTTTTTCTACTTTATCTCGATTCTCACTTTCCTGAAGAGGAAAACACTCTTCAGATCGATATCAAACTTTAAGGACTTGTTCCCGTGTATTATAGTAAAGGTATTTTTCCTTAACACATTGTTAGGACGGGGAATAAAAGTTTTCAAGCCGGATTGGAACCTATAGAACCACCGGTATAGAGTTCCTTCATTCTTTGTATAATCGGCAAAAGCCATATTGGTGTCTCTAAAAGCATAGGAAGCTTATGGTATTCCTAAGGCGGATTGGCCTAAGGCTTATTATCATTCCAAGGAGAATAGAGGTCATAAAGAAAAATAAAAGAAGAAAATTTTCCTTGGAATAATAAGAAAAAGTCCGACTCGGAGGAGTTGTGTCATCTTAGCGCGGTTCCGTTTATATCCCTAGTGCTAGTAGTAAAGGAATACAAGCAGTTATTGCTAGGTTTTGATCTTTCCTTAAAAATATAAATTAAATCTTAAAGAAAAGGAAGTTTAAGGTGCCACAACAGGAAACTGATATTATCCTAAGCGGGAACGACTCGCCCGCCATCTCAACCTTCGCTCTAGGAAACCACTATTGCCACTACGTTTCTCATTTTATTGCCTTATTTTACTAAAATACCAATTTTACTCATAAATGCAATTTAAAACAGAAAACAAACACTTTTAAAGTTTTAAGCACTTATTTCTCCGATTGACATCGCCCCATCGAAAATTGCTTCAGAACCTTTTTCGTAGAGAATTTACTAAGCATTCGAATTGTCACCTTCCACTTACTGCGATTTCCCAACCGTTTCCGAGATGTTTACGAAAATATTCTAAGATCCGAAAACTTCCATGTCCACCACTCCAAATGTAACCTAAGTTAAAACACCTTGGTTTAGATGAATTTCCAAGGTGGAGAAAATATTTCAATTGAATCCCACGATTCTAGGAACCGATCAAAAAATAATTAGTTACAAAAACATTTGTTCAAACCTTTCTCAAAAGCGAAAAGATATTACCTTGTGTCTGTGTGTGTGTATATATATATATATATGTATATAAAATCAGTCCCGTAACAGACCACGAGGGCCCTGAGGGGCGGATACTATAGAGGTATCTGATTCATGACCATACGGCACAGGGAGATAGTGTGGTCAGTACTATGCTCCGGCCGCCTGATTTCCCCTTGGCTGCTTCGACTGCTAAAGTCATTAGCACCCAAGGTACCCATTATTAAATTTATTAAAGGTTGGGTTGGCCTAGGGGCGGTCAGGGAGGCCGAATTCATCCCATGAACGAAGACACTAGAAGAAAAAATCTTTAGTGTTTGCTCGGGATTTGAACTCAGGCCTCCAGCTTATCAGTCCAGTGCTCTACCACTGAGCTAACCTCGCCCCCTATATACATATAGCCCCTATTATATATATATATATATATATATATATATATATATATATATATATATATATATATGTATATGTATGGACGTGAAATTTTCTTTTCATCACTTCCGGATTGCGTTTTAAGGCAAACCTCATAAGCGGGTTTCTTCCCCATGGAGGGAGGGAGGAACCGCGCTAAAAGCTGACGCCAAACGACCGTCATGTCTAAATAATGGCTATCAGTTGTACGTGACAGCTTTATCATCAACAAATATACAAATAGAAGTAAAACAATTTAGTTTTATTTTATAGGATATTTTAAGGAGACTCTTCAGGAACTAAACAATCTTTCTGAGGAATGTGCGTAGTTATGCACCTCTTGCGTGACAGACCTCTTTTTTCAAGGAGAATTAAGGCACATGCCGAACCATACATACTCTACTGTCGTGCGGGAATAGCATCTAACGGGTTTCAGGCGATGCCCTTCGCTATAGTTAATGTCGCTACAATAAATTACATAATTAACAAAGAAATAGTATTATCCTTATTTTTAATTGATGTTTACATTCTTCTAATACTTATATCTCTCGCGCTTTTTATTGGTGTCTTGCTTTTGTAAATTTTACTGCGCCAAAACTGGTCCAAATTGTAAAACATTTAGACAAAATTCTAAAATTTGAAATAATTTCCAGTAAAATTTTGTATATATATTTTTGTCTAAAATCAACTGAGGCTTAATGTTAATGACTTGGAAGCATTTTGTAAAAGAAAACAAAATTTAAATGAAGTTAATACAAAATGTAAGAATTTATAGTGTGTACAATTATAATCGTTAGTTTTAATTTAAAAACTTGTTTTCGTATTTAAAAATTAAAATTAATAATAGGAATAATTTGATATTTTTATCTTAGGATGTAAATTTTTAACTACTGATTTGTTGTGAAATATGTATAATCTATATTTTATGAGGTTCATCCTAAAGACGCGCGGAAAACTCCTGAATCTATGAATCTAAACTATAACCCGTAGGGCCCTACTACGATATATTAGTGAAATATGTTCAATACAAATAAAATTGAAAATTTATTTCGCTTCTTAGGGGAATGCCCAATATTAAATGACTTTAAAAGAAAGTGGTTCAAGAAATCAATCCTTGAAGAATCTTCGATTTTTGAATATCTTAATTTTCAGGATTGAGCGAAAGTGTATGGTTTTCTTAGAGTCCGCAGACGAGCAGATGCCCATTGTGGAGAGGTTTTTATGTATTAATTTTTTTTTTTTTACGGCGCATCTACATCTAGGTCATTAGCGCCGATATCCAGGGTGCAGCGATTAGTTTTACCAGCGAGCCGTGGGATGATAAAATTCCTTCCGGAGGTTGGGAATCGAACCCACCATCTCCCGCTTATGAATCCAAGGCGCTAGCCATTAGACCACTGGAGACTCCTTTATTTTGTAAATATTTTAGTATTTGTATTAAATAAAAATATTCACTCATTCATTCATATTTATATTTTCTGGCCTTGGTAGTTTCAAAAGAAAGTGTTTCTTGAGATTTTGTTGATGTCGTTTGTGCCGTTATTATTCGTTTACTCCATCCTTCAAAAGGTATCTGAAGGGGAGCCATTCTTGGACTACTTGGAAGATATCTTGGTATAAAATCTTAAAATTCCTGCCATGATTCATTTCTTTGTAGGAAATGAGAATTCTTTCTGCGACGTCCATTCAAAATTGAGTCAAGGAACATGGAAAAAAAAATCAAGAAGTGGATTAAACATTGTTTTCCTCCAGACAAATGCTTTGTTATTAAAAATTCTATCTCTCGCGCTTTTTATTGCCGTCTTACTTTTATTTATTTATTTTATTAATTGAGCTTATCGCAACTCAGGCTAGGAAACTGCAGCTTGAAAGAATTGAAGTAAGTAGAAGAAAGTCAATAATATAGTCAGTGATAAATTGTAAAATAAATAAAAAGTACGAGTCGTAAGTAAAGTAGTACTTATTAGCTGAGAGAAGTAACTTAATTCTCTGTTGATATTCCAGTGTCTCACTCAGTGATATTTACTTCTAGAAATAAAAAGGGGGGAAGGAAAACAAGAGGGGAGAAAAAGCAAAAATAAGACAAATAAATAGACAGATAAAAGAAGGAAGGAAAAAATAAATTTATATTATATATAACAAAAATAAACAATTGAAACAGGGGGAGAAAAAAAAAAAAAAAAAAAAAAAAGAAAAAAAAGGCGTTGCTAGATTTTATCCAGAGTTTTGATGTTGGAAAGGAATTGGAATATGTCTGAAATATGTTTGCTGTCATCTGAAAGTAATTCATGCATGTTTGATGGTAAGTCAGTGTTTAGCCTGAGTCTACAGTCTGTAAGTAAGTGTTTAACAGTAAGTGTTGTATTGCAGTACTGGCATATCGGTCTGTCTTGTCCTGTCATAAGGTATGACTTTTATAAAATGCTGTATGAATACATTATGCAAAATGCGCTTTGCAACTTAAGAATCCATCCTAAAATATTAAAATTGAGAAGATATGACCGACCGTTCGGAAGTAGGAAGCGTTGATCGTCGGGGTTTCGGTCAGTGTCCTTATTCAATACAATTGAGAAAATCTGGTCGACCGTTCGGAAGTAGGAAGCGTTGATCGTCGGGGTTTCGGTCAGTGTTCTTATTCAATACAATTGAGAAGATCTGGTCGACCGTTCGGAAGTAGGAAGCGTTGATCGTCGGGGTTTCGGTCAGTGTTCTTATTCAATACAATTGAGAAGATCTGGTCGACCGTTCGGAAGTAGGAAGCGTTGATCGTCGGGGTTTCGGTCAGTGTTCTTATTCAATACAATTGAGAAGATCTGGTCGACCGTTCGGAAGTAGGAAGCGTTGATCGTCGGGGTTTCGGTCAGTGTTCTTATTCAATAAAACACATTTTATTTGCTAAAATGTATATTTATTGCCGCCAACGTTTCGGCTTGCTATACAGGCCATCTTCAGGGCTGTAAAAACATATATGGTATAACAATGGTAAGGACAAAAAAAAAAGGCTAGAAATATTAACATAAATATGAACATAATATCATATTTATGTTAATGTTTCTAGCCTTTTTTTTTGTCCTTACCATTGTTATACCATATATGTTTTTACAGCCCTGAAGATGGCCTGTATAGCAAGCCGAAACGTTGGCGGCAATAAATATACATTTTAGCAAAATAAAAATAAAATAAAATGTGTTTTATTGAATAAGAACACTGACCGAAACCCCGACGATCAACGCTTCCTAAAATATTAAAACAATAAAAGAAAAGAAAACACTTTTAAGAATTCAAATCATACTTTCAACATTGAATTCAAATAGAGACGGTAGTATAGTTTTGATGAGGAATGGAAATAATATATTATTATGATAAACATAAAGTATTAAATATTTAAATGTTTGTCAATTTCCTTATAAACAGTTAATTTGAATTTTAACGTCCATTATTATTAACTAAGAATTTCAGGACGGGTTATCTATAGGTCACAACCCTTTTCTAGCCAGGATAGGGGGGGGGGACTCGAACCCACAACCTTTGGTATGTTAAGTGCTCACGCCTTATCAACAATTAAAGTTTTTTTGAATATTATCACTCTTTAATGATTATAACAATTTTCTCATACCTATTTATGTAGCTGTTTGTTTTGTTTTTTTAATTTGAGTAACAAATTTAAATATATTGCCTTAAATCTATTTATTTAATTTTTGTTGTTATTTGTATAAAAACCTATTATTTTGTAATTTGTATAATTAATCACTCGCCTATTACTAATATTTATTGATTGTGTAAGCATTTTTCACCTATTTGATAAATTATCAAAAGGAGTCGATATTTAAATACTTATTTAAGTAAAACTTTTTTTTTCTATTAACATTTTTCTGTATATTTCTGATTTTCCTTAAAACCTATTTATTTTCTAGGCCTTAATATACAATTATTAACATAGATTCAATGCTATGAATTATTTTGTGTAAAGTTACTAAAAAATTCATGAGAATCTCCTTCGTTCCCACGTAGCATTTAAAATAAACAAATGATAATTTCTATTCCGAACATTCATTTTTTACACTAAAGTTTCTGAGGTAAAAAAAAAACTTATTAAAACTCCATTTCTTTTGATCTGCAACCTCAACGAACTTTTATTTTTTCTGGCTATCCTTCTTAGGTGTTTGGATTGGAATGTTTGAATGCGTCTGATGTTCCCTGTTTCACCCAGAGTTCTGATCCGTACGTACACCCATCGTTTAATGAGGAATTTCAGGCTGCCTGATCTCTGTGCTGACCACACTATCTCTCTAGTCTAGAATCTGATACCCCTACTATGTCTACTCCTTGAAGCTTGCTACTATGTAATATTGTATCTAGGAGGATATTCCCGACTCTTCAACGTCTTATCCCCCTAACAATGGGATTTCTCTGAGATCCTTGCCCATTTCTCTTACGCCCCCCTGAATCTAGGTTCATCTTATTGGATCAGCTTTGTAGGCAGCTTTAGTCTTCTCTTCGTCTCATCTTCTCCATTCAGGCAAAATCTGACGAGTACTCATCTAGAAAACTTTAACTTCTGAAAAATTAATTTACCGGACATATTTACCGAGGTGCATTTGATCCCAGTTATTTTTTATGCTTGAATATTTTATTTATTTTGTATTCGGCCATTTTCAACGCTTTTAAATTACCTAAACTATAAAAACTGATTATGAGTCGTAAAGGGACACTCCCTTTAGTACGTAAACACTCATTAAGAGAGGTTTTTTCCATATTCAAATTTCATTCAACATGCGTTGCTAGGACGATAACAGGTTAGCTGTTACTTTACTGTATTTATTCCATAGTATTATTTTTATTCTCGGTTAATTTCAACTATGATTGCAGGCCTTGAATAACTAGAAATAAACTGTGATTTTGTCCTTCATAGAGTTTACACTATACCTGGTAATGGTTCATCCGAAGTAATAATATCCTGAACCCTTGCACAGCCTCCTCACCCATCAGTATCCCCAGTCAGAACACTTCTTGGTCATACTCGCAAATATAATCGGTGTTTCCTAATAACCTCTTGGAAACATATTTTTTTAAATTGTAACTTACATTTATTATTGACAACGAATTTTAACCTGTAGTGGTCAAAGTCCTGTTCCTGTTATTGGCAACCTACAGATAACGTGTTATCTCTAGGTTATCTGTTTGTTGATACTGGTCCGGAGCTCCCATATGTCAAGAAACATTATGCTTTGATTACTTATCAATTGATGTATAACATATAGTATGACGGGAACTGTGGGATAAACTGCACAAAATTATGTATTTGCGTTAATTTTGATGATACATTATTTAACGCAATAAAATAACTACTTATCTGCCGTGACGAAGCACGGGTATTCAGCTAATAACTACTTATCTGCCGTGAAGAAGCACGGGTATTCAGCTAATAACTACTTATCTGCCGTGAAGAAGCACGGGTATTCAGCTAATAACTACTTATCTGCCGTGAAGAAGCACGGGTATTCAGCTAATAACTACTTATCTGCCGTGACGAAGCACGGGTATTCAGCTAATAACTACTTATCTGCCGTGAAGAAGCACGGGTATTCAGCTAATAACTACTTATCTGCCGTGAAGAAGCACGGGTATTCAGCTAATAACTACTTATCTGCCGTGAAGAAGCACGGGTATTCAGCTAATAACTACTTATCTGCCGTGAAGAAGCACGGGTATTCAGCTAATAACTACTTATATGCCGTGAAGAAGCACGGGTATTCAGCTAGTAACTACTTATCTGCCGTGAAGAAGCACGGGTATTCAGCTAGTAACTACTTATCTGCCGTGAAGAAGCACGGGTATTCAGCTAATAACTACTTATCTGCCGTGAAGAAGCACGGGTATTCAGCTAATAACTACTTATATGCCGTGAAGAAGCACGGGTATTCAGCTAATAACTACTTATCTGCCGTGAAGAAGCACGGGTATTCAGCTAATAACTACTTATCTGCCCTGAAGAAGCACGGGTATTCAGCTAATAACTACTTATCTGCCGTGAAGAAGCACGGGTATTCAGCTAATAACTACTTATCTGCCGTGAAGAAGCACGGGTATTCAGCTAATAACTACTTATCTGCCGTGAAGAAGCACGGGTATTCAGCTAATAACTACTTATCTGCCTTGAAGAAGCACGGGCATTTAGCTAATAACTACTTATCTGCCGTGAAGAATCACGGGTATTCAGCTAATAACTACTTATCTGCCGTGAAGAAGCACGGGTATTCAGCTAATAACTACTTATCTGCCGTGAAGAAGCACGGGCATTCAGCTAATAACTACTTATCTGCCGTGAAGAAGCACGGGCATTCAGCTAATAACTACTTATCTGCCGTGAAGAAGCACGGGCATTCAGCTAATAACTACTTATCTGCCGTGAAGAAGCACGGGCATTCAGCTAATAACTACTTATCTGCCGTGAAGAAGCACGGGTATTCAGCTAATAACTACTTATCTGCCGTGAAGAAGCACGGGCATTCAGCTAATAACTACTTATCTGCCGTGAAGAAGCACGGGCATTCAGCTAATAACTACTTATCTGCCGTGAAGAAGCACGGGCATTCAGCTAATAACTACTTATCTGCCGTGAAGAAGCACGGGTATTCAGCTAATAACTACTTATCTGCCGTGAAGAAGCACGGGCATTCAGCTAATAACTACTTATCTGCCGTGAAGAAGCACGGGCATTCAGCTAATAACTACTTATCTGCCGTGAAGAAGCACGGGCATTCAGCTAATAACTACTTATCTGCCGTGAAGAAGCACGGGCATTCAGCTAATAACTACTTATCTGCCGTGAAGAAGCACGGGCATTCAGCTAATAACTACTTATCTGCCGTGAAGAAGCACGGGCATTCAGCTAATAACTACTTATCTGCCGTGAAGAAGCACGGGCATTCAGCTAATAACTACTTATCTGCCGTGAAGAAGCACGGGCATTCAGCTAATAACTACTTATCTGCCGTGAAGAAGCACGGGCATTCAGCTAATAACTACTTATCTGCCGTGAAGAAGCACGGGCATTCAGCTAATAACTACTTATCTGCCGTGAAGAAGCACGGGCATTCAGCTAATAACTACTTATCTGCCGTGAAGAAGCACGGGTATTCAGCTAATAACTACTTATCTGCCGTGAAGAAGCACGGGCATTCAGCTAATAACTACTTATCTGCCGTGAAGAAGCACGGGCATTCAGCTAATAACTACTTATCTGCCGTGAAGAAGCACGGGCATTCAGCTAATAACTACTTATCTGCCGTGAAGAAGCACGGGTATTCAGCTAATAACTACTTATCTGCCGTGAAGAAGCACGGGCATTCAGCTAATAACTACTTATCTGCCGTGAAGAAGCACGGGCATTCAGCTAATAACTACTTATCTGCCGTGAAGAAGCACGGGCATTCAGCTAATAACTACTTATCTGCCGTGAAGAAGCACGGGCATTCAGCTAATAACTACTTATCTGCCGTGAAGAAGCACGGGCATTCAGCTAATAACTACTTATCTGCCGTGAAGAAGCACGGGTATTCAGCTAATAACTACTTATCTGCCGTGAAGAAGCACGGGTATTCAGCTAATAACTACTTATCTGCCGTGAAGAAGCACGGGTATTCAGCTAATAACTACTTATCTGCCGTGAAAAAGCACGGGTATTCAGCTAATAACTACTTATCTGCCGTGAAGAAGCACGGGTATTCAGCTAATAACTACTTATCTGCCGTGAAGAAGCACGGGTATTCAGCTAATAACTACTTATCTGCCGTGAAGAAGCACGGGTATTCAGCTAATAACTACTTATCTGCCGTGAAAAAGCACGGGTATTCAGCTAATAACTACTTATCTGCCGTGAAAAAGCACGGGTATTCAGCTAATAATTAGATAATTAGGAATATGTGCAAAATGCGTTTAGTGCACTATGATTATTTCCTGAGATTCAAGGATAGTGTAAAGAAGTCACCAACTCACTGGATTGATAGTTTCTGACTTCTAAAGATGTGGATTTCTTGGAGTCTCGTAAAATAGCGTGTTTTCTCTCTTAAAGTGCTATTTTGAAAATTTTGGGATTTTGCACATACCAAGATATTCCTTATAACCATCGAGTTGTGCCTTATTCCTCATATAATGAGGTTTATGATTAATGATAAAATATCCAATATAGAAGGTGTCTGAGTTTGATATATGATTATAAAAAATATACCATGGGGAATCGAAAAATAAATTCCTTTTTGATGAAAACTTATTTAGGCCGACATGGTGAACAAATAGAGAATAAATCTTTCTCAAGTTTCACTTCATGTCAAAATAAATTGAATGTCGTTTATCATTTTGTCCAATGATAAGTGAGCGAGATGCTATATTTTATCCCCGCACTCGAAGGGTTAATAACTCGGAGCCTTTTCTTTCTCTGTCTCGACAATTTCCACATTTTCCATTCCATGTCGTGTTTTTTTATTTCATTTTCTTTCACGTTTCATCCATAAATATTAGTTATTTGTATTTATCGAAATACCGACGAACCTTCCCGTACAGAGCAATAAAGTCGACAGGTTTTATAAATATTTCCACTCACAAACCCCAGGGGAAAGCCTTTAATTTTCCAATGCGTTTTTTTTTTCTTTTTTTTTTTTTTTTTATTCTTTTTAGCACTTTTGGAATGTATTTATCTATTGAGATTGTACTCATGAAAGAATTTTTAAATAATTTCTTCAAATCTTCAACGATTCTACTACGTACCGAAAATGACCCTCGTTAAAATGTATATATAGTACAAGACCAGCCATGGCTGGTGATTGTTCTTATTAGATTAAAAAAAAAAAAAACTTTTAATTTATATTTTGTTTGTTTTTGACCATGATATTAAATGACGAATACTATGTATAAGAAATACATTTTTGCCTGTAATGAGAGACCAAGTTTGCCAAAAACTAGTCCACATGAATAAAATGGTTTAAATGAAGTTTTGAAGCAATTTTGTGACCTGTAAGGCCTTAATACATGTGGAAGAGGTCGTGTTACGAGAGAAAGTATCTATCTATCTATATATATATATATATATATATATATATATATATATACATATATATATATATATATTATATATATATATATATATATATATACACACACTGACATACATGTGTTTGTGTGCTAACACGATAACAGGGTTACGATTTGTTTTTTCGCTACGGAACTTGGTGTATAGTATTGTCATAGCAAACGATCGAAAGAGTTCGTTAACCTGCAAAATTGGTCCATCTGTAGGGGGGGGGGTTACTCTGTAAACCCCCGGCAGTAATTTTTGTTGACTTGCTACGAAAAACGGTATACTTCGTGGGAAACCCAAAGAATAAAACCTTGTGAAAAAAAAAAAAAAATAAACGGAATCGGTCCATTAAAAGTTTCAAATTGAATTAACTAACTGGAATTGATTATTGCTGTTTCTACCAGAGGCGCTGAACAGCAGTATCGGGTTTCTGCGTTATTTGATTGTGGCGCGTTCTCTTTTATTATTCATAAAGATCAATAAACAAAAATGTGAAAGTTTTGTGTATTTATTAAGTAGTGTAGTACTTCGCATACATAACACTCTGTACAAAAATGAATTAAAAAATTAATAATTGAGTAAGCTGCTCATTACAAATATACAAGCTCATAACTATTAATTTTGTCTTGCATTTATAAAGGTTATTTTAAGCAAATTATCCAGGAATACACCTTCTGAGAAATGTGTTAAGTTATGCAGCTCCTGCGTGACGGCCTTTTTATGACGGTGCTCAAGATCCCATAAAATAATAATAATCATTACCTATTCAGCAGTAAACATACATTGACAACTCATTAATATGCCCAACCTTGAAAATAATTAAATACAGGGTGTCTACTGCACGAAAAAGTCACGAAAGTCATAAAAATGTCACGAAATTGAAAATAGGACACGAAGATCACGAAAAAGTCACGAATTTTGAAACAAAGTCACGAAATTTCAGTTTTACCGGAGTCTAATGTAATCCCGGTACTTCGGCGCATTCATAAATGTCGCCGTTTTTTTATGCATTTACAAATCAATTATAAATTTTTTAAATATTGAAATTCTATACAAAGGGCCAATTTTAAGGCAATAGTTATAGCTTTTTCATTTTGATTGAAATTATTTTCTTTTTAATGAACATGAAATTTGCTTTTTAAATCATTAAAATGTCACGAAAAAGTCCCGAAAACGGGTTTCACAAAAGTAGTAGACACCCTGAAATAGTTTATTGAAAATAAATGAAATTTTACTAAAACATTGGATATTTTAAAAGTCCCGCTGTTCTTACGGAGTAATACTACCTGGTATTTTTTTTTTTTTTTTTTTTTAACCATTTTATTTTTTATGAGCTTCCATTAATTGTTCCTTAACTTTTTTTTAATATATATATATATATATATATATATATATATATATATATATATATATATATATATATATATATATTTCTTTATTGATTATTACATCCTGTATATAAATACATCTGGTAATATGATGAATGATACAATATGAAGGTTCTGTGCTCAAGGCCTTCCAACTTCATCCTCGATTAACGCCAGAAAGACGCTCAGATGACGTTGAAAGGTGCCTACACAAGCTCCCTTCTGCTCCGACCTGTGGCTGGAGTCAAAGAGAGATCGGTGAGCCACAGAAAATTGTCGCACTTGAACAAAGAGAAAGCCATTGCTAACACTTCACTTGGTCACTGCAGCAGATCTCTAGGCCAATGTCTTTTGAGTCGCCTCGGTGGAGAGAGTGGGTGGGTGGCACTTGATAGGGAGAGGACTTCAGGATTTTGATGAGCGGAAAGTTTAGGATGGAAACGTTGGAATCTGGATAATACAACATCATTAACGAGTGGGATATTGAGGTCTTTATGGAGGTTGAAGTTGGAAACATAAAAAGGAGCATCGACTATTGTTCTTAGGACCTTGGATTGGAATGTTTGGATACGTCTGATTTTCGATGTGTTCCTTAACTAATCAGAAATAATATCCAAGTGTGTTTATGTGCCGTAACAGTTTTTAAATGTGCCAATTGGAGGCCCGGTAGCCGTGAGCGTTAAGGCGTGAGCACTTAACACTTCGTGCCAAAGGTCGTGGGTTCGATTCCCACTATGGGGTGGTGGCTTTTCTTTAGAAACAGGAAAAGGCATCAGCTCTGTCCTGCCTAGAAAAGGGTGGTAACCTGTAGATAACCCTTCCTAAAATTTGTAGTTAATAATAATGGACGTTAAAATTTAAATAAACAAATAAAAAATAAGTGTGTCAAAAATTTGATTTTTCAACTGAAGTACTGATACATTTCAAAATGAAAACCCATTTTTTTTTTATTGCAAAAAATTATGAAAAAAAAATCATTTTAAAGCCGATTTTCTCGTAAGTTTTTCGAATCGGGTGATACGCTAGCGCTTTCAATCTTCACCTGATCAATTTTTAACTGCAGATTCCTAATGATATTTGGTAGTACAGTACGTAGGGATTTTTCCATTTATCGAATAATTAAGATTTTATGACCGATTTTCGAGGGATTGTTTAATAGAAAATGAAGAATCGTTCACCATTTTCGGAAAGATTAATATTTCTTAAATTTCTTCTTTCAAAATAATTTTAGTTTCTTGTTCTAGATTAAAAATTGCAACCTGCAAACTATCACCCTAAAAAAATGAGGGTTTTTTCCGTTTGTCTGACACTGCGCTGCCATTTTGTTTTCGAGGAATTAAAACTTACTATTTTTTTTGTTGTACTTTAACATCCCATATAAAAGTTATGTCATAAAGAATTGAAAAATGTTGTTTTATTTGTTATCCATAAATTGTAGAAAATGGTTTTGATTTTGACCACACAAAATAGTATTTTCCCTAAAATGATGAAGCTGTTAGTTTAATGACATGGGATTACAGCTCCCCTGTATTAATGTGTATATCTCACGATAGAGAAGAGATATTGATGAGTATAGATTTGCCCGCTAATGCAAGCCCATCTATTCCCAAAACCCTGAGCTGGTCTTGCACTAAAAGATAAGGACTGGAGGTATTTTTCTCCTCCTACTGATAAGAGATATGTTATCTTGCTCCTGTAGGCTGGTGTTTACTTGTTAGTCTTGGGTTTTATCTAAGCTACCCTCCCTTCTAAGGCACTTGGTCAATCTTTTTCATTAGGCCTACGCTTCTCCCTTAAATCTCAGGATCAGAAATCAATATACTTTCCTACATTTTAGTAAAAATAATCAGATGCAAATTGTTTGGCTGCACCTACTTGTGACCCTTATTTCTCCCGATCCGATCCGGTTTCGTTTGACCGACAACGGCCGAAGCGAGTGCCTACATTGGTCTCGACCCGATCCGATCCGATTTACTCACAGCTCGTCAGCAATGACCTCCTAGTGACATGAAATGAGTGATTAATTTAAGAAATACCATCTAATAAACATAGAAACCTTCGATTAGGTTGAATGTTGTAGATAAGAGAAGCATTAGTATTCAAATTTTAAAATTATTTATAAGAAAGGTAGCTAGAAGGTTATTATTATTATTATAGAAGATTATTATTATTGGGGGTTTTCTCCTCAGTCACCTGGGATAAATTCTTTCGGGGGCCGTTGCCAACCGAAAGAATTGTTTTTATCGATTTTTTTTTGTTGATTTTTTACGGGCGTTCATTTAAAAATTTCCGAACCGTTCTGGCGGTATCAAGCAGGACCGCTTGTTGGGCATTTTTAATTAGATCCTCCGGCAGTTTCAAATAGTTATTTGCGGCAATCGTCGTTTTTGGAATGAGCCCGTTGGTCGAGATTATGACGGCTGTAATCCTTGCGGAATCCAACTTATACAAGTCATTCAGCTCTATGGCCAACTCCTGATACTTGCACAGTTTCTCAGCATATGATTTCCGGACATTCTCATCATTGGGGATTGCGAAATCAATAATATCGGCTGTCTTACTTCCCTTGTCAATGATAAGAATGTCTGGTTTATTGTGATGGACAGTACGGTCCGTTAACATTGCTTCGCGAATTTTATTATTATTATTATTATTATTATAGTATCTATGTTAATATGAACAGTGCGTATATTTTATTCTGATGAGGTTTTTGATTCAAAGGTTAAAACTTTGGTAAATAAAAATGATGTTACCAATGTGTGGGATATTCTACTTTCTAAACACATTTGAAGATTACTCAGTGTTGAAAGTGTTTGATTTATAAAGATTGTTTTATATTATAACATGTGGTTATACTTACTTACTTACTTGGTACTTATCACTTTGTCATTTTATTGTTTCAGAAGGTCTAAACACATTTAGAACATCATATTCCTCAATAATTATTTATTTAGTTCGCTTTTCAAGTTTTATGTCCAAATGAAGCTTTTTAGGGCGTTCTAGACATTCTGCAACACTAAAATTTCATAGTTACTAAATAGATTGTACCCACTTAACACTTAGTGTATCAAATTGATACACAGTCTGGGTTCAGTAAGATGCCATGTGTATCAACTTGATACCCAGTATAGGGTTTGGTTTGAGACACAAATTGTCCTCCTGGAACAACAATGAGTAGAAAACTTACCGCCAGGCCTTGTGTATAAATTTTACACGTTCACAATGTTGTAACTAAATGTAATAAAAAATTAAATATAATTATCATAAAATAACAAAGGATTTAGTTGGAAAATAACAAAGGATTTAGTTTGAAAAACTGAATGGCCTGGGTAATTTCTATGATTTTGTGGCTTGCAGCCTAAGAGTTAAATCTTAGTCTAAATAGCTGGACTGCACTAAATCAGAGTGATGCTTTTAAAAACATTGAATCCCATTTTAGATTAGGTTTTTTTTAATGATAGCCAGACTACCTAGCTACCAGCCTTCCAACAGCTATTAACCCTTTGCTGTGTTTTTGATTGCAGGTGGCCCTGGCACACAGAACTACATGGACTACGATGACTCTGGCTACCAGAACGGACCTGCGCCTTCTGCGTACGGAGACTATGTGAACGACAGATATCCGCCACCAGCTATTGACAAGTTTGTTCCATCAGCATTACTATCTCCCAGAAGCATGCTCCTTCTTACTCCACGGTATTCTCATTCCATATCCTACCTTCCTCTCTGTATCCTCAACCGTTTCCTTGTCCGATTAACCCAATCTTTGTCATTAGTGTTTGCTGTTCTAAGAAATTATCAGCACATCAAGCAGTATTAATATATTGCTTGATATTTTAAAAGCATTTGTAAATTCTGTTTAATTGGAATTAACAAATCCGAAATTGATACCTCAAATTGGGCGCCAGTGACTTTTTCTAAACACACTGATTTTTTAGTACTATGTTCTTATCATATGTTAATTTAGAGAATAAAATGAGGAACAAAAACCAAATATCTTCATTTGATATCCTCTCTGGCATTTCTCTCTTCCATGTAGAAGTATATACCTTCGAAGGGCCTTAAACATTGTTATTTTAAATTCCAAAACACTGCTAGGTTGTATTAAATTCATTTTTGCTTCTTTTCATGTCAGATATAACATCAAACTACTCTTCAACTCATATAGATTCGAGTTAGTAATAAATAAACAAACGGAAATGAACTGTTATCTGCACTAGAGATCATGTGATCGGAAAAAGTCACTGGCACACCAATTGAATGCCTCCACAAATTTGCCTAAGAAGATTCATGTGAGATAAACTAGTATAGTAGAAGTAGTCCTAATTACTCATCAGTTTACTCCTTTTATTGGTGCTTTGAAGAAAAAAGTTGAATTGTTGCCCGTTTTCAAGAGAAAAAAAATGTTACCGCCAATTTCTTGTCAGCATAAGGCTAATTTCATTTCTTTTTTTAAAAGAAATGCCATCACTCCTTGTTGGATTAGAATCCGTGACCCAAGGCACAAAGCTGGCGTCAACACTCACGACTAATATTTTTTATAAATATTATTAATGATACTAAAGACTAATCCCTCCCCTACGCCTGGGGTGGGCAACGTTCTGCAGACCTGGCTATATTTTAAGAAATATTCATAATATTTTTTTTATTATTAAAAATCCATTAAACTCCAAAACAAAGTGTTGTGAATGCAACATAACTTCTCTTACATACAATACAATACAATACAATATAAAGGGACCTGGGCCCTTCGCCCTTGTTCACTGCGACCCCATTGGATCTATTGTGATTTGCGTCCCTGTCTTACTCCCTTTCCAACTTGCAGCTCCTCACATATAGCTTGAGCTCCTTGGGAGTAGCCTCGGCTATGTCCTTGGGCGTAGCAATTGCCTTCCCTATGTGCACTAGCCTGTTGTAGGCCAACGCCTCACATTCGCAGAGGACGTGCTGTGAGGTTTCCTCTTCTTCGAGGCACCAGCGACATGTAGGGTCCTCTATTAGTCCCATCGTGCACAGGTGTTTTCTTAGCGGACCATGTCCAGAGAGAAGTCCGACTATCCTTCTTAGTTCTTTTCTTGTTAGTTGAAGGAAATACCCTGTCCTATCTTTCGAGATCCGGACAAGTAGCTTTGCCTGCCTCATACCTGGCTTAGCCTGCCAATTCTTTTGAATTTCATCTTGTTCCCAGGCATTTACTACCTTTTTGACAAAGCTTTTTGAAACACCGAAGAACGGCTCAGGACCATGAAGTATCTCCTCCGATCCCTTCCTTGCCAGCTCATCGGCCTTCTCAATGCCCTCATGTCCCGGCACCCACACAAGCGTAA
Source organism: Gonocerus acuteangulatus (assembly GCA_946811695.1). Taxonomy (NCBI): domain Eukaryota; kingdom Metazoa; phylum Arthropoda; class Insecta; order Hemiptera; family Coreidae; genus Gonocerus; species Gonocerus acuteangulatus. Next base: position 74,424,010 of record OX328130.1, on the reverse strand, counting down.
CCCTGTTACGCCTGCCCAGATCACTTAGGGCACTGTGGCAATCAAGCACTAATTTCGAGGAGACACTATGCGATGCAAGTGCCTTAAGTGCAGCTTGACTGTCACTATTAATTCGTATCTTCTCTTACATAATGCTAACACTTGTACGATGAGAATAAATTCTGTCTACAAATTTGCCTAAGAAGATTCATGTGAGATAAACTAGTATAGTAGAAGTAGTCCTAATTACTCATCAGTTTACTCGTTTTATTGGTGCTTTGAAGAAAAAAGTTGAATTGTTGCCTGTTTTCAAGAGAAAAAAAATGTTACCGCCAATTTCTTGTCAGCATAAGGCTAATTTCATTTCTTTTTTTAAAAGAAATGCCATCACTCCTTGTTGGAATAGAATCCGTGACCCAAGGCACAAAGCTGGCGTCAACACTCACGACTAATATTTTTAATAAATATTATTAATGATACTAAAGACTAATCCCTCCCCTACGCCTGGGGTGGGCAACGTTCTGCAGACCTGGCTATATTTTAAGAAATATTCATAATATTTTTTTTTATTATTAAAAATCCATTGAACTCCAAAACAAAGTGTTGTGAATGCAACATAACTTCTCTTACATAATGCTAACACTTGTACGATGAGAATAAATTCTGCTCTCCCACAGCAAACACTGATGTCTCTTTCGTTTTCTTCCTTCACCTTAACACTTCTCCTATCTCTAATAATAAAAACCAACTTATTGTTTGAAATAGAAGTTATTTTTTGTATTTTCTCTCTTGGTAATGACTTCATGTAGTTTAGTCATATGAAATGAAGTTTTTGTAATTTACAATTGTTAGCTTTAGGCTTTGCTCTTCTTTTGTTTTTAATACTCTTTTTTATTATCTGCTTGCTTAATTAGACCATTTAAACTTAAAGAATATTTAAAATCCATGAATTTCAAATTTCATTTAGAATTGTACTTCATTTCATTTTTATTTTATCATGCAGCTCTAGTGGATATACTCTTTAGACAGTTATTAATAATGTTCTGAGTTCTATAGTTGTCTGAAATCTAATAAAAAAAAAAGTATAATAACCATTAACAACAAATAATAAAGAAATATCATTATAACATCAATTCAGTTCACATTAATAGTAAATGTTTTAAAATAATAATTTAAAAACAATGATGAAAAATAAAAATAAAGAAAATTACAATCGTAAAAAGCAAGACTCCAATAAAATAAAGAGTTATAATAATTAGGCAAATAGGATTAGTAAATATGAGGCGACGACTTTCAAAAAAGGATATGTCCAAATCGTAAAACTATTCAGGGGACACGTCTAAGCTAGTATAATTCCTTTACGAAATTAATATTTATGATGCCACACTACCATTCATTTCCTTATTTTTGATGAGATTTAATGAATTTCCCCCAAAAAAATGTTTTTGCTGTGAGGAAAAAAAAAAAATTTTTAGAAAAGAAATTAATTTGGTGACAAAATGGACTTAACCCATTAGCGCTGGAGTTTCTATTTTTTCAAAAATTTAAACACTTTTGGTATTCACGAGTTAACAAAGCAACTCCAGTGTTACCATATGTGGTAATGCACGGCGCTATTGGGTTAACCCATTTTGAAAGTCATCGCCTCATATGTCAATATATGCCTGTATAAACGTACACAGACTTACACAAGTATACAACTATGTACATAAGATTAATGTGAACATCCATAATCAATAACAATGTTTTTACAAATATTACACACAGATAGGCAGACACATTCTCGCTTATTCAACACAAATACACATGAATAAATACATATGAATTTTCATATGATTTTGCGCAAAAGTAGTAAATGAAACATTATTTTGTAATTGTTCAACTTTGAGACAAATCAAAATTCAGATTTCAATTTGAAAACATTAACCCAGAAATATAATATATTTTGGCTGGCTTATAAACATTGTCCATAGCAGTGCAAGAACTGAACCATCTGTAAAAAAAGAAATGTCAGTTTGCAAGTTATAAAATAAATAAACTTTAGAAAAGTAACTGTAATATAAATTAACATCAATAAGCTAGCATTAAAACAGAAAAAAAAACAACGGCAGATTAACTCTAAAACAAATAATCAGAAATAGACTAACCTTAGCAAACTTAATAAATATAAAGAGGCCCTCACACTGGCAAAAATATTGCTCAAACATTTATTTTTTTTTGGGGGGGGGGGTTGAGAGCTGGGGCTCTCAACCACCCCCCCTCTGAAATTTCCTGAGGATGAATGAAGAAGTGTTTGAGCAACTGTTGAGTATGGTTTGCCCTCTGATTGAGAAACGTGATACATGAATGAGGACATGCCACAAAATATTGACAGCAAAAATATTCTAAACTTTCAGAAAACTTTTGAATGGCCACAAAATATTGAAACCCCCTTTTTTTGCACAATATTTCTCCTCCCACTCGTAATATGTTTATACAAAACCAACATCTTCAATTTTTTGTGTAAACATTTTGTCAGTGTGAGGGCCCCTTAAGTAGACTAACCATAAAATAAGTAAACTTTATCAAATTAATTGTTGAATGAATGTAAAATATATTTAAAAATAACTAAATGTATTGAATAAACATTCAGAATATAAGTAAAAAATGAATAAATGAACAGGACTGTTATGTGATGAGTTTGAGCAACGGCTCTGAGATAGGGTGTTTGATGTACAGTAGGTTTATGAAAGGTGTGCCTGGCAGGGAAGCCCTTGTACCTGGTGGACCGAGGGCCTTCCCTATTCCAGCGAACGGTGGCGCACAAGGAGGATCTGGATGTGTACTCATGGCGTATGGACTCGACCCGCAACAAGCAAATCCTGACAGGCTCTTCAATCTATTCTGCCTTTATGGCAATGTAATCAGGGTGAGTATTTATAATTTGTATCTCTGTTTTGTAACAATAAAAATAATAGATATCTACTATATATTTGTCAAATACCACTCACTGACCTATCATCGCCCAGCCCAAACCACTCACTCACTCACTCACTGACCTATCATCGCCCAGCCCAAACCACTCAGTCACTCACTGACCTATCATCGCCCAGCCCAAACCACTCACTCACTCACTGACCTATCATCGCCCAGCCCAAACCACTCACTCACTCACTGACCTATCATCACCCAGCCCAAACCACTCGACAGCAAAATTTGAAATTTTCCATGCACACTCCCTTTAGGATGTAAACAATCGCTAAGAAAGGTTTTTTTTTATATAAGTATTTTTAGAGGGGTTTGAATTTTTAGTGGGTTTTAAAGAGAGCATGCACACCTACACAGCATGCGTTGCTAGGACGATAACAGATCAGCTGTTTCCATATTTATTTTTTATGTAGCTGATGGACATGATATGAGTAAAAAGAAAATGCAATTCATCTTTGATTTAATAACAATAATATAATATGATAAATAATGAGCACAAAGAGAAACGAGACTACAATAAAATAAAGAATTACAATAATTATGCAAATATGTTTGATGTATATGTCTACAATATACTTGTATCTACTTGCACATGAATGAAAAACAATCATGTCCAACTGATAGCTGGTCATAGTTGGCGGCAGCTTTCTAATCATTCCAAGGAAAATCTTCTTTTGTATTGTGTTTTTTTTTTTCTTATACACTTTTTGCTTGGAATGATAGTAAGCTTCCGGCCTGTATATAAGCCATCAATTGGGTACATGTGTTGTATTTTATTGTATTCATTTTCTTTTCTGAATTTTCTTTTTAGAATTAATGAGTTTTCTTGTCGTTTCCTCCGCCGTACAAATGATGATTGACAATCCTAATGGAGTCCTTTATTATCGAACGAGCCAGTGTTTCAAAGCCATATCTAACGTTCCATCTTTTGAAAACATTTTGTACGAATGAAGGCATGGAGCCTCTTGCACCAAAGAGAAGGCCGATTACCTCCCAATTTACGAAAATAGGGAATACATTTTTCATAAATGGATTTTTTCTCTTTGTCAACTGATAAGGGCTGATTCTCGTCTTCTCAAACCTCACAGTCGGATCCAAAATAATTCCGGTGGATGCCTGGCGATCTATGACTACAATGTCTGCCCTCCTTGCAGCTCACTTCTTCATACACCTCAAATCCAGTTTTCTTCCTGAACAAATCAGCAACATAGGTTCGCACCTTATGATGTCGATTTATTCTTAGAAGTTCTGATTTCTGACAGACGCCCAGGATGTGGGGGAGAGTTTCAGGCTCGTTGCAGGCTCTGCAACGGAATCCTGAGCTTCTGCCAGGAATTGTTCGTACTGGAATTGAGTTCCAATTCAGCTTGATGGCTGTGCTCCATTCGCTGCAAGACATTCCTATTTTCGTCGACATCCAGGAATTACTTTTTTTATATTGAGAGAAGAGAATCACGCCCTTACCCTTTACGGAAGCTGACACCATTCATGAAAATGAACATAGGGGAAATGTGAACATTCCAATCAAATTATTCGTTTAAGTGGCTGATGTACTTGTTGACGTGAGTAAAAATAAAAGTTAAAGACAATTCAATTCACTGTAATAGAGAATAATTTAAATTATAATTCAAAAACAACAATGGTAAAAAGTTTGATTTATTTGTCTGCCCAATGGACTCTAATGTCTGGTTGTGTTGTTTTCTATCCCAAACCATGGTATTCTCTCCAGTTTGTCTCTGCGGCATGAGTGCTCAAACTCGAACTGCTGGTCAACTACCTCAATAGTATAAGATGATCGATCAACTCTGAGAGGCCGCAAGTATGTGTGATGCAGGATTGTCATATAGGTAGGGTTTATCGTGGCACGGATATTATTTTTCGAAGAATATGCATTTTTTTAGGTAAGTATAGGTCTGCTCTAAAATAAAAATAATCTTCCTCCCAATTGTTATTAAAATGATACGTTTTACTTTTCTTTGCCACTCTTATTTTCTATTATTTATTAATAAACTTTGTGTCGATATATCACCTTCAAGTTACAACTCAGACTGGCACCTATTCCTGGAGTCGCAAAATTTATGTCGGCACAAAGTAAGTCTTGAATATCTTCGCCAGCTAATGACTCTAGAAATATGAGGGGGAATTAAAAATGCAACTTTTTTTGATAATTCCTTTAATAAAGCCAACTTTGGCCGCCACCAGGGGGTTATTACGATAAAAGAAAGTGATAAGGTGGTTATTCTGGCCTAATTGTGGATCGAATAAATTTTAGTTGTTTATTCATTACATTTTTTTTTTTTTTACTTACCTACTAAAACAAAATCTGTGAATAGTTCTGTATCGGAAATCTTTTCCCGATATCGACTCAAAAAGCACTTGTGATTAACCGTTTGAGCACCCCTGCACTATGGGATTGATTGGACTGTATGTATTGGGTGAATTTTTAAGAATTTTATGATGGTTCTGGAAAAGGGCTTATAAAATTATAAGTTAAATAAGTATTTTGAATCTTACCTTTAAAGTTAGGTCACTACACCTGAAGCGGCATCGTAAGGAAGAAAAATGATTGTTGGAAGGAAAAGGGCCGAAAGGAAGAACAGAATCTTGAAGTAGACACGGAAGGAGATCGCAATGGGAGTTTGAGAGAAACTATGTGGAACCTTAGCAGCCATCGGGGGCCTAGGGTATGCGATAAAGAGAGAGAAATTTGATTTGATGATTAAAATCCAAACATTGACGTTTCAAATTACTACAGCATTCATGTCTTTGGTTCAACCCAAGAAGTTGGTGTCTGGACCATACTGACCATTCAACAGTTGTTCGCCATCTGGAACAAATCGGTCATATAAAAACCTCCATTACTTTTGCACAACGCATATAAATCAAGACTGCATATATAAACGTTATCTCGTTACTGAATGATGAAAACATCGGAAAAATCACATGCTGTTATTATCAAAACTTGGGCACAGAGTTGAATGTTATCTACAAATTAGATTCTTATTGAGGAAAAGCATTGACCATCTCTACAGATGGATTGATATAAAACATATATTTAATGAATGATGCTCCTAAAATGTTACTACATTAATAATTGAAACTAAAAAATAATAATATCTGAATTGTCTCAATCATCTTAGATTATATTTTGTTTCTTACACAACTAAATTGATGTTTCGTTTAGATTAAATTTTTGAAGACGAAAGAAGGCTGTGCCATGATCCAGATGGGAGATAGTACATCGGTCGAGCGATGCATTCAACATCTGAAGAATGTTCCTCTCTTCGGAGGACAGCTACAGCTTGGGTGAGTCCTCATTTTAAATCTTTCATTTGATTTGATATACTACTTTTGAAACTTTTACTATTAGCACTTTTTGAGATTGTACTCGTTCAACTGTGAAAGGAATGTAAAATTTCTTCAAATCTTCATCAATCCTACCTAATTGATTATGAATATGGTTATAATCATAGGATTTCAAGGTGTGATTATCATTAGGATTATAATCATAATCACAAGAGTGATTACGATTACATTTTTTAATCACACCTTTGATTATAATTATACTCGTTATGAGAACATTTTTCTGTGATTACGACTGTAATCACAATTTATTCTGTCATTATGGCTTTAATCACAACTATTTTTTAGTGATTACAACCGTAATCACAATTTTGTCTGTGATTACAACAGTAATCACAATTTTTTCTGTGATTACAACAGTAATCACAATTTTTTCTGTGATTGCGACTGTAATCACAAAGTTTTTCTGTGATTACAACTGTAATCATAGCCCTTTTTTGATTATGAACATAATTACAAATTTTTCTGTAATTCTACAGTAGAGTAGAGTAGGGTTTATAAATCTAATTCGACGCAAATTGGCCAGATGTCGGTGCGCCAACATCGACGCGACAAAAATTATTGATATGGCCTTAACAATGGAAATTGTTGTTATAGGGCCATTCCATGTCAATTCAACCAATGAAAGTACTGTTTACAACCTGACCCTCCTAGATTTTTTTGAAATTTTGAATCCTAATACCTCTAACAACTCCTTGAATGGTACAATTTTTAGCACTTTCCTCCGAAGGAAAGTAGCTATTGAGGTTGGACTCATGACGTAATTTTTGAAAAATTTCTTCAAATCTTTATCGATCCTACCTAGTAGACACCGAAAATGACCCCCGTTAAAATTTATATATATCTATATATATATATATATATATATATATATATATATATGCATATATATATATATGCATATATATATATATATATATATATATATATATATATATATATGCATATATATATATATATGCATATATATATATATATATATATATATATATATATATATATATATATATATAGGTATATAGCATTCAATTAGCAAACGATTGAACGAGTTCGTTAACCACTAAAGTCGGTCCACCGGAAGGGGGGCTTTACCCCGAATCCAAAACACTTACTTGACTATGTCAGCCATAATATTTGTTATATTTCAACGAAACTTGGTATTCGTAGTGGTAATATAGAGAGAAAAGTGAGATATAAAAATGAACTAAATCGGTTCATTAGAAGGGGGGGTTTACTCCGGGCCCACAATACCAATTCGCCACTACCAGCCGTGATTTTTGGTATATTTCGACGAAACTCGGTATTCGTAGTGCTAATCCACAGGTAAATGTGAGTTGTAAAAATAAACTAAATCGGTTCATTAGAAGGGGGGGTTTACTCCGGACCCAAATTCCTAATATACTGATACCGGTCGTAATTTCTGCTGTATTGTAACGAAACACGGTATACGTCGTGGGTAACTCATGAGAAAAAAGTGTTGTAAAAATGAGCTGAATCGGTCAATCGGAAAGCGGGGGTTTAATTTGTAATATATTTCAATGGAAAACCCCGCCAGACGTAGGTTCACAAAGCCGCCGCAAGGAGCGCTTTCTACCACTAGAGTGACTGTATCCTGTTCCTGCGATAGATCAAAATACGATAATATGAGGTTTTTTGTATTTATTACATAGTGTAGTAGGTACCATGTGTAAACATAACTCTGGAAGCAAATTAATAATTGATCAGTTACTCATTACAAATTTAAAAGAGAACTATTCATGTTTTTATTTTATTTATGTAGGATATTTTAAGCAAATTGTTCTGGAAAGCAGTCTACACTACCCAAATTCTGAGGAAAATGCTTAGTTATGCAGCTCCTGCGTGACGGACTTTTTTAAAAAATTTATCCATTTCCGTTTTTTTAGTATTAATTTTCAAAGTATTGAAAAACCGCCTTTTTTTGGTCAACTGGAAAATGTTTATTGCTAGTTAGATTAAGTTCTATTCTAGCTAGAACAGTCAGCATAGTCTCATTGTTTAGCTTATTAAATGGACTTTAATTTGATATACAACAAGACCAACTTATTACAAATTTTACGTTTCAAACAAAATTTCGAAATCTTGTACGTAACGGTTTTCGAAAAACTGTACTTTTAAAATTCTGAAAAAAATATATTTGAATCTTCAGTTCATTGACTACATATGCTGTAAGTTTCATTACGGGATGGGAACGGGATCATTTTATAACATAATTTTGACTTTATAATTGTCACTGCGTAGTTGGTAAAAATATGGAACTAAAATTAAAGTGGAGATTTGAAAAAAAAAAAAAAAAAAAAAAGACCATTTATAACATTTAATAAAACGGTCACATTCATTTTTTTCATAGTTTTTCAAAAATCTTTTTGTACAAATTTTTAAAACATTTTTTGAAAAAAAATTAATTAAATTATAATTGTCACTGCGTAATTGGTAAAAATATGGTGAGTGATGGATATTTGTATTGTAAATTCAGAAATAAGCATCCCTGATCAAAATTTGAATTTTTTTCAGACAGAACTAAAATTAAAGTGGAGATTTGAAAAAAAAAATAAATAAAAAATACTGGAACCCAGAAATTGCACCCTTTCATTCCTTTAACTAAGAAAAAAAATTAAGACTTTTACTTTACTCGAACTTCAATAACAGTGAAATTGAACTGGTAGGTAACTGATTTAGACACAGATACAGTAGCCTTCAATAAAAAAATATGTGGTAGTTTTATTGCCTGTGAATATGACGACCAGTGGTGGCTGGCATGTGTACTCAACAAAAATCAGGAGATGGATTAAATAAAATTTAATATCCAACATGTCTCAATTATTACAAATTTCATTTTTCAAAAAATGTTTTAAAAATTTGTACAAAAAGATTTTTGAAAAACTATGAAAAAAATGAATGTGACCGTTTTATTAAATGTTATAAATGGTCTTTTTTTTTTTTTTTTTCAAATCTCCACTTTAATTTTAGTTCCATATTTTTACCAACTACGCAGTAACAATTATAAAGTCAAAATTATGTTATAAAATGATCCCGTTCCCATCCCATAATAAACTTACAGCATATGTAGTCAATGAACTGAAGATTCAAATATATTTTTTTCAGAATTTTAAAAGTACAGTTTTCCGAAAACCGTTACGTACAAGATTTCGAAATTTTTTTTGAAACGTAAAATTTGTAATAAGTTGGTCTTGTTGTATATCAAATTAAAGTCCATTTAATAAGCTAAACAATGAGACTATGCTGACTGTTCTAGCTAGAATAGAACTTAATCTAACTAGCAATAAACATTTTCCAGTTGACCAAAAAAAGGTGGTTTTTCAATACTTTGAAAATTAATACTAAAAAAACGGAAACAGATAAAATTGTTTAACACATTGTTTTTGGTTATTTATTGTTAGAGTAACCAAGCTACCAAATTTTATTAAAATCCAAGAAGGTCGGGTTGTGACCCTTGTTGATTTGACATGGAATGACCCTATATTGAAAATCAATATACATGTGGAGGGTTCAGAACACTACTAGACCAAGTCCATTTTTGACATTTTATCTTGTAGCGGGATTGAAGAGTATTACTAAAATGGCTCTTTTCAGTGTTGCAGGAGACTAAGTCCTAATTCTATTATTTTGCCACTTGTAGCAGTTCTTGATACGCATCTGGAAGTCATTCTCATTTTTTTTTTTTTTTTCAGAGCATAAGTAAGCCAAGTTCAAGTTGTAAATATTTTATGATCAGAACTATACATAAATAATATCAGTGTTTCAATTCAAATCTTTTTAAGACTTTTACTGGTCAATAGGATTTATACAAAGTCTCTGCAATTAAAACGAATAATACTCATTTTCTGAAAATTGAATAACATGGACTTGGTCTCGTTGTCCTCTGTGCCCTCCTTATGTGCTCTTAATTATTGAGTTCAACTTTTCATTAAAATTATAAAAGAGTAAAACATTTTTTGTTTATTTTGTACTTATGTGGTTTTGGCACATTCTCGTATCATTTCTTGTATCTAATGAATTCAATTGCTAAATTATAAATTTGTCTCAAATATTCCCTTGCTTATTCAATGTCGATTCCTTGTTTGCAGATTTTCGAAACAAACCTTCCTCAGCGAAGTTGCCCAGCCTTACTCTTTACCCGACAACAGCCCTTCATTCAAGGACTTCTCAGCGAGTAAAAACAACAGGTTTATCAACGCTGCGATGGCCAGCAAGAACAGGATTCAAGGACCCGCCAAGGTAAAACATCTTTTATTAATGAGTGAAAATAAGTTTTCAAAGGCCTCAGATTCTAAATAATTTACACTCGAGTGTTTTCGTCCAACTTCCAAGAGCTAAGTTTTATTGGACGCACTCGGGAATACAAATATTTAGAATAATGATTCAATGAAATTCTGTTGGTAGTATTTACTGTGCATCTGAAAATTATATTCAGACTTTTTGTGGGGTTCAAAAGGATAGTGAACTTCATTGATACAAATTTGTCCATCATTTGATTACGTTATTTATTTATAAACATGTGTATTCATAAATCTTAAGTTAAGGAGTGCAGAATAATAATCCACACTTTTTTGTCTTAAATATGCTTTGTTGGTATTTTTTTTTTTTTTTTTGAACAGTCTCCTATTTTCCTGAATGTTACCGATCTAATTTTCTTAGTTTACAAAAGAAAAAAAAAAAACAAAGAAGAAAAAAAAAAAGAACACCAAGAAATTAGATTTAATGTTTTAAGGTCTTCTGGATATGACTATGTCATTGTGATAATAACAGAAGGAACCCTGAGGAAGCCAGCAGAGTGTCTGGCAAAACGTTGACCATGAAAGTCTACGAGAATCATAATTTTAATTAACAAATTGTAACAAGGTCAGAAAATGATGTTAAGAAAATAAAGTTTTTTAAACAAAATCTTTTTCCATGATTCCTATAACTCGTTGAAATGAACCGAGTTTTTGAGAAAAGTGGTTAAAAATAGCTTTTCAAATTAATTTTCGATTTGAGTACTTATTATTGCCGGATTCAATTGAAATATTTTCTACATGTTTGAAATTCATCTAAACTAAGATATTTAAATTTTGGTTCCATTTGGAGTTATAGAAGCATTTGAAAAAAAAAAATGTTATTAATAGATTGGATCTTGGTATATTTTATAAAATATCTCATAAAGGATTGGGAAATCATGGTAAGTGGAAGGTGACCATTCAAAAACTTAGTAAATTCTCTATAAAAGGTTCTGAAGCAATTTTTGATGGGGCGATTTCAATCGGAGACATATGTGCTTAAAACATCGAATGTGTTAGTTTTTTTTTTTTTTTAATGATGATGAGTAAAAAAGGCATGAAAATGAGAAACTATTGGTAATAGTATTTTACTAGAGCGAACTTGGAGAAAGAGGATGGAGTAATTTCCGCTTAAAATACTGTCAGCTTCCTGTTGTGGCACTTAAAATCTTCCTTCTCTTTGAGATTTTTTTAAGGATCATGGTAGAGAAATGTTAAAAAAAAAAAAAAATAAATAAAAAAAAAATAAACAATTTCACTAACACTTTTATTCCACATTACACTTTCATTATAGGTACATGGTCTAACCTCACTTTTACCTTCTTAGCACTCTTACCTCTATCTTGCGAGTGCCTCTACTATCCAAAAACTTACTCAATAAATATATTAAATTAAATAAAGAGTAAATTCATCAACACACTTCATTGTATATTTTTCATGAAAGATCAAACCCTACCTATAACTGCTTCTATTCCTTTACTAAAGGCACTAGAGATATGAACGGAACCGTGCTATGATAATGCAATTCCTGCGAGTTGGACTTTTTCTTCTTTTTTATATTTATATTTTATATAAATTATATTTTATAACTTATTTTTGTATAAAAAGTATAACTTATCCCTCGCGACCAAACCACTACAATCTCCACATTCGCAATCTCAACAAGCAGTGATCTCTACTCATTAGACATACAGTTACCTACGTCTAAATATTTAATAATATAATAATAATTAATATAATTATTAATAATTATTAATCACGACGAATGTGCCAAGGGTGATTCCCACTTGGTGTGGTGGCTTTTCTTTGGAAAAAAGAAAATACATCAGCACTATCCTGGCTTGAAAAGGGTGGTGACCTATAGATAACCTGTCCTAAAATTCTGAGTTAATTATAATGGACGTTAAAATTTAAATAATATAATCATGACTAACTTATTGTATTTTCATGACTGAATATTTTTTCCCTTGTTACCTTTTAGATTTTACACTTCTTCAACACACCTCCGGATATAACGGAAGAACAGTTGCTGGCAGTGTTCGATGAGAAGAGTACCCCAACTTGCCAACTCAAGAAGCCTTCACAGATCAAACTTTTTCCTAAGAAAGGTATTTACTTACAAATAATTAGTGTTTAGTGGAGGCCCGGAGCAGTGAGTGTTAAGGTGTGAGCTCTTAACACTCCGTGCTAAGGGTCGTTGGATCGATTCCCCCTAAGGGGTGGTGGCTTTTCTTTAGAAAAAAGAAAAGGCATCAGCCCTATCCTGGCCAGAAAAGGGTGGTGACCTATAGATAACCCGTCATAACATTCTCAGTTAATTATAATGGACGTTAAAATTTAAATAAATAGATTAGTATTTAGTACATAACTATAAACTTATTACTAATAATAATGTATATTTCTTATATATTTATTTATATATGTATATATTTTTTTAAATAGATTATTTCATTTATGAAAATTGGATTCTCCAAGAAGTACTACTTAAACCTTTTTTTAAAAAAAAAATGAATATTTAATTGATAATTTATGTTTTTGGTATCTATAAAAGATGCTATGATTTCAGAACGAAGCTCATCAGGCTTGTTAGAGTTCGAGGAGGTGGCTGATGCTGTTGGGGCTCTGGTGTATTGTAATCATGCACCCATCAAAAATCCAGGTAAATTTGCATAAGGAATCAAGAAGAAAATGTGGAAAAATTGATTTTATCTCCTCTACTCGATCAGAAAAATGTGTAATTAGTTAAAATTAAATCACTCATACTTGGCGAGTTATCTAATATTTTGAAAATTAACGTTATCTGTTGACATTTAAATTTAAATACATGAAAAATTCCCTCTAAGATTTTGCTTGACCAAAAAAAAAATTGGCGCTAATAGCCAAATAGTTGATGCGCCGTAAAAAAAAAAAAAAAAAAAAAAAAAAAAAAAAAAAAAAAAAAAAAAAAAATTATGACTTTTACTTTTCACTAATTTTGACTTTTCACAGAGAGAAAACACAATTTATTTAAAGAGGTGTAGATAGTTAGCCGTCGAGGTGATAAGCACTCAGGGAACAGTTAGAATTTGGCTAGGAAACATCCAATAAGATTTTTATCAAAAACTTATTCGGTATCTTTCGAGCACTCTTTGATAGCTATCGTCTGCTACAAAAACACAACACATGGTTTTCTTCTTATTGTTCACACTGATTATATATTTAAGGTTCCAGCAATGATATCAACAAATTTGAAAGAGGCATTATATGGATAAACAATAAGGTGGCACGCATACTGCGAGGTGGACTTATCCACCTCCTTTTTGTTCTTATTGTTTTGCAGAAATGAGCAGGCTATATTATTTTTTATTACATAAATAATATTTTATCTTAACAAATAGAATTGTTTGATATTTTGACAAGCAGCAAGGCGTTTGGTTGGTATATCTTTATTACTAATTACTGTGATAAAGAACTTTATGGAACTTTATAGACTGAACTCTAAGTAAACCCAAACTATGTTTTATATATATATATATATATATATATATATATATATATATATATATATATATATATATATATATATAGATACATATTTATATCTTTCCGTTTGTTAGTATTCTTTAAAGAAGTAATTTTGATAGTTGTTCCTTAACCCCTTAAAATCTGACGAAAGTAGTGGCGCTCTATCCTATGTGGGGCTAAGGTTGGGCTTTTCTCCTTTGCCTGGCAGACCAAAGTTGGATGATATCAAGCTCAGTTTCGAACTCAGGTCCTCAGATAACAATATTAAGCACAGTTCACTTTTCCGTTTGGCTCTGCTTACAGTCTAACTGCTAACTTTTTCAAAGATATCTGCCATCCTTAATTACCTTATCTTTTTTGCCTCAATCGAATATATCTAAGAAAAGAGAAAAAAAAAAAAATCAAGAAGCACAAGGGAACATTTCATTTGTACCTTGTCTCCTTTCATACTTTTTTTTCTGACAGACAACAAAAACTCTTTTTGGTTTTGTGAAAATAACATCACATATTCATTATAATATCATCTTAGACATGATCTAGGATTTTCTGCACTATCCGAAGGAATCTATTAAAGTTGCACTCATAAAAGAAGTTTTGGCAAATTCCTTCAAATCTTCATCGATCCTGCTTAGTAGGTAGTGAAAATGACAATCCGGTCCAAGTGGACCAATTTTGCTGGTTAAAAAACTCATCTAATCGTTTGGCATGGAAATGCTATATATCAAGTTTTGTGGCGGAAGAACAAAAACTGTGGCTGCTAAGTTATTAACGATTTCCATACCAAGAGAGACACACGGTTCTCCTGTATGGGATACTCGCACCCAGCCTCGGGCCCCCTTTATAGCATACTTTTGCCACTCTCGCTCATAGCGCCTTGACTTTGAGCGATCTCCTTGCCTAATTAAAACTCACCTTTTATAATTCTGATTTTTGTTTTGTTTACTATTATTAATCAATTTTATATTATTCTATTGATTTTGAGCATTCAATTATTTTTAAGTTGGATATCTTTATTTAAAAGAATGTTATAAGTTATATTTTATGAATAATAAGTGAAATATATACTGTATAACTCAATAAACATGTTGTTATTAGGGATGGACAGAGGTATAAAAACCTCACAATTTGAGAAGATGAATGGGCTGAGAAGGTAACAAGATGTGATATGCCTGAATAGCTTACACAGCAAAAAACTTATTCAAATACCCTCTAGTGACAGGCAGGAGAGAGAAAACTTTATTTAAAACTAAATAAAATGGGCTGCCCAATTAAATTGGGTTGCTAGGTACACAGCGTGCTTATCATCCATTCGGAAATAGGGTTAATTTTCAGGCTGAAGATGTAAGGATTTCGAAATGAGGAATAGAGAATAAAGAAGATGGAGACGAAAGAATATTGATGGATGATAAGGAATTGATAGAATTGAAATTAAAGTCTAAAGTATTTAAAGAGACAGAGTGAATGGATGATAAGTACTCAGTGACCATAAATATGATTGGCAATTATTCCCAGTGTGTCCACTAATATGGACTCAGCTAATGCTGCCAGGTGGTCTGTTGAAACTCCGAGTCCTTCGAGGAAGATGGCTGTGTCCTTCGGTATGGTCCCTCTTGATCCGAACCACAGTCCTTTAACAATATATTTTCTCTAGAAGTATGCTACGGTAATGGTAGATAGCTCTAAAGTTGAGAACTGCTGGAGCAGTCAACGGTACACAGTTCCCAGCTGCTCTCGACTGCTGGAACAGTCAACGGTACATGAGTAGACATGCGCGCCGCGCCGGCGCCGCTACGCCACGCCGGGTTTTCATGACGCCGCCGCCGCCGAGCCTATTCAGTCGGCGCGCCAAGGGGAGGAAATCTACTAGTATACTGCATGGTGACCGGCCGGCGCCATTTTGTGCTTACCTTCTGATCGATTAAACGCTTGTGTGTTGTGATCGTTGATTGGAAAATGACAAAGCTTGTATCAGAAAAGCCTAAAATAAAAGAATTTTATATAAACATACTCGACGATATAAAACTAAAAATACGTCCGACTCTCTGGAACTGCGTTATCTTAGCGCGGTTCCGTTCTTAGCCCTAGTGCTATTTGTAAAGGAATAAATACAGTTTATGGATAGGGTTTGATCTTTCTTTAAAATTATAAGAGAGAAAACTTTATTTAAAACGAAATAAAATGGGCTCCCCAATTAAATTGGGTTGCTAGGTATACAGCGTGCTTATCATCCATTCGGAAATAGGGTAAATTTTCAGGCTGAAGATGTAAGGATTTAAAATCCTTTCATAAAAATGTAAGGAAATAAGTAATAGAGAATAAAGAAGATGAAGACGAAAGAAGGAGATAGTGATGGATGAGAAGGAATTTCCAAATCTCAAACAAAAGGAAGTTTAAGAAGCCACAACAGGAAACTGACAGTATCCTAGGACTCCCCGACAACACAAAATTCGCCCCGTGAAAACACTATCATCATTAAGTGTCTCATTTTCTTGCCTTATAGACTAATTTTTATAATTTTTTTTTTTTTTTTTTTACGGCGCATCGACGTCTAGGCCATTAGCGCCGACATCCAGGGTGCAGAAAGGAATGTTCCCAACGAGCGTGGGATGAGAACATTCCTGCCGCCGCGGCGGCACCGGTGGGGATCGAACCCACGATGTACCCAAACCGAAAATGAGTTACATAAACATTTGTTCCACTTATATCAAAAACTGTTACAGATATCGCTTTAAAAACGGTTTCATTTGTTTTCGTATGTTAAGGAATATACTAAGCGAGTATCTGCAAGCATATAAACCCGAAGACATAAGCGTTAAGATTTTTTTCGCGGGAAGTTCTCGGCAACACCACTCGGAGGACAGATTCTACTGGTTAAAGAACTTGACGTTTCATATTAAACGATTTTTGTACCAAAGATCTTCAAAATCTGACCATTCTTGAGCCTGTGAAATAGCGGACAAATAAATATATATATATATATATATATATATATATATATATATATATACTGTGATTAAAATTTTAACATCTCCCTTGGGGGTTAAATAAAAATAGCCCACGCCGCGCGCGCCGCCGCCGCCGGCCATTTTAGTCCAGCGCGCCGCCGCCGGAAAATTCAGCCTCGGCGCGCATGTCTAGTACAGAGTTCCCAGCTGCTCTCGACTGCTGGAGCAGTCAACTGTAGAGAAATGGTTAAAATAAATTCCAAAATTCTTTCATGAGTGCAACTTTCGGACTCCTTTGGAAAGTGCCATAACAATATTCTATACATAAGTTTATAGCTTTAGTAGTTTTGTCTTTCTTTTAGAATATTATATTGAAGAATAAATAAATAAATCAGTACTATCTCACACTTGCTAACTAGTTGTTTTTATTTTTCTGTTGCAGATAGCAAATTCCCGTACATGATGAAGCTGTGTTTCTCTTCCTCGCGTTCGATTACAGCGAATGGAGGGGGGTCATACAAAGAGGATAATCAGTAGATTTTAACTCTGCCCAGTTTCTCTCTTAATGTCAATTACTATTCTTATAAGAGCGTAAAAGAAAGTACCAAAAAAAAAAAACAAAAAAAAATTAAAGTGAACCTTGTTGGTAAAAAAAAATATATAAAAGTAATAATAATATAAAACTATGCAAAATTTATAGAGAAACTGTTTAAATCTGGATTGTAATTAATGTGAATGGGGAAATTCTAATAGGTTTGATAAGATTAAAGTGTTAATATGGAAGACAGATTTTAAATAGTAGATTTCTATGGAAAAATGATACACCAATATAATATTAAAATATATTTATGATTAGGGTTTTTGTTTTATTTATTTTTTCTTTCCATTTTGTAAATGTTAGAATAAATATGTAAGTTTAAATTTCATATATTTATTATGAAGATTTATTCGTTTCTGTTGAATTTATTGGTTAATTTTTAAAAAATATGGTTGCATGATAATGAGGCATTTTAGAAGAAATTTTCTAGAGTTAAAAATCAGAAGATAAATGGTTATATGAGGCAGACGTTACTGTGTGATTGTAATGTAAAAGACAGTAAATTTGTAGGTTATATATAGCGTGTGCAAAGTCCATTCGTAGAACTATTGTGAAACATAGATTAGTCGTAGACGTATATTCCTTTCTCAACACCTTTTATAATTATTTTAAAATATAAAATGTAACATAATGTTTAATTTAGATGTATTTTCAGTTTCCCTATTATCTTTTAATATTTTTTTCTTTATTGCTTTCTTTCAGGAAATAAATATTATTATTATTTATGTAGCAACTGAAGTACGAGTCAAAGTACAATGCTAATTGTATTTAATTTTTTTTTTTTTTCATGTCCACCTTTTTTTTATTTTTATTTAATTTTTGTTATATTTAGCATAACTAATCCTTAATCCACCTTTGCTTTCCTTAGTTAATAGTCATAGTATTGAAGCTAATCGTTATGAAGTCTCAGATTTTGGACAGAGCATTTTTTTACAAGTAATTTTCAGTAATAAATCTACATTTGTGGAGACTATTTCACTCTTGTAGTACTGACTTGAAAAAGGAATGATATATTTCATGGCCGCAATCAGTGCACATTCTTGTCAATACATTCTGCTTTACTAATGTATGTATCTAGTGCTTATAAGCTTGCTTCCTGAGCGTAACAACATTTTTACTATGAGATGCACGGTAAATACTAAAGTTTCTGAGTATTTTTTTTATTTATATTGTTGTTTGAGAGAAGGCAGGATCTCAAACGTATTTTTTTTTTTAAAAAAACAGCACATTTGTTAATTGATTTAGTCATATTATTTATATTTTGAAATAAAGTTTACAATTTTTAAAAAGATATCTTATTTATACCATTACATGATTCAGTCACTAATACAACATCCACTCAGCAAAATCGTATATACTTTTTGAAAATGCTTAAGATGCCTGGAACAACCATATATTATTAGAATCTGTATTTTAAGAATGAAGGAGTGTATTATTTTTTGGGGGATGTTTGAAGATTAGCCTAGTTAAATGGGGGATAGTTTTATCAGAAATGTAGATCATTGATGTCTTTACACATGTATCTTTGTAGTTATAATCATCCTCGTACATGTAATATCTATAGAAATTAGTAAATTAAATTTTAAGGATTTAGAATTTTAGTACACATTGTGACACTATAAACCTGTTAAACACAAATAAAAACTTCATAAAACAGTTTAGAGCTGAACACCTCATTTACCAATGATCCATCAACAGATAAACCACACATTATTCTACAAACCACCTTGAGTAATTCTTCAAACTCCTCACATTAATTGTGGCTGTTCAGGACTTTTAGCTTACTCTTGAGACATGAGGTTATTTTGGAATTTTCTTATTATTTGCTTATGATTTTTTGCATGTGTTTTTCTTGGATTTTTTATTGGCTTAACTTTAGAAAACTGATTTATTTCTAATTAATAATTATCTTTTATTCAAATATAGTAATTAGCAAAATAAGCAAAAGTCAATGAAACTTCAGTTCATACTTTAACCTTTAGGCTGCGTAATACGCATAGGGCTAAATGGTACTGTGGTGCGGGATAGGCTAGCGCCTGGAGTGCCCCGTGTGTTGACTACTTTTGTCACACGATGTTTCGTCGGAAGATTCCCTCTTCACTTGTACTTTGCATTCCACTTGTTACAGGGTTTTTTCCAACAGAAACATTTTGGAATACATTATCAGAACCCTCATCATCATCCGAAGAAAACTCCACTTCACTTTCGCTGTCGAAAGTTCTAACAATTCTTGTTCAGAATAAATTTTCTTAGAAATATTTACACACACAATTGTTCACTTAAAAAGCTCAAAATATACTAGAGAAATATGCAGAGTAAATTCCAGGTAAAGAAAAACAGCGGTTTTCGACAGTATAAAAAGGGAGGGAGCAGATATACGTACAGGTAGGCTGCGTAGTTGGAAGTTAAAGTGACAAAAGTGAAGTCCTATGCCCCCTATCGGCTTTGAAGGACACTGCAGCTTCTATAAACAGCCTACAGTTGGCAATAGTAGAAGGACTGATATAATAGCTCGTAGCAGCCAAGCCCAAAAGAAGACGAACTGATATAATAGTCCATAGCACTCGGGGCACTGCAACCACCGGCCTGATATATCAGTCCATAGCAGCCTAAGGGTTAAACATATTTAACCTCTTGGCTAGATTTTTCACACTTGTGTAGTGCCTCTTTACAAATTTTTAACATATGGCATATCAACTTCTTATAAGCTTACTTCTTACTAAGTTGAAGCTGTAAGCCTTTTTATTAATAAAATACTCCCTTGAAGAGGCACCACAGAGGTGTGAAACATGTAGAGTAGTAGTGTTTAAGCTTCAAGGTATTTATAGGAAATTTGATTCTCAGCAAAAATGTTCCTGTCAACATGGGTCCATGTTCCGGAGGCGATGGAGCTTTATTTAAAACCTTCTAAGACCACATTTTTCAAGCCTTAAATGCCGATAACTTCTCAACTACTGGTGGTAGAGGAAAAAAGCTTAAAATGAAAGTTGTAGGTCACTAACTTCTGCACATTTTGGTACCAAGGAGCCTGTTCCGCGGTGTTTATACTCCAGCCCCTCCAGGAAGCATTTCTAGAATCTTGTTGATTAGGAAGTTGCTTACCCATTCTTGATTTTCCTATGAATAATTAACATGCAAATGCCAATTAGTGCATTAGTATAATGGAATCAGCACAGGGAACCTTGATCAACGATGGGAAAACACTAATCATTAAAGATAGACAAAACGAATCTCCAAATTCCGTGATGCAAAATTAGATTCCTCGATACCAAAATGTGCAGAATTTAGCGGCCTAAAACATTTATTTGAAGCTTTTTCCTCTAACACCACATTTTGAGTAGTTAGGATTTGGCGTCTGAAAAATGTGGTTTAGCAGGTTTTAAAGCTCCCACGCCTATAGGAATCGTGACCCATGTTGATTGAAACTTTTTAGTTCAGAATTGAATTTCCTATAAGTACCTTCTAGCTTTATCGCTACTTTGGGCCACCCTGAATATATATAATATAGCTAAAGAATGAAGTAAAGATTTGTTGACTTGTCTTTTTCGATAATTCCTATCTACATTTTATCAAATTGAGTTTCTAAATGATCTTACAACAATTTTACGGCCCATTTTCTCGTAATGAACTACATGCAACAAGCTGGTTGTAACACCATTTGAAAAATCAAAATTTAAAAAAATATTACTATCTCAGTTGAAAAAAGAAATATAATAAACAATGACCACAAACAATTTCTTATGTTTATCATAAAATAAATAAATATTAAAACTACACACTCACACTTAAGTAACACCTTACTGACTGAAAGTGTTTAAAATTGTCTCACCTTGTTGCCAAAGCAATAATGAATTAGATCATAAACCATTATACAATCAATCATTTTAATAACCATCTATAATTAATAAATTAGATTTTATCTTCTAGTATCGTCGTTTGAGGGTTGGATTTGGGGTCCCAGATCGCCCCTAGGCTCACCCAGCCTTTAGTTAATTAATTAATGGGTACCTGCAAAGGGAAAAATCAGGCGGCCGGAGCATCGTACTGACACACTATCTCCCTAGAACCCTCGTATGGTATTGTGTCGTATGGTCAAGAATCGGATACCTCTACAGTATCTGCCCCTCCGGGCCCTTGTGGCCTGTTACGAGACTGATTGATTGATAATTAATAAATGAGAATTAAATCTGCTCCAAAATATTTATCGTAACTTCACATGTTTCATGCCATATGAGCTCCTTTTCGGGAGCTTATAACTATAACTATTTTGTTAATATTTTTAAAAATTATAGACATTAAATCAGATATTTTAGTCATGACACAGCAGGGGTTGGTATTGGTTGGTCTCCTGGCCTTTTTATAATTTTTAAAAAGACGATCAAAATAAATATACTTGTAAGCTCCTGTGTCCAGATTAATGCATGAAACACGTAGTGTATTTTGATTTTATTGATTGCTGACAATCCACTGTTTTTAATCGGAGTGAGTAATTAGTAAAGGTTGATCGATATTATTTGTTTTGTCCAATCTTGGAATTTGAAAATTCCAGCAATTGAACTCTCGCACCCCTTAATTAGTTTAAGTTAAACCATTTGGTAATCTAATTATGATTTTATTGAATTCATCTTATGACTTACAATAATATTTTGGTGTCATATACATCATTATTTGAAGATTAAATTTTATTCTAGAATAATAATCAGTGACCTAATTTTCAAATCATTATTATTTTGCCTGGCTGAGATTTTAACCCGTATACGCTTGTGGTGCCTTTCCATTCAGGCTATCAGACTTCAGATCCCAGTGTAGGAAGTTAATTTCTCCGAAGTATCCAAAACTTCAGATAGACGACGTAGCATCTTATCAATTAACTTATCCTGTGATATGAAGTAATTGATCAAGTCCCGTGCGTAAAACTGATGACCCGGGTTCAAGTACCGGACTAAATAAAAAAGATTTGAGAATTTTCTCTATTGAAAAAATAAAAAAAGATATAAATGATTTCAAAATTTGCCGTTCTACTCATCAAAATCTTTAAATGCTCTTAACCCTATTAAAAATTGTCTTGTTCAAATGTAATTGTTTATTAAACATTAAGTGGAAGGGAAAAAATGCTAGCCAATGATTTCTTTATTTAAATAAATCCCAGAGTATTCTGAAAATTCCATCATAACCTCTAATCATTTCCTTGTGGCTAATAGTATGTGCAGTCAGTCACACACAGGTACGTTTTCCATTTTATATTACACATTCTTGCCAAAATAATTAAATAATATTTGCTACTTTTCTTCCTTCATTTTTTTTTTCTTTTTTTTATATTGAGCTGTAAACAGTGCCAGAAAGTTGGGACCAAAATAAGAGTTTTTTAAAAAATCCCAAAAATAATACAGATTTTTAAATATATTTTATCAACTGAAAGGATTTTTTGTTTATTTTTTCATGAAATATTTTCTATTCAATGATGAAATCGATGGTTTCTTATATTTTCATTTCCATAAGAAATTCTAATGGATATAACATATTTCATATTACAAGATGGCGACCCTATTTATCACTTTATAATTTTAATGTGGGGAAGGTCAAAATATATTAAGAACAAATTATACGGCAATAATTATTTATTCAGTAAGCATTATGTTTCATTTCCTGAGACGCCTCTTCAAGAGTACTTAAACTAGGAAATTTAAGCCTTAACGATGGAGTACCTCCTACTAAACATAGTACCTATTTAATAAAATGCCAGGCTTCTTTTATGAAATCAACATTTATCCTCGTAAATTTGATTAAAAGCATATGAGCAGCAGTAGCAATTATTAACCCTTTCCTTACTATAGACTTTGAGGCTGTTTAGCAGTGAAGGCACAGTCAACGGTTGTCTTGACTAGCAGTCGAGAGACCCCTGGAACGGCGGACTGTATACGGCAGTCCGACCCTCCTCTCTTGTTTACCACTTCCCTACGGCTGACTTTTCCAGCAGTTCGACCTTAGGGCTGTCAAGCGAGGACTGGGAGAAGCTTTAGCTATTTCTTTCACCACTAGATGTCGGGGGAATTAACTTTTTGCGACAAGGCAGCTGAGGTCGGTTGGTGGATGCAAAAGAAACTAAGAAAAAAAAATTATTTGAGTGGAGATCGTTGACCGTTGGTGATGCGAAGGTAGAATTTGTCAGGTTTGGGCCGTGGTATATTAATAAAACTACATTTTTATTAGAAAATGAGCTTCATTTTTTGTCGATGTTTCGGCTTGAAATTCAAGCCTTTAAAACAAGGAGGAGTTAATACTAATTTATAACTACAAAAGAAATGACAAAACCAGAAAAAATATTATACATGAAAGAGGATGAATGATACATTCGGTAAGTGTGTGTGATATTACATTCACCCTCTTCCCTGTATAATGTTTTTCTTTTAATTTTTTGTCATTTATTTTGTATATAAATTAGTATTAACTCTGTCCTCCTTGTTTTACAGTCGTGATGAAGGTTTGAATTTCAAGTTGAAGCATCCGCAAAAAATAAAACTAATTTTCTTATAAAAAATTTAGTGCCTCTACTGAATCCTGACAAGTTCTACCTTCGCATAAACAAAATTAGGTTTTTTGCAATGAAGACATTCTTCCCGCCTATTTTAAAACTGTTGGCAATTCCTGACGTTTCAAAAACGTTGCTGTGTCTGTGGTCACAAGCGATTGTTTAATTAAATTTTTTCAAATTATTTAGGTGTTAATAAAAAATTCAAAATTAATGTACTATTTACTGTAATAGTAAAAAAAGTTTGGACCCGTTCCATTTATTGACCTAGATTTAAATTATTTTACCAGGTCAACAAATGGGAGTTGATAATAATCTAGGTCAATAAATGGAACAGGTCCAAACTTTTTCTACTATTACAGTAAATAGTACATTAATTTTGAATTTGTTATTAACACCTAAATAATTTGAAAAAAATTAATTAAACAACCGCTTGTGACCACAGACACAGCAACGTTTTTGAAACGTCAGGAATTGCCAACAGTTTTAAATCAGGTCTGCTGTAAATTAAGATGTAAATGAACAATTTACGGACTCAATTATAGCCCTCCACACCCCGGCAGTCTTACAGGTTTGTAGGACTTATTTACTCAGCACGCTCTCAATTTTTCTAATGGTCACAAAACTCAAAATGGTTTAAAATTAAGTAACACCGGATGGTCCTACCTTAAAAACCCTACGGGCCGCAGATTGAATATAGCTGGCCTAGAGGGACAGAAATTTGATCCAGTCGTACTACAGCACTGGACCTCTTGTTTAATGTTCACCGGTCATAGCTCGTCAAAAGACCTGCAAGACTGGCAATGGATGAAACGACAAAATTTAAATAAAAACTTGTTTATGCCGGTTTCGGGTCGGTAAAGTGTTAAGGCTGTAACTCCCTAGTTTAAGTGCTCCTAAAGAAGCATCATAATGACATGAAATATAAAGCGTGCTGACAAAATGATCATTGACAAATAGTGAGTTCTTGATCTTCTACCACGTTAAAATTATGAAATAACATATTGTATTTCGGATGATGCATTTGTTTTTTAAAAGAAAGTAAATTTAATATAGAACATAGAGGAATTGGAATGAAGCTAGCTGGCTTGTTATTACTTTATCCACCCTGGATAGTTCTTCTGGATGCTAACAAATAATATATTTATTTTTGGCTTCCTACTATGGCTGCTTTTATTTATTTATTTTTTTCTTAAAAAAATTTCACTAAAGGCTTGCATGGATATTTTTTCTATCTATTGCCGTCCAGAGTTCTGTTATAAAATCCTCCTTAGAAAATTAAGTTTATTTCCCCCGCAAAAAAGTAGTTACATATAAAATGAATATCAATTTTGATATCTATAACGACTTGTTTGTATTTTCGTTATTTGTAGAGATGTTTAGTAATTAAGGGTGTACATAATCGTGTTTAGTATTAAAAATTCAATAAAAAAAAAGTTAAAATCATCCAGCTTTGGTAGATATAAGTGTTAAATATCAGGGAATGTGATGTATTTTAAATATTTTGATGTACTAGTGTAGTAGAAAAATAAAGACAAAAATAACTAATTAAAAGAACGATTGGTAAGTGTGTAAAAAATAAGTTTAATCGAGGTTGTATTCAGATTGTTCCAAAGAAAGTCAATTAAAAACATATATATTAAACAATTTAAACAAAAGGCTATTCAATCTTTCCTTGAGGTTATGATTCTATCTAGTATGTTTTAGTAATGGCTGATTAGGCAAACTTCATTTTGCTCTCCTCTCTTTCTTACCACTCTCCGAATGAAAGTAGCTATTGAGGTTGCACTCATGACAGACTTTTTGAAAAAATGTTTCAAATCGTTATCGATCCTACCTAGTAGACACAGAAAATGACCCCCGTTAAAATGTATGTGTGTTGATACATGCCAGAGTTTTTGTTTTTTTCGCCACGAAACTTGTTATATATCATTCTCTCATCAAACGATTGGACGAATTTGTTCAAGATCGGTCAAACTGGAGGGTGGTTTACTGCGGACCCAAAGTACTTATTTACCAATACGGGTCATAATGTTTTATGTATTACAACCAGGAGTTGAAAATAATAGTTAACTTTTATTTTAAAAAAAGTATTTTTTAAACTTTTAATTTAATTTTCAATTTGAAAAAGTAAAAGCTCAAAAATAACTTTTTGTATTTAAACTTTTTAATTTTTTTTTTTTTTACTGTTATTTTTTAACTTAATAAATAAAAGTTTTAAAGTATTTGTTATTAAAATACTTAATAGGAAAAAGTTTAAAGGAATAAATTAAAGCTAATGTTTATTTTTTGTTTAGTAACAAAAAACATATTTCAGTAAATAAACAAAAATACATTTTTAAAGAAAGAACATTTCAGTTATTTTGAAGAATTAATTCAATTTCAATAACAATATATCCTGTAAATTTGTGGAATTTAGATTATATCTATAATCATGTAATATATACTTTAGGGTTGAAAAGGCTCTTTCAACACTTACTTGAGTGGCTGGGCTGGGGGTGTAGGATAAGTCCTAGTTAATATAGATATGGAAGTGTGTATTTTCCTTCTCTCCAAGTATTCCAGATATTATAAACCAAGGAAACCCTAAAATTCTTCATTAAAATATTAAAAACTTTTATTTCACATTGAAAAAAAAAAAAAAAGTATTACATTAACTTTTATTTTCATGTAGTTAATTTTACAAGTTCCTAAATAACTTTTACTCTTAAAACTTTTAAATAACAATTTTTTTTAACTTATAAAATCAAAGTTTCTTTATAACAGTTAAATTTTAATTTTTTTGATAAAAAAATAAATGTTTCGAGCCCTGATTGCAACAATACTGCATTCATTGTGGTCATCTAAAGAGAAAAATAGTTTGTAAAAATAAACTAAATCGATTCATTAGGAGGAGGGGTTTACGCCGGATCCAAATTACTAATTTGCTCATACTGACCGGTCTTTCTCGTGTATTGTAAAGGAATACGGCAAACGTCTTGGGGGTCTAAAGAGAAACATATTCAAAAATAAACTAAATCGGTTCATTAGAAGTTGGGGGTTAGTCTTTATTATGTTCAAATAGAATTAAGCTGCCATAACGGCTCGGGCGTTGGATGTTGATTCTACCACTAGGAGTACTGAACATGGATGCTGTATCCGGCTTCTGCTTTACACTGAGCCAGCTGTTCATTACAAATATAAAAGGTTATATTGAGCAAATTATTCAGGAGTGTACACTACCCATCTTTTGAGGATTGTTCTTAGTTATGCAGCTCCTGCGTGACAGACTTTTTTTTTCAAATGGTGTTATCTTCAATGATAACATTTGCTTTATTTTTGAAATTTTATTTTCAGTTTGTGAGATTAACATTTGAAAAAGTTTATTCTTTGTTAGATAGAACATCCCATCAAGTATTTTTTATAATTTATATCAGATGGCTGATTGTAGAAATGACTTCTAAATCATTAAAGAATAAATAAAAATTAGAGTGGAATTTTCTATCTACAAGATTGTATTATTATTGTTTAATTGTTGCATCATGTGCAACAAATTTATTGAAGAGAGTTGATAAATGTAATTATCAACCAATTAGACACACAGTTAACACATTGGCTGCAATACAACGCTAATAGATTTTGTATTTTACACTCTGTTATGGGCCGTTGAAAAATAGACAAACTATCTAGTTAAGTTATTTTTCTAGAAATTTGATTAGATCTTCTAGGAATTTGTTTAGTTAGGTGAGATCTATAATCTTTTTCATGAAAAATATACGACACAAATATGTCGTGTACCACATTTCTAAACTATAATTCTTTCTGCAACATATATGACAGTTGTGGAGTCCCTCAAACCATTAAGCACATTTTAATTGAATGCCAAACATTTAAAAAGGCAAAAGTTGAAGTCCAACTGCCATGTACATGTGAAAGAAATGCTAGGCAACAACACAAGAATATAAATAAATTAATAAAATTCTTGAAATTGATATCGAAAATATGAATATTTCAATTCTATAACACTTTGTGTAATTAGATATTATTGAAAATAAACTAAATGATCATCTAGATATTTGATTAGAAAATTAAATAAATAATAATAACAATTGGAAAAAAATTAATAATTTACAACTGAGAGAAAAAAATATTTGCTCCTTTCGAAAGCTTCAACAATCAATTTTTTGAATAATGAGTGTGGCAGACAGACACATGTTTATCGTCTATTTCTCTTGACACCTTTTGAACTCCTATAACAGTTGGTGTGCGCTGGTATAGAAAGGTACCTTTTGAAGGTGCCATTTCTTAATTTTTTTTTATGTAATAATAACTTTATCTTTATTGAAATTTACAACCTGTACAGAGAACAAATTGTAAATAGTACTGTATTGATCTAGAACTCATGGATACAAAGGAGGGGAGAATACAACCATTCTTCAACTCCCTATTAGATATATATATATTGTAATGATTAATTTTTACAATAAGAAATAAAGAAATTTTAATTAGTTTTATTATATTAATTTAAATTAATCTCAGGGATCAAAGTTCCGAGTGAATTGACGATATAACATTTATCTCCAGACAATTCTGAGATACAAACAATATTAAACCACACACAAACAATAATAAAATAATCGACACTACAAAAAAAACAATTCTTACCTCTAAATCAATCCGCTTCCAACAAAACCTTAATTCACTTGGTATTCCTTGGAGGAAAGCTCTGCATTCCACCAACGCTGAGAAGCAACAGACTTCTTCTTCTCCCTCCGAATGCTGAGACTAGACTAGACTGATGCCATTCAAGCAAGCGGGCAAGTTTAGCGTCCTTGCTTCTTAACTTCCGCAGTTTGCCGGATTATATATAAAGATAACAATTGTTTTTTGCAGTACTAAATAATTAATTTATTGTTATCTGGATGTACATTTAATATGGATATATTGTATACCAGTATTGTCCAAAAACATTATTAATTTTGATCGTATATAATACGATGTTATTTGTACATATGGTTTGTGATTTGCGCGGGCTTTTCAAAATATCGATGGTTATTTGAATTTAAAAATATTTTCAAGAATGTAATATATCATTACAATATATATATATATTTCTTAATTAGTATAAATATTTTAATAAAATGGTTAGAGTAGAAGACCAATATGAGTGGCAGCAGACCACATTGGGCAACAGCAATCTCCTAAACCAATAATAGGATATTTTCTATAAATTTCTTTGAGTTTTGTTTTGTTGTTGGTGCCCGATGTGGAGTCGAACAACAAAAATTGAAATAAATTTTAAGAAAATAGCCTATTTTTTTTTGTGTGTGTGTGTTTAACGGCGTATCAACGTTTGGGCTATTAAGGCCGGGCTGTCTACAGGTTGCCACCCTTTTCTATAATGCCAACAGCATGTGAATAGCCTATTTTCTAAACAAAAAAAAAACTATTTAAAAATTATATTAAAAACTATAAAAAATTATGCACCTAAGTATGAGGAACGAGGACAGAATTCCTAATAAATATAATTGAGAAGATATGGTCGACCGTTCGGAAGTAGGAAGCGTTGATCGTCGGGGTTTCGGTCAGTGTTCTTATTCAATAAAACACATTCTATTTGCTAAAATGTATATTTATTGCCGGCGTATTTATTGTTTCGGCTTGCTATACAAGCCATCTTCAGGGCTGTAAAAACATATATGGTATAACAATGGTAAGGACAAAAAAAAAAAAAGGCTAGAAACATTAACATAAATATGAGTACCTATATGCTTGAAAATATAAATATAAATATATATATATATATATATATATATATATATATATATATATATATATAGTATAATAATAGCAATATAAATAAATATACATGTATATGGTATCCAAGAGAATACAGTACAAGTGTCATAGTAACATACCTATTGAGAAGATTGAGAACTGTCCCGTTTCAAGAAGAGAACATTTCTGAAGACTGGAAGGATGGGGCAGGGCTAGACAGGAGAGGATGGGGGGGAGGGGGTGGAGAGAAGTGGAGCTGGAGTAAGGACGGAGGGTAAAGACCGCGGTAAAGATAAAGGACTTGCCGAAGGATATTGCAGGTACAGGGAAGGATTGGGCCAGGGCTAGACAGGAGAGGATGGGGGTGAGGGGGTGGGGAGAAGTCGACCTGGGAGTAAGGACAGAGAGACTGCGGTAAAGATAAAGGACTTGCCGATGGGTATTGCAGGTACAGGGAAGGATCAGACGGTGTGAGGGAATAGGGCAACGAACCGGGTGGGATTACCTAACGGGAGGTTTTGAGGATACGGAAAATGTTGGAATAGGTTGAGGAGATGACTTCTTTGTCAATTTTGTCATTGACGGGATTTTTAGAAAACAATCCCGTCAATGACAAAATTGACAAAGAAGTCACCTCCTCAACCTATTCCAACATTTTCCGTATCCTCAAAACCTCCCGTTAGGTAATCCCACCCGGTTCGTTGCCCTCTTCCCACACACCGTCTGATCCTTCCCTGTACCTGCAATACCCATCGGCAAGTCCTTTATCTTTACCGCCGTCCTCTGTCCTTACTCCCAGGTCGACTTCTCCCCACCCCCTCACCCCCATCCTCTCCTGTCTAGCCCTGCCCCATCCTTCCAGTCTTCAGAAATGTTCTCTTCTTGAAACGGGACAGTTCTCAATCTTCTCAATAGGTATGTTACTGTGACACTTGTACTGTATTCTCTTGGATACCATATACATGTATATTTATTTATATTGCTATTATTATACTATATATATATATATTTATATATATATATATATATATATATATATATATATATATATATATATATTATTTTTGCCTTTCTTTTAGATGTTTCAATATTTGGATTTTTAGATCTTTTATTTTGTTTGCACCCTAGGTGTTTATAGAGCAAATCGCCCAGTTGCGGGCTCTGAAATCAAATAAATCAATAAATATAATTCAAATGTTTTATTTGACTACGTAATTATTTAGTTTTTAAAATTATACTTGTTGGCTAGTTTTAGGTAATTGTAAATATTTTTTGACAAAATAAAAGGCTATTTCAGTCATTATAGTATTTATATATATATATATATATATATATATATATATATATATATATATATATATATAAAATATAAATTTTAACGGGGGTCAATTTGGATGTCTACTAGGTAGGATCGGTGAAGATTTGGAGACATTTTTCAAACAGTTTGTCATGAGTACCACCTCAATAGCCAAGAGTGCTAAAATGGCAAAACCGCTTATTTTTACTATATTTTTATATAGGTAAATTTAATTACATTCTTCTAGAATAAGAAGAAAGAGGGTGGGCGTACACTAACTGAGATATGTGCTTAGTTATGCAGCTCCTGCATGACGGACTTTTTTACCAAACATTTATTTCCAAATTAGCGGAAAATGTTACATATGTAGACATGACAGATCAAGCTTCATCAACATCCGTACATTCACAAAAACAAAATATATATTCCAATAACTTTTGCGGTTATAAATATAATCAGGGCTCTGGTATCTTAATGAAACTACATTTTTTATAAGAATGTTTTTTTTTTTTGCCGATTTTTTTTAAATTCAAGCCTTCATCAGGGCTGTAAAACAAAGACTACAGAGTAAATATTAATTTATAAACAGAAGGAATGAAAGAACAAAAATTATACATAGGTGAAGATGAATGATACATAATATAAATGTGTGTTATAGCTAGAGCTTAAAGAAAAGGTAAATGGATACAGATTTAAAACTTAAAATATGGGTAGCATAGAAATATATATTAAATGAATAAATATAGGATGATCAGTAACTTACCGACGAGAAGAAGGAGAACTTTCCTTCACGGATTTGCAATCATTTTTGAATTAGGAGGATTAGCTTAGTTTGAGGAAAAGAGGGGGGGGGCATATACTATGTTTTCTGATACATCCTACTAACAAAATCTATATATTTTTAATGAGATGAATATCGTTAGCTGTTGAGGTGATAAGAAGTCAATGAATGGGCAGGGCCTCCGACAGAGGCACTACGGGCCTCTGTCCAAATAACTTTACGGGCCCCTTAGCCCCTTCCTCCATTAGCATTACATTAGTGTTGTTTTATAAATATGAAAGTCCTAAATGTATTTTAAGCTGCGAACAAAGTAATTGAATAAAAGTATATTTTTACCTTTTTTTCATACTTATTGCTGTTTTTGAAAGCAGCGAATAAATGTTACCACTTATAAATAAAAGAACATTATAGGAAATTTCGTTAAAAATGTTTTGGTGCCTTGGAACGGTCTCTAGCGTGGTAACTTTGTGCCGTTTAGGACAATTTTGTACCAGAGGCACTAACTCTACATATGTAATGAATACATTATTATGGCCTTAGTTCTTGCCCTCCTATATGCAACAATCCTAATAGCTGACTAAAAAAATTATTGATAAATTATTATGATTATTACATCCTTTTAGAAGATGTTTAAATAGTCTAACGTTCCCCCAAACATTTCAGACAAAATATGTAGTGTTTTTAAATATGAAATAGGCAAGGTGATACAGTGTTACCCCAAGAGCATGGGTTTTCCACCCTATGAAGGGAGGGAAGAACCGCGCCAAAAAAAAAAAAAAAATTGTTCCGGGAAATTTTCGATTTACGCATAACTCAACTTGTTCCGAAGACATTCCCGCAAAAATCAGAGTGCCACTCTGAAATCCAACTCTAAACGTGCGCCCTGGGCTAATAAGCGGGTTTGCCTCTGCTACATGGATGCAGCGTATATAGGAAATAATTTCGGGAAGGGCTGGGGGTATGAAATATTTGAAAATGGAGGAGGGTCCGGGAAAATTTTAAATATTTTGGTGTGAAATGGTGAGTTTTGAGGTCCTCTGATACGTAGAAACCATGGTGAATGTTGAAAACATATTTGGTTTTTATTTATTTTTTTTTTTATTTTTTTTTTATTTTTTTTTTTTTTTTACTCAAAATGTTCTTACCAAGAAAGCAAAATTAACTTATAACATCTTATTTTTAACTGAATATTTTATCATTTTTGCTCCCTTTCCATGATTTGTAAAAAAGTTATGCTACAATTTGTATTACACTGAATAGTTTTATATATTACTATCGTATATAAGGGGGGGGGGGCTACTGTCCCCCCCCCCCATGTTCTCAGCCCCTGACAAAATTATTTTGTATATACTCCCATGATTACTATATACACACACTAAGCACTTCTCATCTCACTCACAGCCATCCCTACTATCGAATTGCCCTTCAAAGCTAACAACCTAGAACCTAGAAATGTTAGCCAACTAAAACCCTATTACACCCAAAAAAAAAAAAAAAAAAATTCTGAACTAAGTAATTTTATTTAATTTATTTTGGAGGTTTTTATGATTTTTACCGATTAAATCAAAATTTCGGGGTGCTGCCCCCCCTTATATATCCCCCCGCATATGATCTATAGCCTGCAATGAGATTATAGTGTCTGTGCCTCGTACATTTTGTTTTCCACTCTCCAAAACTCATTAATATGTACATAAAGAGCTCCAGGCCCAAAGGATTGGAACCTGGAGCTGGACTTACAACTACACCTTAGCCTAGGCTTAAGTACTAGAAGAGACTGTGAAAACCTTGTACATTGCATGGGCGTATATAGAAAATAATTTCGGGGGGGGGCTGGGACCATTTTCGGGGTATGGAATACTAACAATTTAGAACTTGGAATACTTTTAACCAACTAAAATAAAATATTTGTTATAAACTAAGTAATCTTATTTAATTTATTTTTAAAGGTTTTATGACTCATTTTTACCGAGCAAACAAAAATTCAGGGGGGGGCTGCAGGCCCCTCAGCCCCCCCCTTATATACGCCCATGGTACATTGTAAATGAGTCTGTTTTGAATGAAACATACAGAGGAGTGGGAGAACCCACCGTAAGGTGGCGCCCTCTCCCCTACACGCCGGTCCAAACACTTCACAGCGACAGTTGTGGCCTTCCTAGTCCGTTGCTTGTATCTCTCCTTGTTGTGTCTCTTGTGCCTCTTTCGCCTCTCATTCATAGACAGTTTTAAACAATTTCGTCATCAAAACCACATGGAAGTATCTACAGCGGTAGATAACTTCTTTGCCGGGTTGTGCTAATTCTGTTTTTGGCGCGCTTTTCGAATTTTGACTGCTCGATTTGAAATGGGCAGGTTACTGGCTGTTTGAGGTTGCCTCCTGCTGTGAGGATGTTTGAATTCATACTCAAATAGCTGCTTTAACATGAATCTTTGACAGATCTAATTATTCAGGCACAAGGTAAGTTACTTAATACAAAAATATTGTCCAAAATAATAACTTATCATAGAAATACCACCAATGTTTACATGTGAGATTTGCATAATTTTACTTTCAAATTTTATTTACCATAATTTGTTTTCTTGGGAGTTTATTTTAATTATGTGTGGTTTAACACCTTTATTTAACATATAAATCAACTCAAATTTAAAGTATATTTATTTGGTTTTAGAGCCCGCAACTGGGTGATTTGTTCTATAAACATGTTGGGTGCAAAAACAATATAAGAACTATAACATCAAAAATTAAAACATTTAAATAAACAATTAAACTGATGAAATTATCAAAATGTATACTATTTGAATAAAAAAAGATCAATCATTAAAGGTCAACTATAAAAATAATTAAGTAATAAATTTAATAAGTTATTTATAATAAACTAAAAATTCTGTCTTTTCGCTCTATTTACATATAAAATAGAGTGATATTTATCATTACTTTAAATAAATCTTAGTATACTAGTTTTATGATTATATAAATGGTTCTTGTTTAAATTATACTAATTTTGAATTTGTTATCTGCATAGTAATTCCTTTTCGTAAATCAAGAATAAAAGATTTGTTTATGTGTTTTTTTATCTGTTTGAGAGCCCACATTTTCTTCTTGACGTAACTAGACAGCGTTAAAAAATAAAAATAATAACTCAGATAACATTTTAATAATGGCTAAATTTTTATTTGCAACTATTTGATAAGATTGTATTTATAACATACATAATTGTTTCATAAATTCGTATGTAATCCCAGAGTTTATACTCATCTAACATTTTTTATTTATTTTTTTTTTCATTGATATCGTGTATTTAGTAATTTATCTATTTAATGCCTAATATTTTGATTTTAAATCTTTTGAAATCGTAAAGTTGATAGAGAATGAAAAATGTGTTCTTTATTATTTTGTTAAATTGATATATGCATCCTGTCCCTCCTGTGCATAATTGGAATGATGCTGTGAAATTTAATCTAGTAGCTAATAAATAAATTAAAATGAATATACAACAAAAAATAAAACATAAAACAAATGAAAATATTTAGAAATCTCAGCAGAAGTGTTTGATTAAACTTTTTGAGTCGTTTTAATTGAAGTAAAAATAACTTATCAAAGTTCGTTCAGTTTATCATTTTTTGTTGCATTTAATTTATTTTAATATTTCGAGAAATACTCATGAATTACATTACATCTATTTATACCTCAATGATATAAACTTTATGAATGACATCAATATCCTTGACATCTCTCCAAAATCTCAAGTATTTTCACATTGTTATCAAAGAGTTAAGGGTAAGTTAATATTCGATAGATAATTGTGACTGAAGCGTGTTTGTTTTTATAGATCTGTTGTCATATTTCATTTTTTATTAGAATCCACAAAAAAAAAAAACAAAAAAAAAACGAATTGTTTTAATTCTATAATTGAATTATAAATATTTGAATAATTTGTTGTCTCAAGGCAAACATTACCCAGTATTTTATTTAAAATGTAATAAAATAAATTCATTACTTCTTTTTATATTTGCATGTAGTTCGTAAATGCTATTATTCAATAAATCTCTTATTGTATAATAATTCAAATACATTTTTATCGAATAAGGATTTATTCATTTACTGAGCTTATATTTTTTATTCTATGAATAATAATAAATAAATATGATTAATATATATTTTGTATTCTATTGTATAAATTTCTAATTCAGTAATCATTCTAATAGATTCTTATTGAATATCAATTTATTCATCCATTAATTTGTTTTTTATTCTATGAATAATTCATTATTTTTATTCGTTGGAAATAAGACATACAATATAGTGACAAATGTGGTAAGAATAAAGAAAAACACCAAATTAATCAGTTGCAAACCTTTTAACATATTTGATATAATTTACCTACAAATATGCCTATAATTAATTCTAGAAATACACATTAACACATAGAAAATTTCTTTTATTTAATTTGTTATTTATAACTTAATCAGATTAAAAAATGTAAATTCGAATAAATAATTTATTCTAATAAGTTCTTGAATGACTGAATAATGAATGAAAATATTATTCATTATTCAGAATGAAATAACAGTTTTATTCATTAGTTATTATTCTGAATGATTGTTACCCAACACTAATATATATATATTGTTTATGTATAATAAACAACAACAATTATCTCTTTGGCACCATCTGAATTAATTGAAACTCAAGTACCAACTGAATAATAGGTACTTGTATCTAGAAACCACAGAATTATCTTTATTGAATATAAATTGAATTATATGCATTGAAAATTTCAATAAAACCGATTGAATAAGTCTTGAGTCTATTAACCATTACTTAACTGCTTGTCATCAGAACACCAACTCAAGCATCAACTGACTTGTGTGACAACATCTGATCAGCTGACTTGAGCTTTACAATGGTCCCTTATATACAGATCCTTAGGAGGTTTGGAACATACTGGGGGCTTCTTGATATTTTTACATTCCTTCAAAAAGTTTATATTTTAATTACTATAAAATAAAAATGTCTATGAAAATAATACTTACCACTGTCCACTTTGCTGACAATTTAAAACTATAATTACAAAGTTTAATGAATATTATTTTACTATCCACAGCCTGCTAAATTAATTCATACAAATAACAAGATTTAGATGATGAATACAAGATTTCTGTTTCTATATTTTTATGTTATTTCTCAAAATACAAAAAACTGTTGGTAAAGAAGTTTTAAATCTTTAAAATGATTTTTTTTTCTATTAATTTTTAAACTGTAACAACATGTAAACATACTCAATGTAAAATGGAAATATTAAGGCCCAGCGCACACGGTGAGACTATTCTGCAACTCGAGTTGCAAACTAGTTGCGTCTGAAACCAGTTTGCAACTTTTTTCAGCAAAAGGCGCGACTGTTCTGCAACTCGAGTTGCAAACCAGTTGCGTATAAAATTATTTATTAACTAAAACAAAACACGCGAGTATATTGGCTTGTTGTAAATCAATTGCCCAACAGTTTCGCAAGTGGTTTGTTTATTTAGTGAGTTACGTGTTTCTTTGTAAGAACTTGCGATGTCAGACTCACAAGGGGAGTATACAGCGATGGGGTCACCAATATGAACTATTTTTATTCTGGTGATTCTACACTGAAAAATAGTCGACGTGTCCGAGCGTTCCGTCCAATACGCCTTGGAGCCGAGAAATAAAATAAAATAAGTTGAAAGTGCTTTTTTCATCGAGTTTAAAAAATTATATCGACATAATTCTTTCACCAATTCATTTGTTTTATAGAGTTCCTAGATTAAAAGAAAAATATAATCGTTAAACAATAATTTATATTATGTCAAATAAATTCAAAAATATGTTTATGTTTTCAAGTAAACTAGCATTATACATTTTTTTAGACCAAAAATAATAGCAGAAATAAGCACCCCAAAAAACTTTAATGTGGTGAATATCTTTGAAAACAAAAACTAATGATTTTTCCCAGTCTGAAGGAGACTACAAATTTGTAAGCGAAAAAGTAACGTGACGTTTTGAAATTTAATATCTCCTCTTGAGATAATCCCATTTTTAATACATTGAAATCCTTAAAAAGAAGAAAGACTCCTTCTTCTAACCAATAAATGACCATCATCATATAAATGACTATTATATTATATCAAAATGTACTTGCAAAAAATGGTTCTCAAAATAAAAATAAAATGTTAATTTTTTTGCATATAACGTCAATCCCAGAACACGTAGAAACACCCTCATTGGAAGGAAATGGCCGGATTCTTGAATCTTTAACAAACTTATAAGGGCCCTCCCCCTTAGTGAAATTTAAAATACCTTTTTTTTTTATTTTTGTAATATTCACAAAATTTGAATTTAGGTTTTTTTTTATGTGCTAAAACCGAATCTGACATCCGTTTTTAAATCAAAAATTGCTTCACGTTAAGTTCTTGATGGCACATATTGTTATTGGCTACATGGCTCAAATACACTTTACTTAAAACTGCCTTTACATACAGTCCAGGCAGCGAACATTTATAGATGGAAATTTTTGGAATACAATTTTTACTTCGTAACTTTGTTTGGCCTAGATAGGAGGTGAATATATCAAATGTCCTCGCCCCTAGCCTTTAAGCCGGCGGGGAGGGGGTTTAGAAGGTCCCATTTTTCGACTTTTCACTTATATCTCGGAAACCCTGCGTCCTAGCGACATGACTACTCTATAACAAATGAAATCTGATTAAATTTCCTACAAGTTCTATTTAATAACGTTTTTCGAGGTATCTTTAGTTTTCGAAATATCCGCTCTTGAAAGTCTGTCATTTTGGGAAAAAACACACTTTTTTCTATTCTCGACCGGATATCTCTTCACCAATGCACTCAAAAAATAAATATCGGTTATTGAGTAGTAGAGCATTCCATTAGCTTCAATAATATGTATTACAATACTATTTTATGTATTTTATTTCAAACGTTATATATGCACTCACTTGGTCTTAACAAAACCATTGCAAATATAATGGTCAAGATGTTATATAAATGAGTGTGAATAATTGGTCAGAGGCCCAAAATTATGTATTTCGTACTATTTATACGTCCAGTACTTACATAATGGAGTACATTTTGGACAATACATTGACTGGAATGGTGAGAAATTGAACGATTCATTGGTCGACAGTTGTTGCAGGATATCACGATGAACACTAAAACTGTTTTCACAGTTGAAGGCAAATACATAAAATAGTAAAGTAATATATATTATTGAAGCGAATGGAATGCTCTACAACCCTGTAGCCGCAATTTATTTTTTGGGTTCATCGTTGAAGAGATATCCGGTCGAAAATAGAAAAAAAATGTGTTTTTCCCAAAATGACAGGCTTTAACGAGCAGATATTTCGAAAACTAAAGATATCTCGAAAAACTTTATAGAATAGAACTTGTAGGAAATTTAATCAGCTTTTATTTGTTATAGAATAGTCATGTCGCTAGGACGCGGGGTTTCCGAGATATAAGTGAAAACCCGAAAAATGGGACCTTCTAAACCCCCCTCCCCCCTGCTTAATGGCTAGGGGCGAGGACTTTTGATATGTTCACCTCCTATCCAGCCCAAACAAAGTTACGACGTCAAAAATTGTGTTCCAAAAATTTCCACCTATAGCTGTTTTCAAGCATTCGTTGCCTGGACTGATAACCCAAGATAACATAGCTGAATAACATATGTAATAAATGAACCTTCATGTAACTAAGCAACCACAAATATCGATAGAATGCAAGGCTGTCCGACGAAAGTCTCGTACAACTCAAATGCAACGCAACTGCAACCGTGGGCCCGCGGTTGCAGTTGCGTTGCATGTAGACTGGTTTGAAATCGTCAAAAACCAGTTGCGTCGTGTGCGCCTGTCCATTGAAATACATTGCCGAGGTCGCAAAACAGTTGCGCGTGCAACTAGTTTGCAACTGGAGTTGCAAAACAGTCTCACCGTGTGCGCTGGGCCTAAGTATCCCATGCAAGTTTCCATTATGGTCTGCATTCTTACCTTTTTTACTTGTTTATAACTCATTATTTTTTCTAAATAGAGTTTATACATTCTAAAGTAAATATTTTAATCAATAAATTAAAAAAAAAAAAATCCAACGATATACTATAAATTTAATTATTATGAACATAGAGAATAGTAGAAGCACAATTTCAAGAATAGTGATAGTGCGTTTATTTTACTTAATGAATCATTTATAGTAATTACATTTTTTTTTTTTTTTTTTTGGGGTGCATTGTCTCCTAGGGCCATTAGCACCATCATTTATAGTGTTTAAAAAATTAGATATATGCTATTTTACACAAAAATGTATTGTTATATACTAAACAGGACCTAAAATGTACTAAAAAATAATGAAACATTAAAATATGGATAGAATATGTACAGTGAGTGTCAAAAGTATTGATACACCAAGTTCATTTTGAAAAAAAAAAAAAGCACTTCTTAAAGAGCACTTTATCGTTAAAAAGAATGTAAACGGTACAGGAGAGATAATTAGTAATTAATAAGGAATTCTATTTATCAGTAATATATACAAATAAATCATTAGATATTAACAATCAAATAAATCCATATATACAAAATGTTGATACACTAAATTTATTTCATGAAAAAAAAGTACTTTTTAAGGACCTTCATATCAGTAAAAATAATTTACCAGAACCACGCAAGTTCAACAAATATCTGATAGTTCAAAGAAAATGTACTTATCCTTCCTAAACTTATCTGACCTAAGATATTCAGTGATGTAATATGGATTGTTAATATCTATCAATTTATTTATTTTCGATAAATAAAATAACTTATTGATGATTTTTTATCACTCATGTAGAATTTAAATTATTTTTACCGATATGGTGATTCTTAAAAAGTATTATTTCCATGAAATAAACTTTATAAGTGTGTAACTTTTAAAGTGTGTCTATACTTTTGATTGCAAGTTACATCTAACATATTACGACAAGAAAAATAAGTTACTTGAAGTTACTCAATATTATTTAACTAGTTCATATAATCTCTTAATTTCAATAATTAAAATGATTATATTGATAAATATTTTACATTTATTACACAATGAATAGACTCATTGTAAGCCTGTTGTTATCAGAGAAGAATATCGGCACTTGAAATTCACACACAATAGTTATTAATAGCACTTAACTGTGACGAGATCAGAGCCAAATTATTATTGATTACAAGGCCTAATAGACTGTTTGAAAGTCTGGTTCTGCAACTCAGGAAGAAGAACATCTACATATTTTGCAATTAAACATAGAAAAAAAGGCTAGAAAGAGTGAGGAATACGTAAAAGTGAGCCAACTACCAAGCAAAGCTCTGAAATATATATATATATATATATATATATATATATATATATATATATATATATATATATATATATGTATATATATATATATATATAGATCCCTCCTCCTGAGGTATTTGTGTATATGAACCTGTTCAAGATCCCTTCACCCTAGGCACTTCTGTAGAGGAACCTGTGCTAGATCCCTCCTCCCTAGGCACTTCTGTATAGGAACCTGTGCTAGATCCCTCGTCCTTAGGCATTTCTCCATAGGAACCTCTGCTTAAGCCCTCCTCCCTAGATTTTCACGATAAGAACCTGTGCTAGATCCCTCCTCCCTAGGTATTTCTTTGCAGGAATCTATGCTACATCCTCCCTAGATATTTCTGCACATGAACCTGTGCTATATTACTCCTCCCTAAATATTTTATTCCTACAGTTCTGCTCCTGAGCTGGATTGTAGCCTTATCTCCCAGGCTTGTACACAGGAACCTGTGCTAAATCCCCCCTACCTAGATATTTCTGCACAGGATCCAGTGCTATATTACTCCTCCCTAGATATTTTATTCCTACAGCTCTGCTCCTAAGCTGGATTCTAGTCTTATCTCCCAGGCTTGTACACAGGAACCTGTGCTAAGTCCCTCCTACCTAGATATTTCTGCTTTGGAACCTGTGCTATATTACTCCTCCCTAAATATTTTATTCCTACAGCTCTGCTCCTAAGCTGGATTGTAGCGTTATCTCCCAGGCTTGTGTCAACTTCCGAGAAGGCTGAATGAGCAAATTGTTTACCTTGGACCATCAGTCCCCCCCTCCTTTCCTCTTCGAATATAATTCTACCTTCATATCACATAAACTGGTTATCTGTAAATATTTTTAACTCAGCTCTGAATTTCTTCATGTCTTAATGGTTTTAGTTCTTTATGAAGATTTTATACTATGATAATTTGCCTTTCAACTACTTTTAGAACGCTCATAATCATGAAATATTTTTATAGACTTCTCTTCATGGGCGTATATAGGAAATAATTTCGGGGGGGGGGGAGCATTCGCGGGTTTGGAATGCTAACTATCTAGAACTTGGCATTGTTAGCTAACTAAAACGCTATTACACTCAAGAAAACATTGCTTTTTCCGAACTAAGAGATTTTATTTAATTTATTTTTAAGGTTTTTATGACACATTTTTACTGATTAAATCAAAATTTCGGGGAGGGGGGCTGCAGCCCCACTTATTTACGCCCGTGCTTCTCTTCAAATCTTTATGAATCCAACCGGTTGAGACTAATAATTACTGTTTTTTTTTTTTTTTTTCTGAAGGAAATCGGTATAAACATTAACAAAAGAAATAACGAGTTCTTCATTAAAAATTGTTAGGACTTGCATTATAAATATATTCTAAGTCCGACTCGCAGGTTCTGCGTCCCCTTAGCGCGTTTTTATAACATTCTTATATCTAAGATATTTAGAAAGCTTGGAAGAGTAACAAGTTCATTTTTATTTTGTTTTTCATTTATTTATTCAGAATTTACAACAATGTAAAAATACATTACTAGTAAAATGATACTTGTGAATATGTCCTGAAGCTCGTGAGGAGGGAAGTCGCACAGTTGCAGTAGCCACAAGGCAGAGTGTAATATTGTAGTAACTACTCCTGTAGTTGGTCTCTAGAACAGTTACGCTTCAGACGGCGAATGGGGTTGTTTGGGATTAGATGTGATGATAGGGAGTTAATTAAAGAATTTGGATGACCGTGTAATTTAGAATGAAATTGTTTATATACTTTTTTTTGATAAGGGTTGGATAAATGGAATATGGAGGTCGTTGTGAAGAGTCAAATTGGATCAAAGAATGGAGCGTCGGCTATTTTACGGAGGATTGCAATGATTGAATTTTGTAGGAGTTTGAGGGCTTTGTTGATCCCCAGAGCTCTATGCCATAAGTATAGGTCTGAGTATTGTCATGTAAATGAGTATTTTGTTTAGAGTAACAAGTAATATTTTTTTTTTTTTTGATATTTTGAGAAGAATTTAAACGCCTAATGCAATGACAACTTGAAGAAAAGTAACATTTTAAGTGCCATTATGTGACAAAAAAACTTACAGTAGCTGTAATTCGTCACTCGATATCGTCTCCATCCATTCGGAAAGTTTTATACAAACAACAAAAATTGTTTAGCAGTTTACGTATCCTGTTTTACAGACAAATTAATTTTACTGCTATAAGCAATTACAAAAATAACAAGTAAAAAAAAAAAAATTGAAGAAAACAAAACAAAAAGAAGAAAATGAAATACCACAATTTTTTATACAGTAAGATATATTTATATGTTTACAACTTAAAAATAAACTATTTCAGTTTGTGAAAACCTTAATATTTAAGGGAGATAACATCAACCAAATACATAAGAAACATAACAATTACATGCAAAAATTAACTGATAAATTCAAAATGTACAATTATTATATTATGTATAAATTATTTTTTTTTTTGTTTGCCTTAAAAACAAATGAACAAGAATGTATTTATTTATTTATTTATTTATGATGATGCTCCGCATCTAAAGCGAAGAGCATTTAATTCCCTGTATTAAGCTGATGCAGGTTTTGAACCTAACGATGTCACTCCAAAACAGTAGTTGCTACAGACAATGATGTATAGTAATGATAAGTATGTATAAGGTATAAATAGTAAACGAAACAAAAATTAAATAGAAATATGTATAAAGAAAAATAATTAAATAAAATTAGAATGAATGAGGTGTTTATTTAATGAATAGAGTGAATTAGATTTCATTATTATTGCAAAAAAGGTGAAATGGATTCTTATGGTTATGTAT
Source organism: Gonocerus acuteangulatus (assembly GCA_946811695.1). NCBI lineage: Eukaryota > Metazoa > Arthropoda > Insecta > Hemiptera > Coreidae > Gonocerus > Gonocerus acuteangulatus. The sequence goes on along the minus strand of OX328130.1, from coordinate 74,379,835 downwards.
TATATTTTGTCGTACATGTTAGTGTTTTTTAAATATGTCAATATTGTGTTAATAAGCAGGCTGCCTTCAGAAAGTATGTCTGTCAGGTCATGAGGAATGTCCAAGTTATGCCGTAACCGACAGTCTGTTAGAATATGATTTACAGTAAGATCTGTGTTACAAGTCGTGCATTTGGGTTTGTCCGTTTTTGTCATCAGGTACTCGTGGGTAATGCGTGTATGGCCGATTCTTAGTCTCGCAAGGACTACTTCTTCTCGGCGTGAGTTCCTGTACGATGATGTCCAGTCTGTAATAGTCGGTTTAATAGGCCAATCAAGTCGCCATACTCGACAAATGGCGACTTGATTGGCATACTGTGACTGACAATAAACTAAGAACAAGAATGTAAAACAATATAAAGCGTTGCTCAACAATATTGATCACAAATCTTTGTCCACAAATGATCTTTTGCCAAGATTCCCACCCACAATGAAACCCCAAATATAATTTGGGATATTTTTCCCTTCTTATAAAAATAGCAAAGTTGTTTATTAGCAGTCGTGGGCTAATATTATACGTTATGCTATTTAGTGGCCGGCTCTTGGCCTGCATAATTTCGTGTTGTTTTTTTTTAGCTTAATTCCACACCACTGTTTACAACAGCGGAATTTATGGAGAGTATGAATTTACATCTAATACAAATATTAGAATTGTATTTTCTTATTTCTTCATACCTTTGCTTCGTTTTTCCCAAAACTTTTAGAATTGCGAATTTCTTTCAGGCTCGTCCTGTTTATAAATATTATATTATCATTTCCTGTTATATAACATTTTTTTTTTCAGTTTCATAGGATATTTTTGCTTAGTTCTATGTCCTGTAAGTGTTCTGACTCAGAATAAACGTTCACCAGCCTACCAACCCTAATTGCAAGTAAATTTTCTGTTGTATGTTTTAATAATAATTGGCAAAGCTCAAACAGCACTTTGATTTTTAAAAGGTTCGATTATCACTTGTAATTATAAAATAACGATTAATTGAACTAACACAACTCCTTAGCTCTGAAGTGTTACTGAAATAGTTTTAGAGACAGATTTGGCTGTTAGCGTGCCAACTTCATTCTTAAATCAAAACTATACAAGCATTAAGGGGTAATACAACCTTGTAACTTTTTTTACCATTTTTTCATGGGCTTAAATGCTTCCTTTACTAAAAAAAAAAAAATGATATCCAAGAGTGTTTATTTGATGGAACAGATTTTAAATGTGCCACAATTTTTCAACTAAAGCTTTAAATCTTTACTGCAAGAAATTATGATAAAAAAAAATAAAAATGAACATTTCAGTACATTAAATTTTAAAGTAGATTTTCTCAAAACTATGTTTTTCAATGCGCTAGTGCCTTTAATTTTTCACTCGATCCTCTTCAAATTTGAATTGCAGCTTCCTAATGATATTTGCT